>CM054156.1:9330396-9350910 GCA_028751875.1 Rapana venosa
TGTTTTCACTATAAACAAGATCTAGGGTACGCTATAACCTAAAAGTGTACTGATTCACAAGTTTACGCTGCTTCCACCCCCAAAATTTTTCCGGCCATATATAACACAGGGGGTTTGTATTTGTGCATCAAATATCTTAATGAACAAGTCGAAAGCATTATTATTCAAGAATTGTAATTTTTTCCAAACAATTAACAAGCTTCTTTTACCTCGACTTGCCAGATCTTTACATGCAGTTGTGAAACTAAGCTTTGTAGAAAAACAGATTCCTAAATATTTATATACATTAATCACAGGCATGACTTTTTGTAGTTTTTCATTGTACAGCCATTTTTTGTGAGCAGCAAAATAACCACCTTTAGTTTGAGGGAGAGAGAGAGAGCAGTGACAGAGAGAGGAGAGAGAGAGAGAAGAGAGAGAGAGAGAGAGAGAGAGAAGAGACTCAGAGAGAGAAAGTGTGTGCTTGTGTGTTTGTGTGTGTGTGTGTGTACTGTCTGTGTGTGTGCATGCACGCACTTGAGAGAGAGACTACAGAGAGATATTACATTATTAGTATGTTTAAAAAAAGAGGATTGCAGAGCAACCAATGATTCCACTTTCACACCATGACTAAGTGATGAAGCCAGCCAACCAGCTGTGGCAGTTAAGGCCCTCAGCTGAAATCATTGAGGGATGGGGGGTAGTTTTCACTTTAACAAAGTGTTTGGGAAGACTCGGAGATGATTTGATGATAATGCAGGACATAATTTATTTATTTGTAACTAAGATCAGCTCCACTGTGAAGTTATGATTGAGTATGCCTAGAAACTCAGCAAGAGAGTACAAAGAAGATCTGAAACAAAATCATGGAGCTGTCTAAAAGGTATAGATTCAAAAGCGGATTTGTCATCAATTCCAAACATATTTTGGCCATCCAGTACCAATCACAAATCCATTATCGGATTAGCACAGATTCTTATGACACATTGACAGCCAATCTTACAAGTTACTGTACTGACTACTGGACATACTCTCCACCAGCTTAAAAATTCTATATATCTTCCCCAGAACAACTCTTGGTGGAAAAGTTCCCCTGAGATGACAGGTACCCCTTCTGTAGCCAGTGTATGGATGCCGGGGGCCTGTCTGTTTGGATAGCATCCCCACCTAGAAATTCTGCGCTAGGCATTCCCTATTTTCTATCCCTCTCTTTGTTTCTGCCCTGTTCCTTTTCTTCTTGTCACCTCATTCTTGTCTACAGGTTTTCTTCCTTCTTGGTCTGTTCTCCTGTCTTTTATATATATATATATTTATATATGTTTTTAGGAAGACTTAAAAGATAACAATTATCTCCCAATGCTCAGTTGGATGCGCTGGGCCTGAGTTGTCAGGTGCTCAACAGCAGCGCAAGGCATTTTCGTTCATATAACAACAACAAATGCTGAAGTTGGGTGGAAAGGAAATAATGTTGTCACTTTGTATTTTTGTTTTAATAACATTTATTTTCAGTTCAAGCTTCTTCTTTTTTCAAAAAATATGGAAAAGATTTTCAGCCATTCTGGATTTCCCTGTCTCCCTGTCTTAGTGTCTAAGCTCGCAGTGATGAACTTGCAATGTTTGTAATAGTATTGAGTAATCAGAAATAATCAGAGAGTATTAATTACTATTAAATAGATTCTCTGGCTGAATAAATCATGATTTTTTTAAATAGGGTAAAAAGCAGAGGGAAGAGGGTAAGGAGAAACAGAACATGTTGACATATTTTGAATTATGTGTAATATATGAATTAACTAATATTGACGGTTGTGTGGCTGCAGGTACCTGACGACGAAGGAGTGGAGGACAGAATGGGGGGGATACAAGGGCACACAGAACACAGGGGAAAACTCCAGGTTCAGAAGATTGCCTTTCACCTGTTGCAGGTATGTATGGAGTATAAATTTCCTTTCTTCAGCTGATTCCACCCTGGTTTTCCTTGTCAGTGAGTGAGTGAGTGTGTGAGTGAGTGAATGAGTGACTGAGTAAGTGTGTGTGTGTGTGTGTGTGTGTGAGTGAGTGTGTGTGTGGTGTGTGAGTGTGTGTGTGTGTGGGGTGTGTGTGTGTGTGTTTGTGTGTGTGTAGGTGAGTGAGTATGGGGTGAGTGAGTGAGTGAGTGTGTGTGGTGTGTGTGCGAGTGAGTGAATGTTTATGAGTGTGAGTGATGGTTGTGGGTTTTGTGAGTGAGTGAGGAGGAGTGAGAGTGAGTGTGTGTGTGTGTGTGTGTGTGTGTTTAGCACAGTAATACAACCAATTCAACATAATCACATGCCCACCACACACACACACAACACACAAACACACACACACACACCACACACACACACACACACCACCACCACCATGACCAAGCATGGGATAGGTTGCAAACAACACAATGCAATGCAAGAAACACAAAAACACTCCAAGAACGCACGCACACACACATCACGTATCAGAGCACCAGCTACACATGTCACGCATCGCCACCTCCCATGACACACATGGTACAGCATCACAAAAACATAAACAATGCAACACAGCACAGCACATGTACACACACAATGCACACACACCTCTATCCATTTTTATTTCATTTTTTAGTAATATTGGTTGACTTTTAAAACCTTTATATTTGTGTGGTACATTTGGACTTTTTGAACTAATAAGCTTTGGGTTTCATGACTTTGTAAGAATGAGGTTAAAGTGCGGGTTTTTTATTTGTCTGTGCAAGTTTACAGTGTATATAAATTCGTTTTAAATTTTTTATTATTATCATTTCCCTTAAAATCTGTTTAGGGTTTTGATTTTTTTTGCGTTTGTCTTCCACCCCTTTAAAAACCCCATGGTCCCAAAAAGGAAAGGGGGCATCTTTGACTTGATTTTAAGAGAGAGAAAAGAGGGGAGAGAGAGAGAGAGAGGGGGAGGGAAGAGAGAAGACGGAGGGAAAAGAGAGGAGAGAAAAGGGAAGAGAGAGGAGAGTTTTAGAGAAAAGAGGAGAGGGGAAAAAAGGAAGGGGGGGGGGGGGGGTTGAAGGGGGGGGAGAGAGAGGGATGGAGGGGGGGGAGGAGAAAGGGGGGGGGGTGGGGCCCACAGAGAGGGAGAGAAGGTGTGAGAGAGTAGGAGGTTTAGAAAAGATGGGGGGGGGAGATGAGGGGGTTTGTTTGATTTTTTTTTTTCCCAGTGTAAAAAGTGTAATACACACCACCACTACCCCCAAAAAACCCCACACTACCACACTAACACACTACACCACACACTACACACTACACACTACAAAACACACAAACACACCCCACACACAAAACCCCACAACACACCCCACACACCCCACACTGACCTTTTGTGTTAGCCCTTCAGAGGAGGGGGGGGGGGGGGGGGTGGGGGGGGGGGAGCGGGTGGTAAATTTGGGTTTTGGGAATATAGTTAAAAAGGATTTTTTATACTTCCTGTTACTAAAGGGAAGGTTAGAAGAAAAAAGGGGGGCTGGGAAGAAAAAATTTAAAAAAAAAAGGGGTTTGGGGGTTTTGGGTTTTGTTACGGGAAAATTATCTTTATGATTATAACTTGTTTTTTTTACCCCTAAGGGATTGCAGGTTGATTACTAGAATTGCTAAAGTATCATTTTTGTTTTAAAAAAAACTGATTGGGGTTTGCTGTTCTCATCTTCAGCTTTAAGGATATCGGTTTTATCACTAAAAATTTGGGTTGAAAAGAAAAAGAAAATTAAAATAAAAAATTTGTTTTTTTTGTGTGTGTGGGGTGATTTGTTGTGTGTGTGTTTTGTGGAGAGTGTTTGTGTGTGTGTGTGTTTTGTGTGTGTGTGTGGTTTTTGTGTGTGTTGTTAGAGAGGAGAGTGTGTGTGCGTGGCATTTGGTGTGTGTGCGTGTGCATTGGGGGCATGCATGTGGGTGTGTGTAGGGAATGTTCTGTCTGTATACCTATAAGGGTTTTCACATTATTTAAGTCTTTTAAAGTTGTGATATTAAAAGGAATAGAAGCTTTATTTTTTGGGTTCCTTGGTCGACACATCTGAACAGGGTTCCGCTGTATGATAACGGCGACTTTCCAGATCAGCATGTCCCCCCATCACTCTCTTTCGTGCCCGGGGTTTTCCCGCTGCCTCGTCGCAAGGGTTTGAGTGCCACTAAAAAATTTAAACCCTTTTTCTTTGGGGTTTTTTAAATTTTTGGGGGTGGGGGGTTTTCCGGGGGGTTTTTCCTGGGCTAAATTTCTGCAAAAGGGGTTTTTGGGGTTTTGGGTGTGTGTGTGGGGTTTTTTTTAAAGAAAGGCTTCTTTTCATTTCCACACAAAAGGTTGATAATGATTTGACGAAACCAAAGACATTTACACATAGAGTGATTCTTTGACAGTGGGGGGAAATATTGAATGGTGTTTAATTTTTTTTGTCGCGGGTTGCTTTCAGGAACATTGTGCCTTTTAAAGAAATAGGGCTTTTAATCTGAACAGGAGGGGTAATTAAAAATTTAAAGTGTTTTCAGTCCCTAAATTGAATAAGGGAAATTTGGGTGAGCGTTTTGTGTATGCATGGCGTGTGTGTGTGTGGGGTGTGTGTGTGTGTGGTGTGTGTGTGTGTGGGTTTTTGTGTTTTTGGTGTGTGTGTTTTAGTGTGTGTGTGGGTGTGTGTGTGAGTGAGTAAAGTGAGGGAGTGATTGGGAGAGTGAGAGAGGGGGGGGGGGGGAAGAATCCCTCTGAAATTTTAAGACTTGGGGGTATTTTAAAAAAAAAGCCCTTTTGACCTTTTTAAAAAAAAAGTCAAAAAACCCCTGAAGTTGGCTGAAGTTTCCTTAGTATAGGGGGGGCCCAATTTTTTTCCCGGGTTTTTTTGCATACAAGAAAGCAGATTACGGAAACAAACACACAAAGGGGCTCTCGTGTGTTTTATCTTTTTCTTGTTTTTTTACCTCCCCCCCAGCTTTGTGTCCAATTTTTTGAAAGGGGGAAGATTTTGCGTATGCAGGTGGTAGCCTACCACTAAGGGTAGCCCATTCTGACTTAGGGATGATGTTTAGATAAGCCCCAGTGTCCATGCATGCATTCAAAAAAAGTTTAAAAAAATTCCCTGGAGTTCCATCAGGAATGCGGTCAAAATAGGACAGAAAGTGTTTGCATGCCTTTACCACAAAAAAAAATTTTTTGTCACCCTTTCCCATACTGAAACAGTGGCCAAATCTTCAAAAAAGTTCAAATAGGTTTTGTTTTTTAAAACAAAAGGGGACTTCTTGTTTTATTCGCACTCTCACCCCCAAGTGACTTTAGGGTTTGTGGATCTTTTACTGGCTTTTAAATTTCCGGGGGAAAATATCCTTCAAATGGGTGTCTAGGGGCGTTTTTTATCTGAGATTTAAAATTTGGGACTTTTGGTAACAGCCCTGAAAATTGGCCTTTTGTGGCGGAGGGGGCTTTTAAACGGGCATTTTTTTGGGAATTGGATTAGATTGGATTGGGGGGTTTGGGGGCAAAATGAACCTAGGCTTTTTCGGATAGGGAGGTCATTGTTACAGTGTGTTTTTTAAAGGGCTGTTATTGTTAGTGGTTTGCTTTGTATGATTTTTAACACTTTGTACACTACTTTGGGCCACTTGAAACCCTTTTTTATTTTTGTGTTTTTTCCCCCCCAAAAAATGTTTGCCAAGGATTTGATTCGACCCCCCCCCCCTTGAATTTCCAAAAAAACTTGGATGGTAAGACATCTTTTTCTTTTTTTGGTATATATATGTTTGTTAATGTGTTTTTATCGTATTTTTGCTGCTTGTTTCCATTTTTTTTTATTTTTGGTTTTTTGTTGTTTGTTTAGTTTTGTTTTTAGTGTGAGTTTCCATTTCTTCGATTTTGTTGCTATTTTTTATTTTGTTTTGTTGCTGGCTAGAGCTGTGGGGTTCACCAAGGGTGAGAGTTTTTGCGAAATGCGCCCGGTTTTTCCCTGCACTTTTTAGGTAGCCCCCATTCTGATTTTCAAAGGTTTTTTTATGTGCTGACGTACTCCCCCAAAAGTTCTTTGAATGAGACTAAAAACTTTTTGTTTCCATCTACAAACAACACAAGCATTTGCGCACACGTTAAAACTGTTCCACCTTTTGAGCGTCCTGGCGTTGTTTTTAAAAACACCATCCTGAAGTCGGAAATGTGTTACCTTAAGGGGGGAAAATGGTCGCATACGCCAAGTCTACTAGGGGTTTGAACCTTGTGTCTACTGGGGAAACGGGGGAAAAGGGGGTTGAACATTTCTGCGTTTTCATGCAGTGATGTTGTTCATCAGGAAGTTCACCCAAGGTCGCTTTTTTGGAAAAATTTCCCCCTGTGGGGATGCCGGGGGGCCCTTTTCAGTTAAACAGAACCCCCAAAATTTGGGGACATTCTTGTGCTTGGGAATTCCCCCCTTTTTTTTTATCCCTTTTCTTTGTTTCTCCCTTGTTTTTTTTCTTTTTTTTTCCTTTTTGTCTGTTTTTCCCTTTCTTGGTCCATTCCCCTGTTTTTTTTTCCCCCCCGAAAGACTGAAAAGAAAAAACATTCACAATTTTCCCCCTTTGCCAAAAGTGGATGCGTTTGGGCCTGCCCTTTTCAGGCGTTAACGGCAGCGCCACTTTTTTACCCCTTTTCCACTGACCCAATAGTTGCTTTTCTGAGTTTTTAAAAAAAGAAAAAAGGGGAAAATTTAGTTACAGACACGACAGAAAAAGATTTTGTTTAAGATAAAAGTTTGGGGTTTTAAATTTTGTTGGGGAAAAATGAATATTCATGTTTTTCCAAAGATTTTATTTGTTAAAAAAGAAAGCGAGATTTTGTGGAAACCCTGGGCCCAAACTAAAGACATATTTAAAAAGCAGTTGGGGTTTTAAAAAAAAAATTTTTTGGGGGCTAGTGCTTGAGGTTGCCAATGGCGAGATTTTGTTTTTCCCCCCATTTTCCCCCACATGTAGGTAGCTGTATTCCGACATTGGGGATGTCGGGACGTAAGTGAAGGTGTGTTTGGGGGTGCGGGGAAAGTTCCACTCCCCGGTCACCTTCAAAGTTTTTCAAGGGAAAAACACCCACATCATGGCCATCGCCACCCGGGAAAGTTTTACTGCTTCGCTTTGGTGGGGGTTTTTTCCCCCTCCTGTGTTGTTTTGTATTGTATGTTTTGTATTGTATGTTCGGGTTGTTGCTTTAAATTTTTTTTTTAAGTTTTTAAGGGGTCCTCATTGCATGGCATTAAAAACGGGTATCTTTGTTTTTTAATTTTGCATGGTATGGGGGGAGGGTTTTCTCCGGGGGAAAAAAAACCCCTTTTAAAGAGGATTTGAACCTGGGTGAGCTGTTTGTGAGCGCATTTCGCAGTGCTCTAACCACCAGGGGTATCTAAACCCCTTGGGTTTTGGGTTTTTTAAAGACATGTTTAAGATTTTTGAAGGTTGTTTTAAAAAGACGTTATCTCATAATTACGATTAAATTAAACGAAGGGCTTTTTCTTTGGTCTTTTTCGAACTGGGGCGTTTAGCCCGACATTCACCCCAAAGGTGAGATTTTGGTTTGCGACTTTTTTGGGGCCCCCCCTTTTAGGTAGCCGCTTCCGACCTTGGGGATGTTGGAAGGGATGATGATGATGATGATGGTGATGGTGATGATGGTTTAGGTGGGGAGATGTTCCCGTGTGCAGGCTGTGGAAGGGCTGAATTGAAGGAAACCCGGGAACCTGAAAAATCTGATTTACTGACGAAACCCTTTACCCCTAAAGACGTCATCCCATCCCGGTCCCGTAAGCTTGTGTGTGGTGGTTTTTTGGGGTGGGTTTTTGGTGGGGGTTTTTTTTTTGGTTTTTTGGTGGTTGGGGTTTGGGGTGGGGGGTGGTGGTTTGTGTGGTTGTGGTGGTCGGTTTTGTGATGGTGGAGGGTGTGTGTCTTCAATTTAAAAATCTGTTCACTCTTAGTGTATTAGTTGGGGGGTGTGAAATTTTTGTGTAATTGTGTGGGGGTTTTTTTGGTGTTTTTGTGCATGTGCATGTGCGTGTGCACGCACATGCACATGTGTGTTGAGTGTGATTTGGATGTGACTGTATGTGTGTTAGATTTGTGTACTGGTTTTGCATGCCCTACCCCTGTTTTGTGGTGCATATATGGGATTTTGTTGGGGGGGGTTTTTGAGCAAAAACATTTTTCGTTATTTTAAATTTATTTGATAGGATGATTAACATTTTTTCATTGAGTGTTGACTTAATGAATGGTTGAAGAATATAAAAAAAATTTATAGTTGAATTGGGCTGATTAGTTTATTGAAGATTTATTGACTGGTTGGGGTTTTATTTATTTGTTGGATTTAAATTGGGTTTTACTGTTTTGGGTTTTTTCGATTGAAAGGTTGATTGATTTACTGGTTGGTTGGGTCGAATGAATTTTTTGACTGGTTGGTTTTTTGACTGATTTTTTTTGTTTTTTTTTTCTGATTTGGGTTTTTTTGGGCGTTTTTTTGACTTTATTGGTTGATTTAATGTTTATTGACTGATTGGTTTAAAGAAAATTTTTTATTGGTTGATTGATGTATTGAAAGGTTTTGGTTTTATTGCTGCTTTATCAAAATTTACTGGTTGATTTACTGATTTTATTGACTGATTGGTTTATTTTATTGTTTTTAGGATTCCCCCCAACCTGGGGCAAAATTCAACATCCAGGCCCTTTTACTTCACAGAAGAAAATCGAGTGACTGACGAAGGTTAAAAGTGCAGGGAGGAAGGAAGGGGAAAGGGAAAGGAAAGGGAAAGGGAAGGGAAAGGTGTGGGTTCCATTTGTCCTTCCTTTTTAGGTACAATGTGATTGCAGAGCTTCACCACACACATTCATGCACAGCAGGCCTAAAAAGGGACGCAGGGGCCACACACACACTTCATGCATATAATAAATACACACTACAAAAAACACACTACACACACACAAAACACCCACACACCACAAACACAACAAATTTCTCCCCTCCTCTCTCTCTCTCTCTCTCCCGTCCTCTGCTCTCTTCTCTGACACACACACACTGTCTCTCTTTTCTCTCTTTTCTCTCTCTCCTGTCTGTTTTCTCTCTCTCTCGCTCTCTCTCTGTGACAACCCCACACCTCTTCTTTTCTAACACACACACCACACATTTACACACTATAATTTACCCTTTTTTCCCCCTTTTTCTTTTTTCCCTCCCTCTCTCCCACCCTCCCCCCCCCCCTTTCCCTCCCCCTCCCCTCTCCCCCCCCCCCCCCCCCCCCCCCCCACTCATGGGCTCTCACACACACAGATCACCTGTATCGACAGACGATACCGGGGCAAGCCCGTAAATGAAATTTAGTGCAAACGCTTCGATTTGTTGTTTTTTTAAAAAATTCAGAGCTATATAAATTCCATATATATTTTATTATTATCCCACCCTTTTTTGTTGTTTCCGAGGGGGAAAAACGAAGGGAAGGGTTTCCTTTGGGGATCGCCCTGAAACTGATAAAAAAAACGAAGCCCAAAGGGCCCCCTGGAGGCTTTGGGGCAAAGAGTACCCCCCCTCCCCTTTTCCGGGGCAGTGTGTGTTTCACCCCCTCCCCTTAAATGGTCAGTGTAGTGTACACCCCCTCCCTTACCCCGGTCAGGGCTAGTGTACACCCCTCCTTTTCCTGGGCAGTCTTGTGTACACCCCTCCCCCCCCCTTACCGGGGCAGAGGAGTGTACACCCCCTCCTCCCCTTAAATGGTCAGTGTAGTGTTCACCCCCCCATCCCCTTACCTGGTTTAAATGTAATGTTTTCACCCCCCCCATCCCCTTACCCGGTCAGTGTAGTGTACCCCCCCCTCCTCCCTTACCCGGTCAGTGTTTAAAACAAACCCCCCTTCCCCCTTTCCTGGTAAATCTAGTGTACACCCCCCCATCCCTTACCTGGTCAGTGTGTGTACACCCCCCTCGTCCCCTTACCCGGGCAGTGTAGTGTAACCCCCCCCGTCCCCTTACCTGGTCAGTGTAAAACACCCCCTCCCCCTTTCCTGGTCAGGTTTAAAAACACCCCCCCATCCCCTTACCCGGTCGTGTAATGCACCCCTAGGAAATGGGGCCTAGGAAAGGGTTTCCTGTTTTATTTTAAACTGTGCTCATTTTTGGGACAAAAAAAAGAAAACATTTCATTGATATTTGTCTTTTCATAAAATGTTATAACAATTTGGTAATTTTTATAAAAATTGTGTGCGGGGTTTTTGTTAAATTTTGGGCTGTGCTCGTATTTTTATAGAACAGGGGTATTTTAAATTTTTTGATATTTTCTTAGCATACAACTGTCATAAAAATTTTTGGGTTTTTGTCGTAAAAAAATGTTTTGTGCTTTTGTGCGAATGTTTCCCGGTGGGTGTTTGTGGGCCAGAAAAAGTTTTTTGGGGAATATGTAGATACTTTGGGCCCTACTGGTGCCACATAAGTTTTTTGATTATACTGATGGTCTGTTAAAATGGCTGGATGTTGCTGTTTTTTCAGTGATTTTTATGTTGTTTATGGGGAAAATTTTTCCCCAATGTTTTGGAATGTTTTTGTATTTTTTTCCTGGTATTTTTTTTCTTTTTAGAGGCTTCTTATAAATGAATTTCTTTGTTTTTTTCTGAAGGTTTTAAAGGTTTTTGAACTAATTAAGCGTGGTTTGTTGGCCCGGGTCAAAGGAACAAAAACCAATTTTTGGGAAGGGCCAAAACCTTTTAAAAACTTTTGGGTGTGTTTAAAAATTTTTTTGTTCGTGGTGTTGGTGTTGCCCGGGGGTGTTTTTACCGGTAAGTACGTGTTTTTGTGTTGGGTTTGGTTTTTGTGGTTTTTGGGATTTTTTTGTGATTTGTTTGCGTTTTTTGTTTGGGTTGGGGGGGTTAAAGTTTTTTGTTTTTTGTTTTTGAATGTGGGGGAAAGCTTGTGTTTCATGGAAAGGGGAAAACCCAAAAACAAAAAAATTTTGGGGAAAATTGTTAAGGGATTCTTGCCCTTTTTGGGGTTGACCTTTGGTTTGGGGCTTTTTTTGGGGTTTATATTGGGTGGGAAAATTTTTTTATTTTTATTTTTCTTTTGTTTGGGGGAAAAATTTGGGTTTTTGTTTTTTTTGTTTTGGGGGGAGCAAAAACAAAGTTTTGCTGCCTTAAACCTTTACAATTAGGAAATCCAATTTGGGGCCAGAGGTTTTTTTTTTATTTTTCGTCTTTCTTTAAAAAAGAGGGAAATACCCAAAAAGGCGAAATTTTTTTAAAAGAAAGACAGGAAGAAAAGAATAACAAAAAGGGGCTGGGTTTTTAAAAGAGGGAATTTTAACGTTTTTCCCGAAGGCGGGGAAAATCTTTTTTTTTTAAAAACGGAGAAAACCAAGGGAGTTTTAAAAGCAAAGAAGGGTTGGGAAGGGGGACAAAAGGGAAAAAAAAAGAGAGGGATAAAAATTTGAAAAGTGGGAAAAAACCAGTAGAAATTTCCCGAGGGGGAATCAATTTTTAAAAAAAGGCCCGAAAAATAAAAGGGGTTTGTTTTTTCTTTTTTGGTTTTTAAAAAAAAGGAAAAAAAAATTTTTTTTTTTTTTCGTTTTTTTTTTTGGGGGAAAGTTTAAGGAGGGGAAAACATAAGGGGTAAATTTTGTTGAACAAAAAGTGAAAATAAAAAAGAAAAAAGGGGGATGACCCCCTTTTTCCGCCCGGGAAACCAAAAAAGGAATGTGGAAAAAAGGAAAAAAAAGGGTTTTCGAGTTTTAAGAAAATTTTGGGAAAAAAAAAAATATAGTTTATTTTTTGGGGAAGGGGAAAAAAAACTATGGGGAAAACCTTTTTGTACTTAAAATCCAAAAAATGGCCCTTACTACCCTTTTCTGAAAATATTAAAGGCACAGTTTAATTTTTTCCCTTTTCCCTTTTAAAATTTTTTGTTTTAAAAAATCCCAAAGCCCCCAAAAAATTTCCTTTTCCATTTTTTCCGATGTTTTAAACGGGTTTTTTTTTTTCCTTTTTGTTTAAAAAACCTTCATTTCCAATTTGTAAATTTTTTTTAAAATTTTTAATTTTTTAAAATTTTGTTTCCTATTTTCAATCTTGTTTCTGTATTGAAAACAGCCTCTTTATTGAGATTGATGGACATGTTAACAACTAGATAATTTACTTCTGGTGCGAGGAGACTCAATTGTTTGGTGGGCTGTCATTTAATGCTAATGTGAGACAGACAGACAGGCAGGCTGGCAGACTGACAGACAGGCAGGGCATGCAGGCAGGAGGCAGGCAGGCCAGACAGAGGACAGACAGGACAAGAAAGAACTTGTATTCTTGCAGTGTTGAAGGTGACAGTGGTTATCTGTGTGCTGACTGTGATTGCAGGCTCTATTCCACAGGCCTACGTGCGGCCTCCTTTCCTCCACCGCCATAGACCCCCCACACCCGCATCAGGCAGGTCAGTCTCGGTTCTCTGTTGTGTGTGTTGTGTGTGTAGTGTGTGTTGTGTGTGTGTGTGTGTGTTGGTTGTGTGTGTGTGTACATGTGTGTGTGGTATGCGCTGGTTTACTTTGTTACGTAAGAGCAGTAAGCAGAGTGGCAGTGGTTAGTTATTGTGGCAAAAACATTGGACACACACTTGAGTGGAAAGCACGCGGCCTGCACAACAACCACACATAACTTCTCAAAACCTGTTGTTTTCTCTCATACACTTAAACATTTACATACGTGTGCCCACACATGATGCACACCACACCCGCATGCACAGCACAACACAACACATTCAATGACTCTCTTCCACACTACCACTCACACACTCAAACACACACTCATCACACACACACACACACACACACACACACACACACCACACACCACACCCCAACACCCACACACACTTCACTCTCTCTCCTCACCAAACAGAAATCTACAGCAGTTATTGCTGCATACAGTAAACAACAACAAGGAAAGCAACACGGTGGTGTAAACAGCAACAGCAACACTAGAAACAAATCAGCAAAACAACAACAACAACAACAACAGTCAAAACAGTAGGGCCTCAACAGCAGGCAACAACCAAACATGTAAACACAACCAACACTGTATCCGACACTTTAACGGCGCAATTGCTCGCTAAGCGTTATTTTGAACAGGAACTGATATCTGATGAAAGCTTCACGGGTGGAGATGCTGGGAGCTTGTCAGTATTAAACAACAGGGTTCGTACAAGCTTAAAAAGCCCTTAAAAGGCCCTAATTTTTGAAGATCCAAAAATAATAAGGCCCTAAACTGCCCTAAGAAAAATGTTAACTATGGCCCTGGAGGCCAAAAAGCCCTAAAATTGGGAACCTTGAGTGAGAGTTTCTGTTGAAATGTAGGATTAAACAAATACACAAAAAAACTTACGAGAAATGAAAGCTAGGAAGGGTCTGTGTCCAAAGATCATATTATCGACGATAGTGCTGTCGTCTGCTATTCATGTAGCGCCACTTTTTTGCCTAAGGGAGATCATTCCTCCATTGGATGGCTGCATATTCCTGTGCTTTGCAGTTATTTTTACATGCCGAAAAACAAAGCCTACACGATGGTATGCCGTTAATTTGCTTGGAAAATGAGTTTACTATGAAAACTGCATCATGAGTCAAAAAACATACCAGTTTTCGGTATACCAGCAACAGTCTTCTCTACGAGATTTGTCAATTTTAGCACAGCTGTGCTGTCGAAATAGCAAGGCCTATTGTTTCTCCCTGTGGGCAGTTTACAAAAAAAATGGCAGTCAGTGATAGAGTCATGTGTAGAAATGGGAATACACTAAACCTGTAAGCCAGATCTATTCTTTATATGAGGAGATTATCCCACAGATTTCCTGCGTAACGCATACAGAAATGAATCCAGTTCCCTAACAGGCAGTCACAAATGCGCATGAATATTGACAAAATGTATCAGGAAAATACAAATATTATTTGAATATTCTTCCACCACTCATGTAGTCGATTCACGTTGTAATCTTTACTTTAAAATTCGCAGTTATTCAGTTATTGGCCAACTTGATTTGATAGATTCTTGCTAATAAAGAAAAAACCTATGTTATTTTGAGGAGAGGGTGTGGCATCTTTTCAAGCCAGGTGTTAGGCCCACTCTCTGTCTGCATTTGACGATACGGGACTTGTGCTTGTTATTCATAGTGAAGAGTAACTTGCATCCAGCAGACTCTCTCTCTTCTTTCTGTCTATCTGGTGCATGATGGTGTGCATGCATGCACGTGTGTGTGTGTGTGTGTGTGTGTGTGTGTGTGTGGGTGTGTGTGTGGGTGAATGCCTGCATGTAGCATGTGTGAGATTGAAATAAAATAATAGAATTTGAAGAGGCACTGTGACTGTGTGAGGGTATTGTTATTACAGTTCTAGTACCAGGCAATCATCTGCATCTTTGATAGGCAAGGTTAGAATAGTTCACAAGTTTGAGGGATAGTGTCTTTTAAGTTCACTTTGCTAGTGTTTGTGAAAACATCTTTGAAATCTGAGTCACTTATTTCAGTTTTCACTTTACTTCGTATTTCAAGGACATGGCACTTCATCAACACCATGGTGTTTTACTGATTGTGAGGATTTTCATTGTAGTATCTATGATGAAGACATTTGTATTCTGGAACTTCAACTCTGAATTTTGTGTAAATTATCAATATCCAACATGCAGTGTAGACAAGAAGACTTTGCTTACTTGAGTTTGAGATTAGTTATTTCAATGTAACGTGTACACAGGTTGTTGATAAAATGTACTTTGATACCCTGTGGACTAGGCTAAATTTTGGAAATAATTGGCCACTAAATAAGCCCTAAAAGGCCTAAATTTTTTTCCAACCAAGTCTGTATGATCCTGAAAAACAGCATCCCACTTCTGGAAATCTGTACCGGAAATTCCTTTTCTATCCTCTCTTAGTTTTGCCGTGTTCCTTTTTCTTCTGTACTCCTTCTTGTCTATTTTCTGCTGTCTTGGTCCATTATCCTGCCTTTGTTGTTGTTGAAAGTTTGTAAAGATAACAGTTCTTCCTTATGCAAAGTCAGATGCAGCTGGGCTGACTTGTCAGCGGTGTTAAACGGCAGCGCCAAAATTTTTTCCTTCATACAACAGGCAAAACCATAGTTGTGTCTGAGCGTGTCAACGAAGAAGACAGAAGTTTGTTTTACCAAAAATACAAGGCGCTACACTACTCCTTATTTATTATCTTTATATTTCATATATTATCATCATCCTTATTTGGACCAATCAGTTTTTCGTCATAAAATAAGGCGGCCGTTCATCATCAATCCTCCTCACCTCCGTCTCTTGTGAGACAACGACGACGACGTTGTTTCAAGCGTGATCGACGAGACGTGCTGCGCTCAGAGCGTGGTGAAGAAGATGGGATACGTGACGGCTGGTGACCAGCAAAAGGGTGCGGCTGAACTGGAGCTGTACTGCCAACCTGGTCCAAGACCTGGCGAAAACTTCCTCAAGTTCTGCGCCAAGGCTACTACGACGGCACCACCTTCCACCGCTCCCATCCGAAACCTTTATGGTGAGGGGGGGGGGGGTGATGGGGGAGGAAGGGAGTGCAATGTGGTAGTGGGGGAAGTAGAGAGGTGTTTGTGTGGGAATTTTTGTTTGAGAGGGGTGGTGGGGTGTTTTTGTGTGTGTGTGTTTGGGGGAGAGGGGGGTGGAGAGGAGGTGGAAGGTAGGGGATGTAATAATAATAATAAATGCCATTTATATAGCGCTGTATCTTGCACAGACAAATTAAAGCGCTTGCACTCAACTCATTCTCACACAGTCATGCAACCGATAGCAAGGAATAGTTTTAACAAGTCCAAATGCACACACACACACACACATGTTATACACTTTGGCAGGGTGATGGAATTTTTGGCTGTTGAAAAGCAAGGGATAGCTGTGAAATGAAATGAAACAGGAGAGGAAATTCATAGTTTTGAAACAAATATGTCTTGAGGCCAGATTTAAAAGTGTCACAAGGTCTTTGGCAAAGAGAGATAGGGAGGCCATTCCAAATTGATAGGACCAGAGAAACAGAGAAATAGCGTATGTAGTGTGTGTTTTGGAGGGTGGGGGGAGGGGGATTGTGTGTTGAGTGTGTATGGATTGTGTGGGAGGGAGCCTTTGTTTTTGAGGTGTTTGTGTGTTTTTGTTTTTTGGGGGAGAAGGAGGGAGGGAATGTGCGTTTGTGTGTGAGGGATGAGTGTGTGTGTGTACGGGCATACGTATGTGAGTGTGTGTGTGTGTGTTCATGTGTGAATGTATATTATGTTAATATAGGTTGTAATGTGTATATAATATATGTGCAGTACATGTGCATACATAAATGCATTGATATGTATGTGTGTGTTTGTGCATGTGCATTTACTTTTCAAGTAGCACAATGTAATATGCAGTTGCATGCATCAGTACATCCACAAGCCCATTCAAGGGTATTCTTTCCCCTGGTGTTAAAAATCACTACCAATTCTACATTCCCGAAACTTCTATGGATGAGACCATAAACTGAAGTCTTGTGTACAAACGAATGAAATTTCTTCTTCTTCTTCCTTTTTTGTCATGTTTCTCCCAGGGGAGGTTTGACATTGATGAGCCTTCTCCATCTCTCTGTTTTGAGCTTCCTCCTTATTTATGCCCCTTTCTCTAAGATCATCTGCAATACAGGCAGCCCAGGTCTTGCTAGGTCTTCCCTTTGATCACTTTCCATCCACTACGAAGTTCATTGCTCTTTTTATGATGTGGTGGTCTGCTTTCCGTTGAACGTGCCCAAACCAGCGCAGTCTATTGGCACACATTTTAAAACCCGTTCCACCTTTTAGAAGAATAGGTCATTGTGTGCCAGTAGGGACAGATGCCAGAATAGAAAAACTGCATGCACACTGATGTGTCATGTTCAGGCATCGTCCCCGCAGTCGGAATACAGCTACCTTAGTGGCGGGTAAACGGTCGCGTAAGCAGAATCTGACTTGTGGTGACTGTCGGGAGCTTATAGCCGAGATGGTTGTGAATAAAATAAAGATGAAAAAAGTTGATACTATGTGGGGGGTGGGGATGTTATAATTTTGTTGTTGTTGCTGACATGGGTGTTGTGATGTTTTCAGATTCAGGGTGGAGATCCCACAGGCACAGGGAGAGGTGAGTTTCATGCACGCGCGTGTTTTTGTGTGTGTTTTGTGTGTGTGTGTTGTGTGTGTTTTTGTATGTGTGTGTGTTTTGTATGTGTGTGTATGGGTACATATCGATGCCTTAGAGCAACAACGGCTTATCTGAAAAAATTAGGAATTTTCGATTTTTTTATATTTGGTGGAATTTACTGTAAACTTTCAGATGATAAAAGTATAAAATAAAAGCTTTATTAATTTCAAAGATATTTGAAGAAAACCTTTGTTGCACAAAATTACCCTAGCAAATTTCACAGGGTACACTGGATTACTGCACAGCATCCCGCTTTTCCTCTAAAGGCTTTAATGCCAACTTAATGCCAATTATCTGGGACAGGGGTCTGCAACAGCGGTCATCCAGCTCTGCAAACCCTTCTTGCCTAGGAGTGGATACACTTGGACTGCTGGGCAGGGTTTATGTAACACTGGCGGGCCTGGAGGTTGTGTGGTTGTTCCTGCTGAAAACTGATGGCTGGAATGTGATCTTCTCTGGGAAAGAGGGTCAAGCTTTGTGCCATGCCCTGTATTTTCTCTGCAAGCAAGGTGGTCTACCTTCACTGCCAGTGTTTTTGCTATCCTGGCCTTTATAAGAAATTTCACTTTCTGCACTAGCCTAGCCTAGCATCGCTTTAAGAGGACCAGAATTAGTGGACATCAAAGTTTCACATGCAGACTGCGAGAAAATTCTAGGCAAAAACAGGCCACCAGTTGTAAATATGCATTTATGCGCTTTCTTCTACATGTATTACAGCGTAAAGATGTTGTGATAAAGATTGCGTCAATACCCATCCTTTTTGCCCAAAACTGAATACTTCTGTTCAATCCTCAATTTGTTCTGACCTTTCAAACTTTTCAAATGAGTGTATTTGAAAACTTTGGAAAATGGCAGCTCTGTTGATAGAATGTTGTTGCTCTAAGGCATCGATATGTGGTGTGTGTGTGTGTATGTATGTATGTATGTATGTATGTATGTATGTAGTATGTATGTATGTATGTATGTATGTAGTATGTATGTATGTATGTATGTATGTATGTATGTGTGTGTGTATGTGTGTGTGATGTGTATATATATATATATGTATATATGTATGTTTGTCTGTCGTGTCTGACGATGACCTCCAAACAGCAGAGGAGGCAGCTGCTGTTTCGGAAACTGGGCAGAAATTTGATTATAGTGGAGATGCCTTGCCCACAGCACATCCCCACTCTCTTGGCCAAGTGGGCATAAGGACAGTCAGCGTTGGAGATGTTCTCCAAAGGCCAACCAGCCCCCAGGGCTGCAGCACATAAGGACTGTGCGAGTCGAGCCTCCTAGTCAGAGAGTCATAGTCGATCACTAAAAACTAAGCTGTAAAGTGGAATTCCATGAGTGGGAAAGCCACTGGTCATACAGCCTCTCACTTATATATATATGTGTAAAATTATACACACACATATACACATGTAACTTTTGTGGGTTTTGCACATCCCATATAATGTGGTTTTATGCTCTCCAAAAATGGCTCAAAACCACTCGACTGTAGCGGTCATACACACCAACTCTTTCTTTCTTCTGCTTGCTAGTGCAAAAGAAAAGCCCTGCAGAAGTGTGCACCATTCTTTCTATTTTAATAATAATAATAATAATGTATGGAATTTATACAGCGCTGAATCTTGTAAAGGAACAAATCTATTTTCACTGGGTATTGTCGACTGTTTTTGCTATTTTCACTGGGTATTGTTGACTGTTTTTGCTATTTTCACTCGGTATTGTCGACTGTTTTTGCTATTTTCACTCGGTATTGTTGACTGTTTTTGCTATTTTCACTGGGTATTGTCGACTGTTTTTGCTATTTTTACTGGGTATTGTCGACTGTTTTTGCTATTTTCACTGGGTATTGTTGACTGTTTTGCTATTTTCACTGGGTATTGTGGACTGTGTTTTTGCTATTTTCACTGGGTATTGTGGACTGTTTTTTCTATTTTCACTGGGTATTGTAGACTGTGTTTTTTCTATTTTCACTGGGTATTGTCGACTGTTTTTGCTATTTTCACTGGGTATTGTGGACTGTTTTTTTTCTATTTTCACTGGGTATTGTGGACTGTTTTTTCTATTTTCACTGGGTATTGTAGACTGTGTTTTTGCTATTTTCACTGGGTATTGTCGACTGTTTTTTTTCTATTTTCACTGGGTATTGTCGACTGTTTTTTTTCTATTTTCACTGGGTATTGTCGACTGTGTTTTTGCTATTTTCACTGGGTATTGTTGACTGTGTTTTTGCTATTTTCACTGGGTATTGTCCACTGTTTTTGCTATTTTCACTGGGTATTGTTGACTGTTTTTGCTATTTTCACTGGGTATTGTCCACTGTTTTTGCTATTTTCACTGGGTATTGTCGACTGTGTTTGCTATTTTCACCGGGTATTGTCGACTGTTTTTGCTATTTTCACTGGGTATTGTCGACTGTTTTTGCTATTTTCACTGGGTATTGTTGACTGTGTTTTTGCTATTTTCACTGGGTATTGTGGACTGTTTTTGCTATTTTCACTGGGTATTGTGGACTGTGTGTGTGTGGCAGGGGGGGAGTCGGCGTGGGGGGAGGCGTTCAAAGACGAGCTGAAGCCAAACCTGGTGCACGCAGGCCGGGGGGTGCTGAGCATGGCCAACAGCGGACCCAACACCAACACGTCGCAGTTGTGAGTAGTAGTAGTAGTAGTGGTAGTAGTAGTGGTAGTAGTAGTAGTAGTGGTAGTAGTAGTGGTAGTAGTAGTAGTAGTGGTAGTAGTAGTAGCGGGGGTGGTGGTGGTGCTGCCTGGATTTGGAACCTTCTTTTTTTTGTGGGGGGGGGGGTTCTTTTGGAGGGGGGGGTAGGGGGGGGGGGTCTGGTTGTTTTGTCTCTGTGTGTGGTGTTTTTTTTTGGTCTACTTTCTTTCTGGGTTTTTTTTTGGTTGGGGGGTTACTCTTTGTGTGTGTGTGTAGGTGGGTGGTAGAGGTGTGTTTGTGTGTGCGCGTGCGTGGTGTGTGTGTGGGCGCATGTGTTTGTGTATGTGTGTGTGCTTGTGTGTATGTGTGTGTGTGCGTGTGTGTATGTGTGTGTTGTGTGTATGTATGTGTGTGCGTGTGTGTGTGCATGTGTTATGTGCTTGTGTGGGTGTGTTGTATGTGTGCGTGTGTGTGTGTGTGTGTGTGCTTTGTGTGTGTTGTGCGTGTGGCTTGTGTGAGTGTGTATGTGTGTGCCATCTCTTTTTTTCCCTTTATGTTTTGGGGGGGTCCCTCTTTATTTATGGTGTTTGTGCGTGTGTGTGTCTGTGTGTGTGCACACGCGTGTGTGTAGCAGGTGAAAAATGCAACGGTTAGGGTAATGATATAATCTGCAATAAGAAGTAAATGACAGGATGTTAAGG
>CM054156.1:9351410-9368807 GCA_028751875.1 Rapana venosa
AATTCACCAGGCCCATTCCCCCAAAAACAAAAAAAAGAAAAACAAAAACCACCATTTTTTTTTCCCTTTTATAGTAATGATTAAGGATTTACAATAGACCTTCCTTCGAAATTGCAACTGTTAAAGCATGGGGAAACACGGTCAGTTCCAAAATGACACCATGGTGAACTACATTCTGGCTCAAGGAACAACCAAACAAAGAAACAACAACAAACCACAGTTTGTACAATCATAACTTGAAAGTAAATGATGTAAGGAAATTTCAACCGAGACCCACTGCGTTCACACACATTTTGTTCTTTTTCCAACGCCGGGTCTGTAGACCCATCAATGTGATTAAGGAGAGATGGATCAACTTTTTTTTTAAGCTGGTCTGTGTGACTCGCAAAACAAGAAAAAAATAAAAAAGGTATTAACAGTTTAACATTTACATCAATCATTTATCAATAAAGTAGATAACCACTGACAAAAATAATCATCCTGCTAAGTTTAAGAAAATCCACAAAATCAAGTTTTGACATAAATATTATTTTACTAACCCTTTTCCTGCCAGGGAATTAAGCTGAAGTTAAATCCTATTTGCTAGAGGTACCCTCTCCTCCCAATCCCCCAAAATAGTTGCAAATAAAAATGTTCAAAAAATAAAATCGCTCAAAAGCGGGGATTCTTTGTGATCAATGCGACATTACTGGTTATCAATAGAATCTAGAGACCTTCACCTTTCTACAAAATATGCAGACTACATATAAAACGATAAAAATTCTGGACTTTCTCCCATACCGATATACTTGACGGACATGACAGCGAAGAGTACACATTATTGCCGACATGTTATCTCATCATGTACGGCACAGAACAAGTTAATGAGCAGTCTGCCAGGCCCACAAACGACACAGAATGTCAACAACAAACAAACAACAACAAACAGAGCACCAAAGAACAGCAGGAGTCTGAAATTGTAATTTCCAACCACGCTAGAGTTCCTATCACATGCTTGCATGCAACTATATCCCTCAGTGCTGATCCAGGAACTAACCACACTGGTGGTGAGGCTGTATTTTAAGCCCTCCCTTGCATTTGCTGTTCTGTCAAGCTAAACTATCATTTTTTGCCATTCCACTGCATGACTGTCTCTGAAACTACTCGAATCGGTTACAAAGGATGGGCAATTTCGTATTTTGATTTCTTCCTGCAGGAAAGACAAACAAAAACAACTGATAACATGAAGATAATACAAGCATGGTTTGTGTGCTTATGTTTTTGTTGATATTTTGTGTTGCCTCTTAGACTGAGGTTCACAATGGTGAGATTTTGCGATCTATGCATGTTTTGTAAGCATCATAACAGTAGCTGTATTCCACTGTGGGATGATGTTAAATCCCAGTGATGTGTTTTTTTTGTTTAGTTTGTATTTGTTTTAATGTTGACCCTCTAGCACTCTATGAGGTTCACCAATGCGTGAAGAGTTTGCACTCATACCAGTTTTTCTTCCACACTTCAAGTAGTTCGTACATTCTAAACACTTACACCAAGTCGATGGCACTAGGCAACATTTGAAAACCATGTGTCATGCTGTTTTATGAGAAAGGGTAGCTGTTCGTCAAGGTGGTAAAATGTTTAATGTGACAAGATGAGTGTCTGCGTGCATTTTACTACATACCATCAGTTTCTAGTCTCATCTTGAAGGACTTTAATTCAGTTCAATTTTTCTGCAAATTGGGGTGGTGGGGAGAAGGGGGAGGGGGCGAGGCTTTGGAACAACCCAGAACTCCAAGTTACCATGTAGGCATTGACATCTAACCATTTCCACCTCTCCTATAAAGGTAAGGATTCTAACATTAGGGAGTGAGTGTCTACAAGACCCTCAGCTTTTCAAGGGTCCAGGGAATTATTGGGAGCAATGCTCCATCACACCTCCCTCGCTCTTACGTCTTCCCTGACCTGAAGAGTGCAAACCCATTTATTCAACTGGGTGAAGCTGGGAACTGACTGAAGCCAAGCACGCAAACGTCCACCCATCCTTCTTTGGTAACCAAGTCGATCCGCTTAACCTTGGCTGGGGAAAGCGAGTGCTCTGGGCCACTGAGCTATCCCTCTCCCTCGCTGCTTTACTTTCCCTTTCCTATAAGTGGGTATAAATGTGTGTCTATGGTGTTTGGAGAGGGGAGGGAGGAGGTGACGGTAAGGAGGAGGGTGGTAGACAGCCTGAGGCGCCTCACCTTGGGTTTGTCTTTCTTGTCCACCTCAACCTTCTCCATGGCATCCAGTGTCTCCAGACCCCCCACCAGCCTGCACACATCACCACCACCATCACCATCAGTATCATCATTATTGTCATTATTATTATCATCATCATCATCACCATCATTATTGTCATCATCATTATCAACATCGATGTCATCATCATCAATGTCATCATCAACAATGTCATCATCATTGTTATCATTGATGTCATTATCATCATCACCACCAATGTCATCATTATCATATCATCATCATCATTCACCCTTTCATCACTGGTTTTGTCATCATCACCATTTCTACCACCTCTATCAGGGGTTCATTCACATTCATACAGCCTACCACAGCTGCTGCGCGGACAGACAAACATCGTGTGGACAAACAACACAGCCAGCCCCTCTTTATTTTCACTTGCTGCACTGAAGGTGTTCACACTGCCACTGTCACACACACGCACACAAACCTCCCGCTATAAATGGCTGTGTGTTCCTGCCCCACTTCAGCCATGCATGTGATCAGAAAGTTGAGTGCAAGGGGTCTCCCCTTCTCTTTTATCACTAGAAACCCTCCAGGCCTTCATACTGAAATGCTACCGTGCATGCATACTGATGAGCTTTTTCTTCTTGCTCAAAGGCAAAGCAGCTTTTGTCATCGCCTTGTCAGTGTCATGTTTACGGTAAAACCAGCAGTACAACCTGCCTCCTTTCTTTCTCATGGACAGACAGTGTGCTGATCAGTATGAGCCCCTTTTCCCACACATCTATGCTTTTTCATGTCTGCTCTACAGTTGTGAACCACAGTATGAACATGGCCTAACTATCAGCCAGATCCACATTAGATCGGTGGTCTAGAGGTAACGCACCTGCCTAGAAAGAAAGAAGTGTGGGTTCAGTCCAAATGTGTGCCTGAACTTTTCCTCCATCCACTAGACCTTGAGTGGTGGTCTGGGTGCTAGGCTTTCAGATGAGATGATAAACTGAGGTCCTCTTTCTCTCTCTCTTTCTCTCTCTTGTCTAACATCACTTTTTGTAAATAGACATAAAATCGAAGAAAAACACACACACGTCTGATATCACTATTTACTAGAAGGACGTCAAACTGAAGAACTAACTGAGGTCCTGTTTGTAACATGCATTTAGAGCACGTAAAAGAACCAACAGCAACAAGAGAGTTGTTCCTGGCAAAATTTCTCTAGAAAAAAATGTAAAAGCCAATCTCAATGGAAAACAAATACAGTTGCAAACAAAAAATATAAATAAAAAAAGCTACCTGAAAACATCGAAAAGAAGAAAAAAAAGGGATTTTTTAAAAAAGGAAAAAAAAGAAAAGACACTCACCTTCCAAACACTGTATGTTTCCCATCCAAATGCCTGGCTGACCGATACGTGAAAAAGCTGAAGGACAGAAAAAAATACACACACACAAAAATAATCAATGCCATAACAATCCAACAATACCTCATAGCTTCACTACCAATACGTGTTAATACTTCATTCCACACACAACAACTTTAAATCTATTCCCACATACAGATACACAGCTATAAAATATACATGATATTTTCCATACACCTTCACCTAACATGCCATCCAATCCAATCCTGTTGTTTACAGCCCCATCAACCACAGAGGCCATATCAGGGCTGTCACCTCACAATACTTCAAATCTCAGAGTAAAACTGTGCAACTATATACAGATTAAAACAGGGTATAAAACCAACTCTACTGTCCTTCCTTGCAGCAACGCCCTGGCCAACCATAAGGGTCAACCCAGGACGGTTGTAGGATTGAGCTAACATACAGTTAGGTGCACATGTACATAGATAGTCAGAGGTACGGCTGACTAAAATGGAATAGTTCTCTCTGGTTTGTGCGGGTTCTAAACCTTTTGGGTTCCAAATTGTTTCCTCATCTTAACCATGTAGTGGTTGGTAACTGGCAAGCTAGTCTTCGAGATACAAAATGAGTCCGTAAGTGTACAACAAATTTTAGGTTCAAACTAATATAAACCCAGAATCCAAAGTAGAATGCACTAGCAAAAATCAAAAAAACTCCTATCTTATATGCAAATCCATATATAACTAGATTTCTGAGACCAAAAGGAACCGCAAGAATCAACAGAAACTGAGGACAATCGCATCTGCTACTTGGTGCTCCCATACTTAACCCGGGAGGCGGTCCCGAATTATCGAAAGCGGGAAGCTGGCGACCCGGAATATTCTATGATGTAGCGTAATAAACATATCTTTAAAGTACAATATGTTAGCTTTACGCAAAACAGGGTGAAAACTACAACACAGCAATGAAGTCATCTATGTAAGAGTGTTTTTTTTTCTTTTTTTTTACCACCGAGATGCTTCACTAACATCATGCCACGTTGCAAACTAGAAGCTACAAGCAGTCTTCGACATTACAAAATATCCAGTAGCATTCGAAACAATGAAGCACATATTAAGATTGGGAATATTTTTTTAAACATAATGTAAAATACAAAGGAAAACCACCAAATCAAATGCAGCTACTTTAAATGGTAAAACAATTCATACGCTTATGATCGCACAAATTCACTATTACGTAACACCTTCAAAAACTCTTGTGAGAAATCCAAGCGAAAAAAAACTAGAAAAAAACAACAACCAAAAACACACTTCCCTATCGCCTGATTCACATGATGACCATTCCAACTTTACCGGATTGCTACCATTAACATCAACCTATTTTTTAACTTGCAAGGTTACAATCAGAGATTACCTCCCCGACTCTTTTCGATTTACAACTGATCCGGGCTTCTACATGGTAGTGCACATATTTGATTTACATTAACCACACACGTTTGAACCATTTAAGCTAGATCTCTCTCCGTAAAGCTTAACATACATTCAGTTTAATCCCACGTCAACTGGGTGAAGCACACAAGTCCAAAACAGTGAATGAAACCATAGAAACCCGTCGCGTTTACTTTAGCGCACAGTGAACAATTTGCAACGTCCATACCACCTCCCATTACTTACGCAATATATCACTTTACTCTGACCACTGCGTTATTCACCTCTAATAACCACACACAAAACACACAACCATCATCACCACCAAAGGGACAAGGATAGCCTGAGTGACTTACCAGTGATATTTTTCGTTTATCATGCTGAACCTCAGGTTCGAATTTTAACGTTGCAAGGGGTTATATTTCCTCCGGAGATTCAAGTCATCAAGTCAGACTCCTCTACCCAAAAAAGCCTTCGGATGAACTTAAACCGAGGATCCTAGTTGCGAATGCAATGCACAACAACTTTCAATATACACAACAACTTAACATACCCTAACCAGCTTTCTACGCGACAATAAACACACATGGTGCACAAGCACACACGACGACAAACATCTACAAAACTCATACACACGGGACCTATGAAAAAAAAACACAGTGCTAATCAATATCCTAACAATGAAGAACAAACCAGATAAAAAATAACACATACACTACATTTTAACATAAACACACACACACAACAAACCACAAAAAACACACACAAGCATGCACAAGCACACACACACATGCCCCCCACCCCCCCACACACCATCACCCACCCAACACACCCACAAAAACCCCTCCACCTCACCCTACAAAATCACCCACAAATCAAATAGTAGACCTCCAAAAAACACCACAACGGACAGGATAACTCCCTAGAAACACCACAACCCCCCCCAACCCACCCCCCCCCCACTAAACCCCAAACCCCCAAAAGCAACCCCCCCCCCCCCCCAAAAAAAAGAAAGTTCCCAATCCAGAAGCAACCACGCCCACCGCTACCACAACTACCACACACCACACTACCACAACTGCGACGTTGTGTTGGTCCGCTTAGGCCATGCTCAGCACCCCCGGCCTGCGTGCACCAGGTTTGGCTTCAGCTCGTCATTGAAGCCTCCCCCACGCGACATCCCCCCCCTGCCACACACACACAGTCCACAATACCCAGGAAAATAGCAAAAACCAGTCGACAATGCCCGTGAAAATAGCAAAAACACGTCAACAATACCCGTGAAAATAGCAAAAACACAGTCACAATCCCAGTTGAAAATAGCAAAACACATTCGACAATACCCAGTGAAAATAGCAAACACAGTCACAATACCCGTAAAATACAAAAACAGTCAACAATACCACAGTGAAAATACGAAAAAACAGTCAACAATACCGAGTGAAATACAAAAAACACAGTCAACAATACCAGTGAAATAGATTTACTTTACAAATTCACGCCTGTATAAATTCCATACTTATTATTATATATACAAATAGAAAAATGGTGCACACTTCTGCAGGGCTTTTCTTTTGCACTAGCAAGCAGAAGAAAGAAAGAGTTGGTGTGTATGACCGCTACAGTCGAGTGGTTTTGAGCAGTTTTTGGAGAGCATAAAACCACATTATATGGGATATACAAAACCCACAAAAGTTACATGTGTATATGTGTGTGTGTATAATTTTACTATATATACATACAATACATACATACACACACATGATGCTTTGATGAAAAAAAGCAAATACTGCATATTCAAGTAACCACATCCGAAAGATGAAAAGTTGAACATTGACACACAACACACACACACAACACATTACATACCACTGACATAGCCGCTACAACCACACACATAATCAATACCTTATAGCAACAACATTCTATCGACAGAGCTGCCATTTTCGAAAGTTTTCAGATACACTCAATTGAAAAGTTTGAAAGGTCAGAACAAATCGAAGATTGAACGGAAGTATTCGGTTTTTGGAGAGAGAGAGAATGGGTATTGACGCGATCTTTATCATAGCATCTTTATGTTGTAATGCATGTAGAAGAAAGCACATAAATGCATCCTCTAATATCACTTTAAGTGAACAGACGTAAAATTGAAGACACACACATAAATGCATATTTACAACTGGTGGCCTGTTTTTGCCTAGAATTTTCTCGCAGTCTGCATGTGAAACTTTGATGTCCACTAATTCTGGTCCTCTCAAAGCGATGCTAGGCTAGGCTAGTGCAGAAAGTGGAATTTCCTGTAAAGGCCAGGATAGCAAAAACACTGGCAGTGAAGGTAGACCACCTCACTTGCAGAGAAAACAGGGGATGGCACAAAGCTTGACCCTCTTTCCCAGATAAAATCACATTCCAGCCATCAGTTTTCAGCAGGAACAACCACACAACCTCCAGGCCCGCCAGTGTTACATAAACTCTGCCCAGCAGTCCAAGTGTATCCACTCCTAGGCAAGAAGGGTTTGCACAGCTGGATGTCTGCTGTTGCAGACCCCTGTCCCAGATAATTGGTATTAAATTGGCATTAAAGGCTTTAGAGGAAAAACAGGATGCTGTGCGGTAGTCCAGTGTACCCTGTGAAATTTGCTCGGGTAATTTTGTGCAACAAAGAGTTTTCTTCAAATATCTTTGAAATTAATAAAACTTTTATTTTCTACTTTTATCATCTGGAAGTTTACATTAAATTCCACCAAATATGAAAAAATCGAAAATTGCTAATTTTTTCAGATAAGCCATTGTTGCTCTAAGGCATCAATATGTACCCATACACACACACACATAAAACACACACACACATAAAACACACACACACATAAAACACACACACACACACACACACAAAACACACACACACACACACACACAAAACACGCCCGTGCGTGAAACTTACCTCTCCCTGTGCCTGTGGGATCTCCCCCCTGAATCTGAAAACATCACAACACCCATGTCAACAACAACAAAACAAAATTATAACATCCCCCCCAAACACCCCCACCCCCCACTAGTTATCAACTTTTTCATCTTTATTTTATTCACTCCTTGGCTAAAGCTCCCGACATTCACCAAAAGTCAGATTCTGCGTACGCGACCGTTTACCCGCCACTAAGGTAGCTGCATTCCGACTGCGGGGACGATGCCTGAACTGGGACAACCGTTTTGTTTCACGCGATTTTTTTTTATTCTTCAAACGGTTCCTACCGGGACACAATGACTTCTCTTCTAAAAAAAGGGGGAACAGGTTTTAAAATGGGGTGCAATAGACTGCACGGTTTTGGGGACTTCCAAAAGGAAAAACAGACCACCAATCATAAAAAGGCATGAAAATTCGTATGGGTGGAAAAGACCAAAGGAAACCCAAACAAAACCCGGCTTTCTGATTGCAGATGATCTTAGAAAAGGGGGAAAAAAAAGGAGGAAGTAAGACAGAGAGAGATTGGGGAAGGCTCAAACAAAGTCAAACCTCCCCTTGGGGAAACATGAACCCAAAAAAGGGGAAAAGAAAAAGATTTTTCATTCGTTTGTACACAAGACTTCATTTATTTCTTAAACCAAAAGAATTTTGGGGATGTAGAATTGGTAGTGATTTTTAACCCCCAGGGGAAAAAAATCCCCTTGAAAAGGGCTTGTGGGTGAAATCATGCATGCAACTGCATGTTTTTATTGTGCTACTTTGGAAAGGGAAATGAAAATTCCACACACCCACATACATATCAATGCATTTATGCATGCACATTACGAATATATTAAACACACACACCCTTACAACCCATAATAACATAAAATACATTCACACATAAAAAAGAAAGAATTAGAGCACAACCCCCACACACAAACCCTTCAAACACTCAAACCCCCCACAAACCAAAAAACACCCTCCCCCCTCCTCAAAAAACACACAACCCCCAAATACACAGACGAAAAAAAAAAATTCCCCGGGATATTTCCCCTAAAAAACCCCCCCCCCACCCCCCCCCCTCCACAAACACACACACTAAATCAAACAAAAACCCCCTTCCCCCCCCCCACCCCCGCCCCCCCCACCTTAAAATTTTGGAAAGGGGCGGGGGGGAAGGTGGTGCCCCTCGAAGTAACCCTTTGGGGCAGAGCTTTAAGGGGAAATTTTTTTGCAGGTCTTTTGGGGGCCCCGGGCATGCAGCTCCAGGTTCAGCGCCCTTTTTCTGGTCCCCCAGCCGCACCCTAGCCCTTCTTCTTCACCCGCTCGAAACGCAGCACGTTTTTCGTCGGGTCAGCCGGAAACAGCGTCATCGTCGTCACCCAAAAGACGGAGGGGAGGAGGAAATGATGATTTAACGGGGCTTAGTTATGGAAAGAAAAACTGATTTGTCCCCAAAAAGGTAATAAGATATGGGAAAAATAAAGAAAATTTAAATATGGAGTTGTTGTAGCGTGTAATTTTTTTAAAACAAACTTCTTTGTTTTTCTTCGTTAATTTCCCCAGACAAAAAAATATTTTTGTTGTTGTGTGAGCAAAAATGGGGTTGTGCGCCGTTTAAAACGGCCCGACAAATCACCCAACGATCCAATTTGGCATAAAGAAAAGAATTGGGTTTTCTTTTAAATCTTTTTTCGGGAAAAAGGGGGGAGGGAATGGACCCAAAAAGGCCAAAAAAACAGACCCAAAAAGGTGGGACAGGAAAAAAAGGGAAACGCAGAAAAAAAGAAGGGGTAGAAAAGAGGGAAATTCCCGGTACAGAATTTTCCCGGAAAAAGTGGGGGTGCGTTTATATTACAAGTTCCCCGGGATCTCCCACCGGGGAAGCTTTTTTTCATTTAGTTTTTTGTTCAAAAAAAACGCCCCGACCGGTTAAGTGTCGGGTTTAAAAATGTTGGTTGTGTTTTTACCCTGTTGGGTTTTTGCCCGCTGGGACCCCACTGTTTGACTGTTGTTGTTGTTGTTTTTTGGTGATGTTGTTTTAGTGTTTTCCCGTTCTGTTTCACGTGTTGCTTTTTTTGTTTTTGTTCTGTTGCGCTTAAAAAACTTTCTGTTTGGATTTATGTTTTTGGTTTAGGGAGGAGAGAGAGGTGGTGGTGTGTGTGGGGCGCTTTTGTTGTGCGGGGCGAGCGAGCGAGCAAGCGAGTGAGTGATGAGGGGAGTGAGTGAGTTGGGGATTTAGTGAGTGATGAGTGGGTGTGATAGTGGGAATGTGTGGGGTGTGAGTGTATAAAGTGTGTGAGTGAGTGGTGTGTGGCGTGTGCATGAGGGGTTGGGGGCATAATTTAGGCGGGGTGTGGTTTAAAAGTTTTGTTTCACGTGTAAAGTGTACGTGTATGAAAAAATAAAAAGTTTTTGTGTTATGTGTGTGCGTTTAGAAAGCGGGATGTTGTCCCCGTGTGTGTGTCACGTTTTGTTTTTCCACATTAAAAATAACCCCCGCCACTCTGTTATGTCTTACTGTAACAAAATAAACCCAGAGCATACCCACACACACCAACCCCACAAAACACACACACACACAACACACGCACAACACACAACACAAAAACCCCCCACAACACACACCAAAACAACACCCCACAAGCACACACACCACACAAACACAACACAAAAAAAACACACACGCAACACACAAAAACCCAAAACAACCCCACAAACTACATCACACACCACACCCCCACACAAAAAAACACGCACCCCAACACCACCACAAACAACACCAAACACAACAAACAAAAAAGAGCCCGACCCGCCTGATGCCCGGGGGGTGGGGGTTTTAAAGGGGGTTTAGGGAAGGGGGGCCGCCACGTGGCCCCGTGGAATTTGGAAAGGCCCGCCAAACACAGTCAAACACACTGACAACCCCTGTCACCTCAAACTGAGAATTTCAAGATTGTCCCGCTGTCCCTTTTGTCGTCTTTTCTTCTGTCTTTTTTTCTACATTTTTGACACCCCCCAAAACCCAAAAAATGAGTCCCCCCCACCAGAATCAATTTCTAGTTGTTAACATGTATTGTCTTCCCAAAAAAAGGGTGTTTCAATACAGAAACAAGATTGAAAACAGGACAATTCTGTTAAAAGAAATTATAAATTGAAATGATAGACTAACAAAAGGAGAAATCAACAAGTTTAGCATCGTGATAGGTGGTCAGAAATGAGGGTTTGGGTATTTTAAAACACGTTTTACAGCAAAAGGAAATAAACTTATGCCTTGATATTTCAATACAAGGTAGAATAATGGCTATAGTTTTTTATATTTTAGTACAAGGTAGAATAATGGCCATAGTTTTTGATACTTCAGTACAAGGTAGAATAATGGCCATAGTTTTTGATATTTCAGTACAAGGTAGAATAATGGCTATAGTTTTTGATACTTCAGTACAAGGTAAAATAATAGCTGTAGTTTTACAATCAACCAAAATCTCAAAATCAACAACCTGACCCCCGCCTGCCTACAATGGCTCCTAGCAGAAAAGTGGGTCAGAAGCCTGTTAGTTAAAAATAGTATTCCCACCTTCTGGAAATTCTGTACTAGGAATTCCCTCTTTTCTAATCTATCCCTCTCTTTGATTATTCCTTGTCTTCCTGTCAATCCTTCTTGTCTATTTTCTGCCTTCTTGGTCCATTCTCCTGCCTTTTTTCCAGAAAGACTGAAAAGATAACAATTATCTCTCGCACCAAAGTTGGATGTGCTGGGCCTGACTTGTCAGGTGCTTAACGGCAGCACAACATGTTTTTGCTCACACGACAAACAATAGTCGCTGTCTGTGCGTTTAACAAAGATCATCAATAAAGGAAGTGATGTTCATCCTCAATATATAAGCAAGACGTATTTATCATAATGGTCATACACATGGGCATAGAATCCTTATACAGATTTACATAATGTGTGCAAGTATGCATGCATGCACACATTGCATGTGCACACACATTCAAACACAAAAAACATACAAACCACATACCCTTCCACCCACCCACACACAAACGCACCCACACACTCACATACTCATACACAACACATACCCACACACACTCACACACACGTACACACACACAACACACACTCACTCACTCACAACACACACACACACACACACACACACACACACACACACACACACACACACACACACACACACACATACACACACACACTCAGACACACACACACTCTCTTACCGCATTAAATTTGTCTGCCTTCTGTGGTTTTGCTTCCTTCTGACCCTGCAACAAACCACGACAATTCAATTCATTTCAAAAACTTTATCATCTCAGAAGACAAGAGAAATTCTGGGGTTTTAACGTTACAAGCCATACATCAAAACAGCAAACATAATATCACGGAAAAAAATACAACAACACAGTATCCAAACATCAGCACACTCCCATCACAATATCCAGAACCTTCCTTCAATAAAAATCACTGAAACATCAGCAACACCCCAGCCAGTTATAGACTCATCGGAGTAAAATCACAAACACTTATGTGTGCACCAGTATGCCCACGTATCTACACATTCACACACAGTTCATGCGCGCACAAACACACACACAAACACATACACTGGAAACATTCACACACATTTTTATGACATAAACCTAATTGTTATAAAATGTTTGTATGCTAAGATAAATATCAAATAAATTAAATACTCTACTAATGTTCTATTAAGATATTGAACACAGTCTAAACTAATAACACACGCTCGCATTTTTATAACATAAACCAAATTGTTATAACATGTTGTATGACAAGATAAATATCAATGAAAATAATACTCTGTTGTATCAAAAATATTGAGCACAGTTTAAAATAATAACAGGTAGCCTTTCCTACGCTTCAAAATGTTCCATCCACTTTTCTACCTGAGCTCTATATCTCCCCCCCCCCACCAAACCCCACCCCACTCCCTTCCTCCACCATTCGCTCTTCTCTCTCTCTCTCAACCCGTCACCACTGTACACACATCATCCTTTTTTTTTCTCTAGACAGTACAATAATAACCACATTTGAATACCTCCCCTCTCATACTCTCACGCACTCCTCCCACACTCCATCCTACATTCTCTCACACTCCCACATGACAACCCCCCCCCCCTCTCCCAATGTCTCCCCTCCTTCCCACATTGACCCCTCCCTCTCTCTTTATCTCTCTTCCTTCACACATACACACTGCCCTCCCCTCCCCCCTCAAACACACTCACACACACACAAACACATGCAGAGTCCCACACACATTCTCTCTCGCTCTCTCACGAATTTTCTCTCCCTTTCACTCTTCTTCAGTAGATCATCCCCCATCACTCCCCCCCCCCCCACCTCCTCCCTACCAACAATTCTCCTTTCTTTCCTATCCTAGTGTCCCCTAAACTCCAGGCCTGTTTACACAACAAGAAATGAAATATTAGCAGCCAAAGTGCCTGAAAAGAGGAGCAAGCCCACAACAAGAGTTGCCAAGTTTGTTGACAAATGCGCAATGACCAAAAAACGAAAAAACCTTTATTGAAATAAGAAGCAACAAACTACCGCATTCGCTCATATTAATAAAAAAAACAACCAAAATTTGTCACTTTTCAATGCTGAAATTCCTTCCGTTTCTGAAATAAAATCATCTCTAAGAAAAACAACAACAAAAACCCTTGAAAATGATACTAAAAGAAAGAATGTATATAACTGACAGACTCAGGTGGGCTTTTCTATTCTTCTCCCTCCAACGGTTGGCCCAAATCAGATAAGTAAGCATCCCTGAAGCCAGAATACAGCTACCTTAATGGTGGGCAAAAAACAGTCGCATCCAGAAAAAAATCTCACCACCGGTGAACCTCAGAGCTCTAGCCAAAGAATGAAACAAAAAAAATTAAATAAAAACAAAAAATACAAAAATATATATATATATATCCCCATCCTCCCCTCCATCCCAACCTCCTTACTCTACCCCCCACCGACCCAACCCCAGGTCCATTCTACCCTCCCCCCTTCTTCCAAATTGACCAGGTAAAGGGATGAGGGGTGTACCACAGGTAAGGGGATGAGGGGGTGTACACTACACTGACCAGGTAAGGGGAGGGGGTGTACACTACACTGACCAGGTAAGGGGATGAGGGGGTGTACACTACACTGACCAGGTAAGGGGATGAGGGGGTGTACACTACACTGACCAGGTAAGGGGAGGGGGTGTACACTACACTGACCAGGTAAGGGGAGGGGGTGTACACTACACTGACCAGGTAAGGGGAGGGGGTGTACACTACACTGACCAGGTAAGGGGAGGGGGTGTACACTACACTGACCAGGTAAGGGGATGAGGGGGTGTACACTACACTGACCAGGTAAGGGGAGGGGGTGTACTCTAGACTGACCAGGTAAGGGGATGAGGGGGTGTATTACACTAGACTGACCAGGTAAGGGGAGGGGGTGTACTCTTTGTCCAGAGCCTCCAGGGTGGCCTTGGCTTCGTTGTTGATCAGCTTCAGGCGATACCGAGGATCCTTCTTCGCTGCTTCCTCCTCTGAAACAGCGACATGGTGGGATACAGGTGATCTGTGTGTGTGAGAGACCGTGAGTAGGGGGTGGTGGGGGTCGAGAGAGAGAGAGAGGGGGAGGGGGAGAGAGAGAGGGAGGGAGGGGGAGAGAGAGAGAGAGGGGAGGGAGAGAGAGAGAGAGAGAGAAAGAGAGAGACACACACAGACAGAATGAGAGAGAGTGAATGAGAGAGAGTGGGCAATAGAGAGAGAGAATGTGTGTTGTGTGTGTGTTAGAAAAAAAGAGAGACAGAGTGTGGTGTGGTGTGTGTGTGTGTGTGTGTGTGTGTATGTGTGTGTGTTAGAAAAAAAGAGAGACGAGGTGGTGTGTGTGTGTGTGTGTGTGTGTGTGTGTGTGTGTTAGAAAAAAGAGAGACAGAGGTGTGTGTGTGTGTGTGTGTGTGTGTGTGTGTGTGTGTGTGTGTGTGTGTGTGTGTGTGTGTGTGAGAAAGAGGCAGAGAGAGAAGAGTGAATGAGTGAGCACGCGTGCCTCTGTGTGTGTGTGTGTGTGTGACAGAGACACAGAGACAGACAGAGAGAGAGGCAGCAAGAGAGAGTGAATGTGTGAGTGTGTGTGCGTGTGTATATGCGTGTGTGTGTGGGTATGAGAGAGTGGAAAAGAGACAGACAGACAAAGACAGAGAGTCAGAGTCAGGGTCAGATTTATTTCTTAGATCACAGATCCAGATAAATGCAGATATGCAAGTGATCTACAGGAAGGACAGATGGTATATTCACTCATTCCTTCCTTTCTTCCTTCATTCCTGCATATTCTTCCTGTTCTTCTTCATTGAATGCTCAGACAGCAACTATTGTTGTCTGTTATATGAGCCAAAATGTGTTGTGCTGCCGTTAAGCGCCTGACAAGTCAGGCCCAGCGCATCCAACTTTGGCACAAGAGAGAATTGTCATCTTTTAAGTCTTTCTGGAAAAAAGGCGGGAGAATGGACCAAGAAGGCAGAAAAATAGACAAGGAGGTGACAGGAAGAATAGGAACAAGGCAGAAACAAAGAGAGGGACAGAAAAGAGGAAATTTCCAGCACAGATTTTCCAGAATGTGGGGATGCTGTTTAAACTGACAGGCCCCCGGCATCCCCACAGGGGATTTCCTGCACAATTACCTTCGTCAGTCACTCTGAGGTTCTTCCTGATGTAGTAAAAGGCCTGGATGTTGAACTTGTCCAGGTTGGTGGGATCCTGACAACAAAGACAGACAATCCATCAATCCATCCATCCATCCATCCACTGACCCGTCGGTCAATCAATCAATTCGTAACTTCAAATCGATCCACCCTTTTGTCTATTATCAATAAGACATTGACCTGTCCATCAATCAATCTAACTTCACATCCATATGCACACACACACACACTCTCCCATCCATCACCATCACCTTGATATGTCTATCAATCAAATCCAAATGCACACACACACACACTCACCCATCCACCCACTCACCACCACCACCACACACACCACCACTTCACACACACCACCACTATACACACCATCACCCACATACCACTAAACCACACACACCACCTCACACCACACACAATCACACACATCACACCACACCACACCCCCCCACACACACACACCCATCCACCCTCACTAACGACCACCACCCACCCACCCACACCCCCAACCACGCACACCACACCACCACCCCACCACCACCCACACCCCCAACCACGCACACCACACCACCACCCACCACCCCACCACCAACCACCACCACCCACACCCCCAACCACGCACACCACACCACCACCCCCCACCCCCACCACCAACCACCACCCCACCACCTCCCCACCCCACCCCAACCTACCACCCACCCACCACACACACCATACCACCAGCACACAAGCTTACTGACCTGGATGGTGATGACGTCTTTACGGGTGAAGGGTTCGTCAGTCATCAGGTCTTTCAGGTTACTGGTCTTCAGGTTCAACCTGTCTACAGCCTGCATATACATCATCATCACCATCATTATCATCATCCTCATCATCACCATCATCATCCTCCTCCTCATCATCCTCCTCCTCCTCATCATCCCTTCACATCCCCGAAGTCAGAATGCGGCTACCTCAATGGGTGGGCAAACAGTCGCATACGCAAAATCTCACCATTGGTGAATGGTAGGCGTTTAGCACAGGAATGAAAAAGACCAGAAGAAAAAGGCCTTCATTATAAGTATTGTAATTATGAGATAACGTCTTTATAATAACCTTCATAATCATGACATGTCTTTAAAATAACCATACCTAGGGGATAAGATAGCCTGGTGGTTAGAGCACTGCGAAATGTGCTCGCAATCTGCTCATCCAGGTTCAAATCCTGTTTAAAGGGATTTTTTTTTCCTGGAGTAAATCTTCCCCCATACAATACAATATAAAACACTATGATACAGTACAATGCCATGCAATGCAGGACGCTTAAAACGAAAGGTAATGCAACACAGAACAGTACAATACAAAACGATACAATACATATACAACACACACATGGAGAAAACAGCCACTCACGTCGAAGCAGTAGACGTTGCCTGTGGTGGCGATGGCCATGATGTGGGTGTTTTCGTTGAACACTTTGAAGGTGACCGGGCAGTGGTACTTCCCTGCAACCACAAACCACACCTTCACTTACTGCTCTGACATCCCCAATGTCGGAATACAGCTACCTACATGGTGGGTAAAAACGGGTGTGTACGCAAAATCTCGCCATTGGCGAACCTTAGAGCTCTAGCCAAGAATTAAAAAAACAACACCTAACTGCTTTGATAAATAATCTTTAGTGGCCGAGTGTTGCTATCAAAATTTTCCCCCCAAAAAATTAAAACCCTTTTAAAATTTTT
>CM054156.1:9369307-9394307 GCA_028751875.1 Rapana venosa
AAGGGGAAAATGTAAAAGAAAAAGAAAATAAGATATGAGTTTTTTGTAGCGCTGTTTTTTTTGAAAACAAATTTTTGTCTTCTTGTGAACGCTCGACAGCAACTATTGTTTCTGTTGCATGAAAAAAAAATGCGTTGCGCTGCCGTTAAAGCCTGAAAAAGTTGGGCCCCGCGCTCTGACTTCGGCGTGGGAGAGAACTGTTATTTTTTAAACTCTTTCTGGGGGGAAAAAAAAGGGGGGGGGGCGGAGAATGACCAAGAAGGCAGAAAACAGACAGAAGGAGGTGACGGGAAGGAAAGGACACGGCGAACAAAGGAGGGATAGAAAAGGGGGGGAAAATTCCGGGACGGAATTCCAGAAGTTGGGATGCGTTTATACTGACAAGCTCCCAGCATCTTCACCGGGGAAGCATTTCTCAGTTTCAGTTCCTGTATCAAATAACGCCACGCCGTTAAAGTGTCGGATACAGTGTTGTTGTGTTTGTACATGTTGTTGTTGCCTGCTAGTGAGGTCACCACTGTTTGAAATATGATTGTTTGTTGTTGTTTTTGGTGAAAGTGTTGCTTCTAGTGTTAGCTGTTGCTGTTTACACAGTGTGTGCTTTCTATGTTTGTTGCTGTTGCTGCATATGATAACGTGCTGTAGGATTTCTGTCTATTTGGTGAGAGAGAGAGAGAGAGCAGAGAGAGTAGAGGGAGAGAGAGAGAGCAGAAGAGAGAGAGAGAGAGAGTTGTGTGTGTTGTGTGGTGTGTGTGTGTGTGTGTGGGTCCTGTTTGTGTGTGTGTGTATGTTGTGAGTGTGTGTGTTGTGTGTGAGTGTAGTGAGTGTGTGTGTGTGTGTGTGTGTGGTGAGTAAGTGTGTAAGTTGTTGTGAGAAGTGTTGAGTGTATATTGTGTGTGTGTGTGTGTGTGTGCGTGTGCATGCAGGTGTTGGTGTGCGTATACATGTGGTGGGAGCATTGGTGTAAATGTGTGTGCACATGTATGTGTACGTGTATGAGAGAGAAATAACAAGTTTTTGTGTTATGTGTGTGTGTGAGCATGCGCGTGCTTGTCCACACATGTGTGTGTGTGTGTCAGCGTTTTGCCACACTAACTAACTGCTGCCACTCTTCTTACTGCTCTTACTGTAACAAACTAAACCCAGAGCATACCACACACACACATGCACACACACACACACACACACACACTACACACACAAACATAACACACGCACAACACACAAACACACACACACACAATGCACACACACACCACAACACACACACACACACACACACCACACACACTGCACACACACAACACAAAACACACACACACACAAACACACACACACACACACACACGCACACACACAGCACACACACACACACAAACACACACACACACACACACACACACAAACACACACACACACACACACGCACACACACACACACACACACACACACACACAACACACACACACACACACACACACACACAACACAACACAACACAACACAACAACACAACAGAGAACCGAGACTGACCTGCCTGATGCTGGGTGTGGGGGTCTATGGCGGTGGAGGTGAAGGAGGCCGCCACGTGGCCTGTGGAATAGGAGGCCTGCAATCACAGTCAGCACACTGACAACCACTGTCACCTTCAACACTGCAGAATACAAGGTCTGTCTGTCTGTCTGCCTGTCTGCCTGCCTGCCTGCCTGCCTGCCTGCCTGCCTGCCTGCCTGCCTGCCTGCCTGCCTGCCTGCCTGCCTGCCTGCCTGCCTGCCTGCCTGCCTGTCTGTCTGTCCCACACTAGCATTTGTGACGCTCCACCAGTCAGTGAGTCACCTAGCACTAGAGGTCAAATTTTTAGTTGTTAACACGTTATCAATCTTCAATAAAGTGGCTGTTCAATACAAAAACAAGATTGAAAACAGGACAATTCATTGAAATGTTATTACAAATTGAAATGACAGACTAACAAAAGGAGAAACTGACAAGTTTAGCATCGTAATAGGTGGTCAGGAATGAGGGCTTGGGTATTTTTAAAACATGTTTTAAAGCAAAAGGAAATAAACTTATGCCTTGATACTTCAGAACAAGGTAGAATGATGGCTGTAGTTTTTGATACTTCAGTACAAGGTAGAATAATGGCTATAGTTTTATAAATCAATCAAAATCTCAAAATCGAAATCCTGACCCCCACCTGCCTAAAATGGCTCCTAGCAGAAAAGTGGGTCAGGTGCAAAGCAACTCATTTCGTGGTGGAGTGTCACATTTGTAAATCAAGAAGGATTTCTTCTCCCTTGACTGTTTTCCTCTACTGCTCCTACAACTACTACAACTACTATTTCTCTTTTTTTTCTTGTACTTCTCCTCTATCACTTTTTCTACTGCTAATAGCAAACTCTACTTCAAACTTTTTCCTTCTTCTTCACCATCACTCTACTTCTCCTGTGTTGACTCTTCTACTGCTGCAACTTCTACATACTGCTACTTTTTTTCTCTCTTCCTCTACTTCTTCTCTCCTTGCCATCTTCTTCTTCTACTGCTTCTACGACTACTTCTTCTCCTTTTCTTCTTCTTGATCTTCTTCTAACCATCATCATCAAGTACTATTCATCATCAATATCAACCCCCCACCTCCCCCCCTTCACTGGGATGCTGGAGGCATGTCAATAAAAATAGTCTGGAAATTCTGTGCTAGGAATTCCCTCTTTTCTAATCTATCCCTCTCTTTGTTTCTGCTTCGTTCTTTTTCTTCCTATTACCTCTGTCTATTTTCTGCCTTCTTGGTCCATTCTCCTGCCCTTTTTTTCCCCAGAAAGGTTTCAAAGATAATAATGATCTCTCATGCTGAAGTTGGGTGTGTTGGGCCTGACTTGTCAGGCGCTTAACAGCAGCATATGTTTTTGCTCACATGACAGACAACAATCAGGGAAGTGATGTTCATCCTCCATATATAAGCAAGACGTTTTTATTATTAATTATGGTCATACACATGGGCATAGAATCCTTATACAGATTTACATAATGTGTGCAAGTATGCATGCATGCACACATTGTATGTGCACACACATTCAAACACAAAAAACATACAAACCACATACCCTCCCACCCACCACACACACAAACGCACACACACACTCACACACAACACAAACCACATACACACACTCACATATACACACTCACAACACACACATACACACACACACACAAACACACACTCTTACCGCATTAAATTTGTCTGCCTTCTGTGGTTTTGCTTCCTTCTGACCCTGCAACAAACCACGACAATTCAGTTCAGTTCAGTTCAATTCAATTCAATTCAGTTCAATTCAATTCAATTCAGTTCAATTCAATTCAAAAACTTTATCATCTCAGAAGACAAGAAAAATTCTGGGGTTGTAACATTACAAGCAATACATAAAAACAGCAAACAAAATATCACAGAAAAAATACCACAACACAGTATTGAAAATCAGCACACTCCCATCACAATATAAAAATCACTGAAACATCAGCAACACGCCAGCCAGTTATAGACTCATCCGAGCAAAATCACAAACACTGATGTGTGCACCAGTATGCCCACGTATCTACATATTCACACACAGTTCATGCGCGCACAAACACACACGCTGGAAACATTCGCACACATGCACACACATTTTTTACGACATAAACCAAATTGTTATAACATGTTGTATGCTAAGATAAATATCACTGCAATTAAATACTCTGTTCTATTAAGATATTGAACACAGTTTAAACTAATAACACACGCACACACATTTTTATGACATAAACCAAATTGTTATAACATGTTTATGACAAGACAAATATCAATGAAATTGATTCTCTGTTGTGCCAAAATATTGAGCACAGTTTAAAATAATAACAGGTAGCCTTTCCTATGCCCCTATTTCCTATGGGTGTATTACACTGACCAGGTAAGGGGATGAGGGGGTGTATTACACTGACCAGGTAAGGGGATGAGGGGGTGTATTACACTGACCAGGTAAGGGGAGGGGGTGTACACTACACTGACCAGGTAAGGGGAAGAGGGGGTGTACATTACACTGACCAGGTAAGGGGAGGGGGTGTACACTAACTGACCCAGGTAAGGGGAGGGGGTGTACACTAACTGTACCAGGTAAGGGAGGAGGGGTGTATTACACTGACCAGGTAAGGGAGGGGGTGTACACTAGACTGACCAGGTAAGGGGAGGAAGGGGGTGTAACTACACTGACACAGGTTAAGGGATGAGGGGGTGTACATTACACTGAACCAGGTAAGGGGATGAGGGGGTGTACACTACACTGACCAGGTAAGGGGGATGAGGGGGGTACATTACACTGACCAGGTAAGGGGATGAGGGGGTGTACACTACACTGACCAGGTAAAGGGAGGGGGGTGTACACTACACTGACCAGGTTAAGGAGATGAGGGGTGTACTTTTAACACGACCAGGAAAGGGGGGATGAGGGGGTGTACATTTACACTGCCAGGTAAGGGGGGGGTGTACACTACACAGACCCGGTAAGGGAAGGGGGTGTACACTACACTGACCAGGTAAGGGGAGGGGTGTACACACACTGACCAGTAAGGGGATGAGGGGGGGTATTACACTGACCAGGTAAGGGGAGGGGGTGTATTACACTGACCAGGTAAGGATGAGGGGTGTACATTACACTGACCAGGTAAGGGGAGGGGGTGTACACTACACTGACCAGGTAAGGGGAGGGGGTGTACTCTTTGTCCAGAGCCTCCAGGGTGGCCTTGGCTTCGTTGTTGATCAGCTTCAGGCGATACCGAGGATCCTTCTTCGCTGCTTCCTCCTCTGAAACAGCGACATGGTGGGATACAGGTGATCTTCTGTGTGTGTGAGAGAGACCGTGAGAGGGTGGAAAGGAAGGGGATGGGGGGGGTGAGAGAGGGTGGGAGAGAGGGAGGGAGAAAGAGAGAGGTAGAGGGTGTGTATATGTGAGTGCGGTGTGTGTGTGTTAGAAAAGAAGAGGGGTTTTTTGTGTGTCACAGAGAGAGAGCAAGAGAAAACAGAGAGAGAGAGAGAGAGACGGGAGAGAGAGAGAGAGAGAGAGACAGGGGTGTAGTGTGTCAAGAGAGAGAGAGCGAAGAGAGAGAGAGAGAGAGAGGGGTGTGTGTCGGAGAGAGAGAGAGCGAGAGAGACAGACAGAGAGAGAGAGAGAGAGAGGGGAGTGTGTGTGTGTGTGTGTGGTGTGTGTGTGTTGGTGTTTTGGTGTGTTGTTTTTAAGTGTGGTGTGTGTGGGGTATGCGTGTAAGTGTGTGTGTAGTGTGTAGTATGTGTGTAAGTGTGTGTATGTATGTGTGCACATGCACACGCAAGCCTGTATGCCTGCATGTGCATGAATGTGTGTGTGTGAAGCTCTGCAATCACTTGTACCTACAGGAAGGACAAATGGTATACACACTCATTCCTTCCTTCCTTCCTTCCTCCCTGCACAATTACCTTCGTCAGTCACTCTGAGGTTCTTCCTGATGTAGTAAAAGGCCTGGATGTTGAACTTGTCCAGGTTGGTGGGATCCTGACAACAAAGACAGACAATCCATCAGTCAATCAATCAGTCAATTAACCAATCAGTCAATAAATTGTCAATCGACCAATCAGTCACTAAATCAGTCAATTAACCAGTCAATAAATTGTCAATCGACCAATCAGTCACTAAATCAGTCAATTAACCAGTCAATAAATTGTCAATCGACCAATCAGTCACTAAATCAGTCAATTAACCAATCAGTCAATAAACTGTCAATCGACCAATCAGTCACTAAATCAGTCAATTAACCAATCCGTCAATAAATTGTCAATCGACCAATCAGTCACTAAATCAGTCAATCAACCAATCAGCCTGTCAATCGACCATTCATTCAATAAATCAGTCAATCGGGCGATAAAGCAGTCAATCAACCAACCAGTCAATACATCAGTCAATCAACCAATCAGTCAATAAATCATTCGATCAACCAATCAGTCAAATCATTCGATCAACCAATCAGTCAATAAATCGGTCAATCAACCAATCAGTCCATAAATCAGTTAATCAACCAACCAGTCAATAAATCAATTGATCAACCAACCAGTCAAGAAATCAATCGATCAAGCAATCAATCAATCAACCAACCAATCAGTCAATCAATCAACCAACAAATCAATCAAACCAACCAGTCAATAAATCAGTCAATCAACTAATCAGCCAATCAATCTATCAATTATTTTATATTCATTCAACCATTCATTAAGTCAGACACTCAATGACAAACGTTAATCATCCTATCATTGAATTAATAACGTCAAATGTGTTGCTCACACACCCAACACATATATATGCACGCACACACATGGGCATGGGCATGCACACATGTACACTAAGTCTAACACACATACAGTCACAAGCAGAATCACACTCTACACTCATGCATGTGCGTGCACACGCACATGCACATGCACACACACCACAAAAATACACACACATTACACACACAATCACAACCCCCAACTAATATCACTGAGAGTGAACAGACATTAAATTGAAGACACACACCCATCCACCATCACTAACGACCACCACTACCACACAAACCACCATCCCCCACCCCACCCCAACCTACCACAACCACCCACCACACCCACCATACCACCAGCACACAAGCTTACTGACCTGGATGGTGATGACGTCTTTACGGGTGAAGGGTTCGTCAGTCATCAGGTCTTTCAGGTTACTGGTCTTCAGATTCAGCCTGTCCACAGCCTGCACACAGGGTACATCATCACCACCATCACCATCATCACCATCACCATCATCATCATCATCATCCCTTCACATCCCCAAGGTCGGAATGCGGCTACCTCAATGGGTGGGCAAACAGTCGCATACGCAAAATCTCACCATTGGTGAATGTCAGGCTAAACGCCCAGTATCGAAAAAGACCAGAAGAAAAAGACCTTCGTTATAAGTATCGTAATTATGAGATAACGTCTTTATAACAACCTTCATAATCATGACATGTCTTTAAAATAACCATACCTAGGGGATAAGATAGCCTGGTGGTTAGAGCACTGCGAAATGCGCTCACAATCAGCTCACCCAGGTTCAAATCCTCTTTAAAGGGATTTTTTTCCCCTGGAGTAAACCCTCCCCCCATACCATGCAATATAAAACACTATGATACAGTTCAATGCCATGCAATGCAGGACACTTAAAACGAAAATAATGCAACACAGAACGATACAATACAAAACGATACAATACATATACAACACAGGCAGGGAGAAAACCGCCACTCACGTCGAAGCAGTAGACGTTGCCTGTGGTGGCGATGGCCATGATGTGGGTGTTTTCGTTGAACACTTTGAAGGTGACCGGGCAGTGGTACTTCCCTGCAACCACAAACCACACCTTCACTTACTGCTCTGACATCCCCAATGTCGGAATACAGCTACCTACATGGTGGGTGAAAATGGGTGTGTACACAAAATCTCGCCATTGGCGAACCTCAGAGCACTAGCCAAGAATTTTTTTTTTTAAACCTAACTGCTTTGATAAATATGTCTTTAGTGGCCGAGTGTTGCCATCAAAATCTCTGCTTTCTTTTCAACAAATAAAATCTTGGAACACTATGAATATTCATTTGCTCCATCTACTTCAATCCCAATCTTCATCATTATCAATATCTTCTCTGTCAGTGTCTGTAACTATTTCCCTTTCTTCTTTGTTGAACACTCAGACAGCAACTATTGTGGTCAGTGAAATGAGTAAAAATGTGTTGCGCTGCCGTTAAGCGCCTGACAGGTCAGGCCAAGCGCATCCGACTTCGGCATGGGAGAGAAAATTGTAATTGTTTATCTTTTCAGTCTTTCTGGGGGAAAAAAAGACAGGAGAATGGACCAAGAAGGCAGAAAATAGACAAGAAGGAAAAAAACAGAAAAGAAACAAGGCAGAAACAAAGAGAGGGATAGAAAAAGGGCGAATTCCTAAGCACAGAATGTCCAGAATGTGGGGATGCTGTTTATACTGACAGGCCCCTGGCATCCCCACAGGAGAATTTTCCTTTAAAGCTGAGCCTTGCTGAACTTCTCTGATGAACAGACATCACTGCATGAAAGCTGCAGAAATGTTCAACCACCTTTCCCCTGTTCCTCAGCTAGAGCTACAAGGTTCACCGCTGGTGAGACTTGGCGTACGCGACCATTTGCCCACCGTTAAGGTAGACACATTCCGACTTCAGGGATGGTGTTTAAACACAACGCCAGTGAGCGCTCAAAAGGTGGAACAGGTTTTAACGTGTGTGCAAGATGTTTTGTCGTAGTTGTCAAGGAAACACAGTTATAGTCTCATTCAAAAGAACTTTTGAGTAGAGTCAGCCATATATCAACTCCTTAGAAATCAGAATCGTACCTAAAAAGTGCAGGTGAAAAACCAGTCGCATACACTAAAAAATATCACACTGGTGAACATCAGAGCTCTAGCCAGCAACAAAACAAAATAATAATAACAACAAAATCGAAGAAATGAAAACTCACACTAAAAACAAATATTAAACAAACAACAAACAACAACAAAAAAAAATGGAAGCAATGACAGCAAAAATACTGATAAAAACACATTAACAAAAATATATATATACAAAATCAGGAAACGATGTCTTACCATCAGAGTTTTTATGGAAGTTCAGTCGAATCAAATCCTTGGCAATCATTTTCTGGGAGGGAAAAAACACAAACATAAAAAGTTACAAGTGGCAGAGTATGTGTACAGAAGTGTTAAGATCATACAAAGCATACCACTAACAATGATGCAGCTTTAAAACACACACTGTAGCTGACCTCCCTATCTGACAGCCTGGGTTCAAGCCGCCCCAAAACGCCCAATCCAATCCAATCCTGTTATTTATAGCCCCCTCCGACCACAGAGGCCATATCAGGGCTGTCACCATGTCAAATTTTAAATCTCAGATAAAAATGCCATAGACACCCATTTGAGGGGATATTTCCCCAGGAGTTAACACCAGTATCGAGTCCACTACCCTGAAAGTCACAGGGATGAGAGTGCGAAAACACAAAAGTTTTTTGCACATATCAAAACTCTCCTTTTTAAATTTTATTTTTAAAATTTTTTTTTTAATCGAGGATAAGGAATAAGCCCTTATTGTTTCACACCCAGTCCCCGTGTGATCCGTTTTTGTAAATTCTCCCATCTTTCTCTCAGCACAAAATGGCCTACTTTTTCGAAAAGCGGAACAGGATTTAACTGTGCGAAAGATGTTTTTGCTTCCCAGGGGGCCTGGGTTTATAGTTTTCCCCCAGGACTTTTGGGAAGGGAGTCTGCATTTGAGTTAACCCGGGGAAAATTACCCCCTTAAAAAAAGGGGAATAAACCGGTGTCAGATTGCCAGCGCATTTTTTTCAAACCATAGGCTATCCCGTCTTTGGGAAAAAAGGTGGGGCCATTGTGGTCTTACAAATGGATGACAAAAATTTTTTTTTTTGTGGTAAAGGCATCATAACTTTGCGTTTTTTGACAGTTTCCGAGGGGAAACTGATGGAAAATTTTTTTTTTTTTTTTGATGATGCATGGCGTGGTGTGTATCTAAAAATATCCTGAATAGAATTGGCTCCTTAGGGGTGGGCTACCAGCGCAACGCAAATCTTCCCCACTGGCAAACCTTGAAAGCACATGCTGAGGGGGGTAGAAAAAAAAAAAAAAATGATTAAAACACACGGAGCACCTTTTTTGGTGTTGTCCCCGTAATCTGGAAATGAAAGAAAAAAATACTGGCAAAAATTGCCCCCCCTATACAAAGTGTGCATCCAACTTCAGGATTTTAGTTTTTTTTAAAAAAAAAAAAGGTCGGATTTTTTTTTAAAATAACTCCAAAAAAAAGGGTTTTTCCCCCCCCCCCCCTCTCTCTCCCACTCCTCCACCCCCACACCCAAACCCACCACCCACCACCACCACCCACACACAACAACCCAGAAAAATTTGCTACCAAATTTTTTTCATTCACTAAAAAACCTTAATTTTAAAAATTACCTCCCTGGTTGCAGGTTAAATGCCGTATTTCTTAGGAAAGGCACGAGTTCCTGAAAGCAACCGCGAAAAAACTTTTTAAAAACATTATTTTACCCCCTTCCCCAAATCCCCCTTATGTGTAATGTTTTTATTCGTCAATCTTTAAAACCTTCTGTGGGGAAGTGAAAAAAATTTTAAAAGCAAAACCCACACACACAAAAAGGAAACCTGCACACAACACACTTTACAGCAGAAGCAGTTTACACACACCCACTGCATGCCCCCCATTTTTCCCAAGCACACCACCCTTTTCCCACCACAAAACTATTATTTAAGTCTTTCCTTTAAAACAATTTCTAGTGAAAAACTGATATCCTTCATGCTAAAAAGGGAGAACACCACCAAAAGTCAGTTTTTTACACAAACGATCTCAGAAATTTTAGTAATCTCCCCTTTCAACCTTAGGGGTTAAAAAACAAGTTTTTTACATAATGTAGTCAAAAAAAACCCACCCCAACCCTTTTTCTTTATTTTTGTTCCCAGCTCCTTTTCTTCCAACCTTCCTTGATGTGATCGGGGAGTAAAAATACCCTTTTGTAACTATTTCCCCAATTCACCCCCCCCCCCCCCCTCTCCTCTCTGGGGTAACACAAAAGTGTGTTGTGGTGGGGGGGGGGGGGGGGGGGGGTATTAAACACAACGGAAAATAAAATACACATCCTCATCTCCCCCTCCATTTTTACACCCCCTCTCCTCAACCTTTTCCCTCTCTGGGGCCTCCCCCCCCCTTTTTTTTTTTCCCTCCCTCCCTCCTCCATCCCCCCTTCCCCCCCCCCCCCCCCCCCCTTTTTTTTCCTTCTCTTTTCTTCTCTTAATAAGTCAAAGATGCCCCCCCTTTGTGCACCAGGGGTTTTTAAAAGGGCTGGAATGACAAACGCAACAAAATAAAAACAAAAACAGATTTAAGCAAATGATAAATAATAATAAAAAAAATTTATATAGCCTGTATTTTGCAAGACAAAAAAAGGGCCCTGCACTCAACTCTTTTTTAAAACAGTCATCAACCAATAGAAATTTAAATATTTTTTAACAAGTCCAAATGTCCCACACACACACAAATATGAAGTGTTACAGTCAACCAAATTAACATAGAAAATGAAATAAAAACTGGATGGGGTGTGTGTGTTGCTTTTGTGTGTTTCATTGCTGTGCTGTGTTGCTTTCATTATGTTGTTGTGAATGCGTCCATGCTGTGTATGGGGGGGGGTGTGGGGGTGCGTGCAATGGTTGCATGAGTGCGTGCATGCATACGTGTTGTGTGTGGTGGTCAGCTTTCTTGGAGTGTTTTTTGGTTCTTGCATTGCATTGTGTTTTAGCTGGTGTGTGGGGTGTGTGTGTGGTGTGGTGTGTGGTGGGTGTGTTGTGTGTGTTGTGTGTGTGTTTGTTGTGTGTGTTTTGGTGCATGTGATTATTTGAATTGAGTTGAAAACGTGCTGAAAACACACACAACCACACACACAACACAACCACACACACCACACCCACAACACTAAATCCACCCACTCACCCAACTCACACCCCCACAACACACACCACCCCACACCCCACACACATCACACACACACACACCCCCCTCCACACTCATTCATCACCACTGAAAAGGAAAACCAGGGGGAATAGCGAAAAAAGGAAAATTTTATTATACCCCTGCAAAGGTGAAAGGCAATCTTCTAAACCCTGGATTTTTCCCTGTGTTCGTGTCCCCTTTGACCCCCCCCTTCTTCCTCCATCCTTCTCGTCAGGTCCCGCGCCACAAACCGTAATATTTTTTATTCATAATACCAATTAAAAAATTGTCAAATTTCGTTCTCCCCCCCTCTTCCCTCTGCTTTTCCCTATTAAAAAAAAATCATGATTTATTCACCCAAGGAATTATTTTAGAATTAATACTCTTGTTAAATTTTTGTTTACTCATTATATTAAAAAACATTGCAATTTTATCACTGCGAGCTTAGACATAAAACAGGGAGACAAAAAATCCAATGGCTGAAATCTTTTCCATTTTTTTGAAAAAAGAAGAACCCTGAACGAAAATAAATGTTATTAAAAAAAAAAATAAAGTGACAAATTATTTCCTTTAAACCCAATTTCCAAAATTTGTTGTTATAAACGAAAATCCCTTTGCGCGCTGTTGAGCCCTGACAATCCCCCAGCGCACCCAAACCCGAGCAGGGGGAGATAATTTTTATCTTTTAATTTTCCTAAAAACAATTAAATATATAAAAAATATATAAAAGACAGGAGAACAGCCAAAAAGGAAAAAAACCTTAGACAAGAATGGGGTAAAGGGAAGAAAAGGAACAGGGGAAACAAAGAGGGGGATAGAAAATGGGGGAATGCCTAGCCGAATTTCTAGGTGGGGATGCTATCCAAAAAAACAGGCCCCCGGCATCCATACACTGGCTACAGAAGGGGTACCTGTCATCTCAGGGAACTTTTCCACCAAAAAGGTTGTTCGGGGGAAAGTTTTAATAGAATTTTTAAGCGGTGGGGAGTATGTCCAGTAGTCGTACAGTAATGTAAGATTGGTTCAATGTGTCAAAGAATCTGGCTAATCCGAAAATGGTTTTTGTGTTTGGGTACTGGGGCCAAAAATTTTTTGGAAATTTGATGACAAATCCGCTTTTAATCATACTTTAGACAGCCCATGATTTTGTTTCAGATTTTTTTGTACTCTCTTTGAGTTTCTAGGCATACTCAATCAAACTTCCAGTGGAGCTGACTTAGTTACAAATAAAAAAATTATGTCTGATATCATCAAACATCCCCGGGTTTCCAAACACTTTGTTAAGTGAAAAATCCCCCCCATCCTCAATGTTTTCCCTGACCCCCTTAACTGCCACAGCGGGTTGGCTGGCTTATCACTAATCGGGTGTGAAAGTGGAATATTGGTTCCTTGAACCTCTTTTTTTAAACTACAAATAAGTAATATCCTCTGTGTCTCCTCCAATCGTGCTGCCACAAAGCAGTACACACACACACACAAAACAAAAAAACAAAAACCCCTTTCTCTCTCTGATCTCTCTCTTCTCTCCTCTCTCTTCTCTCTCTCTTCTCTCCCCTTCTCTTTCCCTCTCCCCTTCTCTCCCTCAAACTAAAGGGGGTTATTTTGCTGCTCACAAAAATGGGAAACAATGAAAAACTACAAAAAGTAGCCTGTGTTTAAATGTATTAAATTTTTGGGAAATCTTTTTTTTCTAAAAATTTAGTTCACAAGCAGTAAAGTTTTGGCAAGTCGGGGTAAAAGAAGTTGTTAATTGTTTTGAAAAAATTAAAATTCTTGAATAATAATGTTTTCGACTTGTTCTTTAAAAGTTTTGATGCACAAAACCCCCCACGTTTTATAGGCCGAAATTTGGGGACTGGATGCAGCTGAAAACCTTTGTGAATCAGTCACCCCCTTTAGGCTTGTAGACGTACACCTAATGATCTTGTTTATAGTGAAACAATAGATACCCTCTCTCTGTTAATGCTGCTGAAAGGCATTAGATTTTGGATTAAGTTCTGCTATGGATGAGTGCGGGTTTCTTTAAGTCTTAAAGATGCTTTAGATCTGATGTCAAGGGGGGAAAAGCACCGGGTTCACAAATTTAAACCTGTTTATGTGAATTTGGGTTTAAATGATAAATTAATCATCATCATCATCATCAATTTTTTGTGCCTTTTTGGCACGTAGGGCAGCAACAAATGTTCTCCACTGCTGTCTGTCCTGGGCCAGCTTCTGAATGGTTCCCCAGGTATTTTGGAAGGTCTTCAGCTCTGTTTCGATAGTCGACCCCCGTGTTTTGGGGTCGTCCTTTTTTTGCGTTTTCCCCTGGTGTCCAGGGGGGCTGTTCGGGCGATGTTTCCCTGTCCCCGACGGAGATATCCCCCTATCCATCCCCATCCCCTATGCATGTTTGTCCATGCTTTTTTGGGTTTTGCAACGGGAAAAAAGTTTTTGGTTTGGGAGAGGTCTCAGGCCAGAAGATGCGCAAGATTTTCTGAGATTCTTATGTGGAATGGGATGTTTGTGAGGTCACTCTCATCACCTCCGCACCCCGAGCTGTACAAAAGGGTGGAAAGTACACAGCTCTGGTTAGTCTTAGTTTGGTTCTGGTGCTGACTGGGACGTTTCCCATTGTTCAGATTTATAAGCATTTTTTGCTTTCAACCCTTTCTTGTGTCGCTCCCTGCTCCCCTAGCCCTAAAGGCTCCCGAGGTTGTGAACTCTTCATTTTTTGGTAAACTTCCCCATTCATGTGAAGTGAGGGGTTCTAAACGTTCGTGTCATCCCCTCGTTTTCTTCTGACTGATTTAGGCCTACTTGTGGCGAAAGTGCTAGAGGGGAGTCTTCTCTTGAATGTGAGGGTGGGTATGGAGAGCGTCCAATTCGGCAAATTAGGCTTAAAGCGTTGAAAATGGGGTCCATCTGATGCCCCTCTGGTCATGTTTTTCTGTTCATCACCAATCAATTGTCACAAATGTAGGTGAAGAGTAGTGCGACATGGGCGTTTTGTCTGCCCCGGTTTTACATGAAACTGGTTTTGCTGTTTCCTACTCTGCCTGAAGTTGTTGTAGAAGCTTTTAATGATTTGGAAAATCTCCTGGGGAATTCCTTTGGGAGTATGCCCATAAACTTTTGATAAATGCTGTCAAAGGCTTTTTCAAAATCTACGAATTTTGATATACTGCTGTTTTGCACCCTGCATGTACTTTCGATGATGTTGCGCAGGGGTAAAGATTGGTCTATGCTTTTTTTTTTTCCGGTCAAAAAACCTGCCTGTTCCTTTTTCTGAGTTGTTGGTCCCTCCCTTGAGATTCGTCCATGTGATCTTTCCCCTAATCTTCGGGGAACAATGCAGAATGTTTCCCCCCAGTTTTACATTTTTCAGGGTCCTTTTTTTGATTTTCACTGCCCTTCTGTCCAATCGCTGGTAGCTGTTTCTCCTCCATATAGCTGAAAGAGTGGCTGTAGAATTTAATGAAAAACTCTGGATCAGCCTTAAAAAATTTCTGCTTTAAAGGGTTGCCCGGGCCCGGGGGGTTTTTCCCCTTTTTGAGAGGCTGATTGCTGATAATCTTTTCTTCTTTGGTGGTGTTGTTCACTGAGACGGCATCAGGATCTTGTACTTGCCTCTTCAGTTGGGGGTGGTCTGTGGAACTTCGCTGAAATGTTCTGCCCACTTCATCTTGTTTGTTCTTGGTAAGTAATTTGGGCCCTTGTTTATCTGGGATTGGGGTTTTTGGTATTCCCCCGGACTTCCACGGAAGTCTTGGGTGATCTTAACACTGCCCTTGCTCCCCCTTTGCGGTGCCCCCTTTTGCTTGTCTTGCAATATATCCATGGGGTATTGCTGTTTGCTTTTTCTCTTCACAGTTTGGTTTGCTTCTCTTACTTTTGTTTGACCTCTCTCTCATCCGCTTGACTTTTTTTAAAGTTTCTTCTTATTTCTCCCCTGTTCTCATGGCTTGCCAGGTGAAAATTAAATCAATGTCGGAAATTGTAGAGAGTTATCAATTTTTTCAGGCAAAGATTGGGTTGACTGCGTGGCAGCAGTGGAGTGTCATATACACAACGGGAAAAGTTTTAAAAAGTACCAATTTATGGGTTTCACACAATGTAAAACCCTTTATCTAAAGTTGTTTTGACATACAGATCTTTAAAAAATAATTTGTTAATTTTAGTTTTGGGGTATCAACTTAATTTTTAAAATTAAATATTATAGAAATGATGTTTAAACCTGAGGTTGCTATCCCCATTATGTAAGCAAACATGGAAGATAAAGTGGCATTTTCTTGGGGGTGCGTATTAAAAGATTTTTAAAAAAATTTACATTCCCGGTAAATATAGAACAGCCTAATAAGTAATTTATTAGATTCGTCTACTCAGGCATCAGTCACCCTGAGATTGTGCCACCTTCTTTATATTTGTGTAAGGCCTTTAAATAAGAGAGTGATCTTGGTTTTTTTAAATTCATATTTTTTTTAATGATTTTTTGGTGGTGATGTGGTTATAAAATAGCATTTTGGGGGGGGTTTTGTGTTTCCCTTTTTTTTTTTTCACTAAAATATAAGCAGCTCAAAAACCCCCCCCCCCCCCCCCCCCCCCCCCCCCCCCCCCCCCCCCCCCCCCCCATGTAGGGGGCCAATGGCCTTTTTGTGAATAAATCTTTCAAAGTTGGTCTTCTCCTTTCTCCCCCTCTCTCTCTCTCCCCCCCCCCCCCCCTCTCCCTCCTCTCTCTCTCCTATTCTCAAACATAGGCATTGTATTCTTTTCTTTGGCTAATCCCCATTTCAGAGCTGTAATCTTCGGTTAGAAGGCGAACACTTTGGGAAAAAAAAAAAGATATGGGTTTTTCCCGAAACATGGAGGTTTTTGTGCATAGCCCTTGAAAATAAATGTCATGGAAATTTTCCCTTTTTTGTCTTTTTAGGTACTCGGGTCACAACTGCATTTTTTTAAAAAAAATTATGAAATATTAATTGGTTTTTCCTAGTATTTGAGATTAAAGTTCTTTTTTTACCCCGTGTTGCGGTTGTGAATAAAACCAAAAGTGAAATAAATCTTTATATCAAATATCAAAAAAAAAAACACTCCAAAATGCGTTGTTTTCTTTTATAAAAAAAAATCTAACATTTGGGAAGTTGACAACACTGACAAAGCAATTTTGGTATATTTCAAGGACACCTAAACAGTTTTTTACCCCAGTTTAAAAATTGTTTTTTTTGCTAGTGACCACAGGAAGCACACAATTACCAAAAACTTTATCCACAGAATCATATCAATAAAACCATTTTCTTTACAAAAAAAGGGAAGCTTTTCAAATTAATACTTAAAAAAAGAAAATATTTTTGCGGTTGGACAGGGAAACCGTTTTTTTGGACAGGAAAACCCAACCCCTAAAAACCCCAAAATCATGGATGTGTAGCAATTTAAACAACATTTGAACAAAAAACCCAAACTTAAATTGGAAACAATGCTTTTCTTTTAACATTTTTTCATACGATTTATATTTCAAATATATTTTTATGGTTGTGACATGGAGACCTTTTGGGTTGTGAATGGAAAACCACACCCTCAAAAGCACAAATCATGAAAGGGTAGCAATTTAAGATAAAATTAAAAACCTCACCCTAAAAATTAAAAAACAAGCATTCTTGTAACTTTTTTTACTTTGATTTATTATTTTAGACTTATAGTGACATATATTATTCAATAAACTTATTCATTGTTTTATCATGCGGAGTGATATTATATCATCAACACAACTAAGTCAGTTTCCCTTTCTCCACCTAGCGATCTTTCATAATGATAAAATATCTCATGAGTGCTTTTATATAAAGACAAAGCATGTTTTAAAAAACAACAAAAAACCAATAAAAATTTTATTCTTTTTTTTTTTTTTAATAGAAAAAACCCAAAAAATTTAATTTGTAAATCAAAATTTGTTGGATCGTCAATTGATTAAAATCACCTTTGCTGGTTTTTGGGTTTTTTTGCTTTAAATTCCACTTTGAATACAAATAATCTAAGGTTATTTCTTTTCATTTCTTGTTTTACGGGCAATGAATTCTTTATTTTATGGGCAAATAGAACCTTTTCAAGCACTCTCGCTTTTGCCGGTGCTTTTTTTTCCCAATGCAGCTGCTTTTTTGTCCCTAATCTTCTAACATAATTTCAAAGTTTAGGACTGTTAAGTTCTTCCTCTCTTTCTTCTTCTCTCTCTCCTCTCTCTCCTCTCTCTCCCCTCTCACCCCACAACACACACACCACACGTTTTGTTTTTTAATTGAACAGTTTTAAAAAAATTAATTTCAAAACCATGCATCCATATTATAGGGGGCCCCCCTGCCCCCTTTTATTCTCTTCAAAGATCCCACCTTATAAAATCTTTTTTTCTTAACACTCTCTTTTACTTTCCTTTAAAAAACAAAATTGTGTGTGTGGTGGCAAATATTATAGATGTAAATGTTGGTTTTGTGTGTGTGTGTAAAAGCGATGAGAGAAGGGTGTGGGGTGTATGTATGTGGGATAAAGTGGGTGCACACGGGTGTGTGTTTTGGGGTTTTTGTGTTGGTGTACACCCAATTAAAAATTTTTTAAGCATGTGAATTGCTTTTTTTGCTCAAAAAAATGATTATTTTTTTTGCGAAAAGGCGTTATGGTTTTTTGTCAAAACCAAATTTTCAACGTATTTGTTGCTTTTGTGTCAATGTGAATGTGTGTCAGTTTGTGTTATTTGTTTTGTTATAAACCCCGCTTGTTTTGACTTTTAAAGATGAATTGGTTCCCAAATTTTGAAAAGGAAAAACGGAAACCAAAAAAACAAAAAACAAAAACCCCACCATGATGTGGTTTTCACAAAAATGATCACTGACTTGTAAATTTTTGAGTTTAAAAAATTTAAGTTAGGACTTCCGCATTTTTTCCTATCTCTCAAATGAACATAATTTAATCGGAAGAATGTCATTGTTTGATTGTTTAACCCTATGGAACTAAGGGGAAAAAACGAGTGCGTGTTTTGGTCCTACCAGAAACGCTGGCTCTGTAAATCGCGCAGTTTGTGCAACATTAGGCCCTGCCAAGTTTAGCGTGCATTTAGGGTTTGACTATTTTAAAATTTAACAACGTTGTGTAGATCAACCCTTTCCCTGAAATCAACACTAGAAATCTGTATCCGGGGAAAAGGGAACGATTTGCTACAGTAGATCAGGTCGTGACACAAAACCATAATCAATTTTTCCCGTCAGCTAACACGAGCTAAATGTTTTGGGCCCCAAATTTCAATGTCCCCCAGAAAAACCACGAAAAAAATTGCTGCGGTTTATTTTTCAACAACATAACCAGAGCATCCATATAAGAATCAAAAAACTAAAGCGAAAAGCGGACTAATATATGATGTTTCTAGAAAAAACGGCTGAGACAAAAACCCCCCGCTATTTGGTTTGTGTCACAACAAACGTGGTTAATCCCCGAGTTTACAGATCAACGAAAATATTCCCAAAAAATAATTCGACCTGAAAAATAATCACTTCGTCGTATTGTTCAAATAAAACCGTAAACATCTATAAAAAAAAAGAAAAAAGTAAAAACTTCAACAAGAATTTTTGGTCCGAAAAGAAACCTACTATTTTCGTTTCTGCCCCAAACCCAAAACCAACACAAAAAAAACGGATCTTTTTAATATTTTGCCCAAAAATTTTTTTTTGGAATAAAAACCCTTTTCCCAAAATTACTAGATGGTTTTTTTCTTTCCGAAAAGAATAAGCGGCCCAAAAATGAAACCATGGAAATTTCCCTACAGCTAAAAAGCTAAAGCTGTTGAAAAGAAAAAGAACCTACAAAAACAAGCAATTTCGAAATTTTTAAAACGAGTGTACATTATTAAACCATGGGTTGGAAAAGTAAAATATTTTTGAAAAAAAAATATTCCTTCTCCATGAAAAAAATGCGATAAAGTGAGAAAACGCTCTTGATCAATGCTGCCTGCTTTAGCGGCGGTCGTGACTTGAAAAATTTTGGAAAAAGACAAAAAAACCGGAACACTATATGCACGCGATGTTCCTTTGGGCGGGAAAAAAAGGGTTTTTAAAGTTGGGCCAGCGATAAAAATCTGGGTCGTGAAGGAAGGGCCCAAGTTTTGCACCAAATTGCACCAATTTACTGTCAACTTTACTTAAAAATGAGAAAAAATGGAAAATCTGGAGTTTAACCCCCATAAAAGGGGTAGGGGGGCGGCGATCAAAAACATCGTTTTTTTTTATGTTAACTGTTTACTTTATCAGGGAAGCTATAATGTGTTATGATATGATATTCTTTGTGATGAATTTTTAAAATTTGGGCCGATTTTAAAAACCCAAAGGGCCCGCCCACAACAGACCCAATGGGTTTTTAAATCCCCCCTTTTTAATTTTATAAAAAGAAATGAAGAGTTCTGTTTGGGGGTTTAAAACAAATCGGGGTTTAAATTTAAACAAATTGTTTTAAAATTGCAGTTTTTGAAGTCAAAGGGGAACAACTGAATAACGAGCCCCATCTGTCACAAATCCACCATTTTGGAATGAGCACATTTTGTAAAAGAAAATTCAGTTTTTTTTAAAAAAAAGCAAAGTACTCATTAAAACTTTAAAAAATTTATTTCTTTAATTCAAACAAAACCCAGTAACCAGCATTCCTACAGTTACAAGCAAAATTCAGTCAAAGGGAGATGTGTGAAGAGGTCACTTCAATCATCCCTCCGTTTCTGAAAATGACCTATATTTGAATTTTTTTCCCTTTACTTCTCCCTCAAAAATTCCCTTTAACTTTTTTAACCGTACTTTGTAGCTGAGTTGGGAAAAAACTACAAAAAAATCAAGTTTTAAAAACTAAAAACGGTGATAGTTTTTTTTTTTTTTTAAATAAATTTGCACCGGTCTTTCTATTCCATCTAAGGAAAAACCCATAAAACATCTAGTAACAGAATTCGCTTTAAAAAGTGCAACTTTAAAATTTTAAAAAAAAACATATATAAAAGGCGATAAAAGTAAAACCATGGTTCAAATTAAATACTTAATTTTTTTTTTGATGTTTTTCTTCCCCATTTTAAATTTTTTTTTTCCATGCTTTCCCCCTTCACTTCTAGCCCCCCGCCAAGTACCCCAGTCAAGGGAAAAAGTTTGTAAAAAGGCCCGGTGGAAGGGGGTGGGGGTCCTTTTTTTTTTTTCAGGGGGAAAAAAAAAAACCCCCAACAAAAAAAAACCCCCAAAAAAAAAAACCCCTCCAAAAAGAAAAAAGAAAAAAAACCAAAACGTATTTCCAGTTTTTTTAATTTCCATCCCTTTTTGGGGGGGGGGGGGGGTTTACTGCTAATTCTTTCCTTTTTTGCCTTTTTTATTTTTTCCCTTTGCATTTTTTTTTCAAACTTTCCCCCCCCCCCCATTTCTTCATTTAGAAAACTTTTCCATCACCCCCCCCCCCCCCCCCCCCCCCCCCCCCCCCCCCCCCCCCCCCCCCCCCCCTTCGTAAAGTTTCTTAGTTTTCGCGAAAAAAAACTAAGGGCTTTTTATTTATTCTCACTTTTTTCCCTTCCCGTTTATTTTCATTTCATATCATTTTTTTTTTCTTTTTTGTATTTTAATTTTCTTTATCATTATCCATTGGCATGAAAGAAAGAACTGGTATTTGTGTCCATTGGGGAAAAAAGCAAAAGAAAGTTTTTTTTGTTTTTTTAAGAAAAGCAATATATTTTTTTTTTTTTTTTTTTTTTTTGTTTTGGTTATTAAATTAATTTTTCAATTTTTTTAAAAACCCCAAAAGGTAAACCCCATTTCCCGCTTCAGGAAAAGGATTTTAATAGTATTTGCTGAAAAGGGAACTTGTATGCCTAACTTCATTCATACAGTTAAAGGCTGAAAAAAATTTGGACCTTCTAGTCCAAGCCGTGAGCCAAGACTTTTGGGGCAGTTTTTCTTATTTTGCCTTGTTATGGGGAGAGTCCAAGGGTTTACCAATGGTGAGGGATTTTGGCCACCGTTTTCCCCCCCCCCCCCCCCCCCCCCATTAAAAACCCCCCATTTGGTTTTCCAACTTAGGGTGGTGTTTTGCCCCCAAAATTTTTTCTTTAAAATTTTTCTCCTTCCCCCGGGGAAAAAAATTACCTTCTGACGGGGGATGGGGGCACGTACAAGTTTCTGGGATTTTTCATATATTTACGTTACTGGAAGAGGGATTAAAAAATTTTTACAAACTGGGGAAAAGGGGAGGCTAAAACCCCCCCAGGGAATTGTTTCGGGGTTTTCTAAAATCCTGACCCCCTTTTTAAAAATTTTTTTAAACAGGTTTTAAGTATTTAACTTAGCTTTAATCAATTTGGGACCCCCCCGGTAAGTAAAAAAGGTTTTAACACCGGGTTAATTCCCTTCAAAGGTTTTTCCTTTACATGAACCCCCTCCAAAAGTTTTTTATTTACAAAAAACTAGGCCTGTTTAAAAGGGAACATCTTCCCCCAAAATCGTTAATTTGGGAAAAGTAGCCATTTGTTTTTTAAAGGGGGAAAAAATTTTCATGGGATGGAAAAGATAGGTGTATCTTATTTTTGTTACAAGGGGATTGCCTTTTTCTTCAAAATTTTGTTTTAATCAAATTTTTCCCTTTTCCCCTTTTTACCGTCCTGGGTTTAAAAAGTCAAACATTTGGGCCCCAAAGTTTACTTTTTGGTGGGGTCCCCTTTTTTTTGTTGGTTTTTTTGTTTTGTTCCTTACTTAAAAAGGTTAACCCGGCTTTTTGTTTTCAGTTTTGGCCCCCCATAATGTCATTTTAATATATTAAAAAAAATTTTTTGGCATTGTTTTTTTCTTCCCCTTTTTTCATATTTTTAAGAAAAAAAAGGCGATGGGGGTGGGGGGGGGGGGGGGTATTATTTCATTAAAATTTATTCATAAGGGGAGGTAACTTTTTAAACCCAAAAAATTTAAATTTTGACATCCTCAAAAATTTTAAAAGGTTTTTGGGGGAAAGGGGGGAAAGGGGGAAAAAAGGGGGAAAAAAAGGGAAAAAAATTTTTTTCCGGGGGGAAAAAAACCCCCCAAATTTTTTCAACCTGGGGGTCACCCGAACCCTGTTCTACCCCTTTTTTATTTCCCCCCCCTTTTTAAAACCCAAAAATACAAACCCAAAAATTTTTTTAAAAAATTGGTGTTGTTTTCCTCAAAGGGGCAACCCCCACGCCTTAAAAAGGCTTTTGGGGGACTTAGAAAGGTTTTTCCGAATACGTGTTTCAACCACCAGGGCATGTTTTGTTTTTTTTGGGGGGGGTTTTTTCGGGGTTTTTTTCCAGCTTTTTTGGGGGTCATTCCCATTTTTAAAAAAAAACAGGGTGAGAATTTGGTTTTTTTTACCTTTCAAATTTTTTCCCTTGTGCCAAACCCCTTTTTCAAGGTTTTTTTCCCTTTTAGGGAAACCGGGGGGCCAAAAGGGGGGGGGGCGCCGGGGGGAGATTTTACAAATAACAACTTTTTTAAATTTCCCCCCCAAAAAAAATTTTGACACAAATTTTCCCTTTTTTAAAAACCATTTTTATGAAAACAACAAACTTTCCCAAAAACAAATTGGCAATTTCACACCCCCTCCAAATAAAAAATTCCAAAACATGGGAGGAATTTTATCTTTTCCCTTTTTTTCATTTTGGTTTCCCCCGTAAATTTTTGGGGGTTTTTTTCCATAAAAAAGAAAAGGGGTTTAAAAATTTTTTGGGGTTTACTGTTAAGTTACATAGGGCCAACTTGGGGTTTTCCCTAGAATGATCTTAATTTTTTTTTTTAAAAAAACTTTTTTTTTTTTTCCAAGGGCAAAAAACCAGAAGGCAAAAGAAATAAACGGAAAAAAAGGGGGGAAAAAAAAGGAAAATTGACAAAATTTGAAAGGGGGGGATTTTTTTTTACGACAGGCCCCTCTTCCCCGGGGGCCCCCCCCCCTTTCCCGTAACCCGGGAAACCCCTTTTTAGGTTTTTCCCTTCTTGCCCCTTTTTTTTTCCCTTTTATCCAAAAAAATTTTTTTTTTTTTTTTTTCCCCCCCCATTTAAAATTCCTACCCCAAAAAAAATTCCCCAAAAATTTTTTAAAATTTTTAAAATTTTAAAAAATTTTAAAAAACTGACAAAAATTTCCCTTTTTTCCCCAAAAAGTGAAACCCCAAAAAAAAATTCTACCCCAAAACCAAATGGGCCCCCCCCTAAATTTTCCATTTAAAAACAAAACAAAATTTTTCCCCTTTTTTTTTCCCCCCCCCCCCATTTTTTCTTTCCCCCCAAAATTTTTTTTAAATTTGGTTTTTTCCCCCCCCCCCCCCCAAAAAAAACCCCCCCTAAAAAACCCCCCCCCCTCCCAAAATTTTTTTTCCCCCCCCAAAAAGGGGGGGAAGAAAAAAAAAATTTCGGTCACGGGGGCCCTTTCCCAAACCAAAACCCCCGGCCAATTCTGGAAAAAAAAATCCTTTTTTAAACTTCCCCTAAAAAACCCCGAAATTTTTTAAAGTTTTGCCGGGAAAAAAAAAATTTTGGGGTTTTTAATAAACAATTTTAAAAACATTTTCTTTTTAAAAAATTAAACTTTTCTCAAAAAAAAAGTTAAAAGGGGGGAATGTTTTAAAAGGAAAGCAGTTTTTAAAACGGGGCCAAAACTTTTACGCTCCCCCCAAAAAAAAAAAAAAAAATTTTAATAAAATTAAAAAATTTGTTTTTGTGGGGGGTAGGGGTCCCCTTGGGTTGAAAATTTTTTTTGTTTTTTTTTAAAAAAAATTTAAACAAACAAAATTGGGAAGAAACTTTTAGGAAACCTTTTTTTAAAAAAAACGCCCAAAAAAAAAAATTTTTTCCCAAAAAACCGACCTTTATTTTACCCCTTTTTTTAATAAAAAAATTTAAAATTTTTTTTTGCCCAACAAATTTTTTCGAACAAAAAACAAAAGGGGGAAAAAAATAAAAAAAGGAAAAATTTTTTCCTTTTCCCAAAATAAAAAAAAATTTAAAATTTTTTTTTTTTTTAAAAAAATTTTTTGGAAAAAAAAATTTAAAGAAAACCAAAAATACATTCCCGGGTTAAAAAACAATTTTAAAAATTACAAAAAATTTTTTTTTTAAAATAAATTAAAACCTGTTTTTTAAAAAAAAAAATTTTTAAAAATTTAAAAAAAAACAAAAAAAAACGGGGAAAAAAAAAAATTTTTTTTTTTTAGTTTTTCCAAATAAAAATTTTTAAAAACCCCCCCCACAAAAAATTTTTTTTAAAAAAAAAATAAAAAAAAAATTTCCAAAAACAAAAAAAAAAAACCAAAAAAAAATTAAATTAATTTTTTTTTTCCTTTTACAAAAAAAAAAAAAACCCCCCCCCCCAAAAAAAACACCAAAAAAAAAAAAAAAATTTGCCAAAAAATTT
>CM054156.1:9399307-9423570 GCA_028751875.1 Rapana venosa
AATCCTTCCCTTTCAATTTAAAAAAGAAACAAAAAAAATTTTTTAATTGATCTTGAGGGAAATTAAAATTTTTAAAAAAAATTTCTAAAAATTTTGCTTTCCCAAAATGAAACAAAAAATAACCTAATTTCAAAAAAAAACCCCAAGTTCAAACCCCCAAAACAAGGGCCCCAGGGGAGAAAAAAATTTTTTTAAAACACGCAAAACCCTTGCTTTTCAATTAAAAAATTTCCCGTTTGTTATGTGTCGTTTTGTGGTTTTTACGCAAGCCAAAAACACTATCTTTTTTCTAAAATTGTTGGGGTGGTTTTTTGTGTCCAGCATTTCTTTTTTTTTTTGTTGAGCCCCTTTAGCCCCCAAGAGGTAAACAAAAAAAAACACTGATGACAAGAGGAAGGTAGCAGCAGACCAAAAAGAAAGGGCAGACAGACAAAAAAACCAAAATGAATACAAGAAAAGGGCAAAAAAAAAGAGGCACAAAAAAAGGAGGGAAAAAGGGGAAAGGCAAAAAACGGAAGAAACAGCAAGACAAAAAAGGGGGAAAAAAAAAAAAAAGACAGAAAAAAAAAGAATAAGGAAAAGCAACCCCAATTTTTTTTTTAAAAAAAAATTCTTTAAAAAAAAAAAGGAAAAAAGGGCCAACATGTTTTTCAACCCCAAACCCCTTTTTGGGTTTTGGGGAAAATTTAATCTTGTTTTAGGAAAAGGGGGGGGAAACAAAAAGGGAAAAAGAAAAAAAAGGGGAAAGGGAAGAAAAAAGAGAAAAAAAAAGGCAGGGGAGAAAAACGGAAAAAAGAATTCGGGGAGAAAGGAAAGACAAAAGAGAAAAAAGGGAGGGGAGAAGAAGACAGAAGAAAAAAGGCAGGGGGAAAGGGGGACAGGAAAAAAAAAAGACGAAAAAAGGGAACAAAAAGGAAAAAAAGGGACAAAAAAACACAGAAAAAAAAAAAAAGGAAAAAAGAAGATTGAAAAGAAAAAAAAAAAAAAATAAACAAAAAGAAGGAAAAAGGGGGAAGAGACAAGAGGGCAAACAGGGGGAACAGACAAAAAACCCCGTCCATTGAGGGAAGAGGGAGCAGACCCCAACACTGCTCCCCAGGTTTTTTTGGGACCCTCAATCCCCCCCGCTTTTGATCCGTCTTCCCCGGGGGAACCCTCCCATTCGCCAGGGAGACCACCCTTTCCCTGGATTTTTCACAGCCCTTTTTTTCCCCCTGTTTGTCAATGATTTCTTCCCATGGAAAAATTAGCCCTGGAAAAACCCATCTGTTAAAACCATCCTTGGGGCCCACATAGAGGGCCAAAAGGGTTTTTTTTTCCCCCCCCCTTCCCTTTACAGGTTTTTTGGCCAAGCTTTATGGAAATTTTCCCCCCTTTCCCCTTGGGGGGTGGGGGAAAAATTGGGGGTTTTTTCCCCCCCCGAAATTTAAAAAAAGGGGGTTCCCAAACCAATTTCCCAAAAAAAGGGTTTTAAAAGGAAAAAAAATTTTTTTAAAAAATTAAAATTTTTAAAAAAAAAAAATTTTGAGTTTTAAAAATTTCTGTTTTTTTCCCCCAAAAAACAATTACAGATTTTAACCAAATTTGTTCCAAAATTTTTTCCCCTTGGGATAAAAACCCTTTTTTGTTAAACCCTAACCAAAAACCCATTTTGTTAAAACCCCCCCCAAACTGTAAAAACAAACCCCTTTTCCCCCCGAAACAAAAAACTTTTTAAAGGGGAAAATACTCCCCCAACAACCCCAAAAATCCCCAAAAAAAAAAAAAAAAACCCCCCCCCCAAAAAAAAAGAAAAAAATTTTTTTTCCCAAAAAAAGGGCCCCCCCGGGTTTTTGGGGGCCAAAGGGGGGGAAAAAAGGGGGGGGAAAAAAAAAGGGAAAAAAAACTTTTTTTTTTTTGGTCAAAAAAAAATTTTTAAAACCCAAAAAAATTTTAAAAGTAATTTTTCCCCGTTTTCCGGGTTTTTCCTTTTTTTCAGGGGAAATCATAAAAAACTTTTGGGGCCCCCTTTTAAACAAACCTCAATTTTACTGGCTTTTTTTCTTTGGAAAATTTTTTTTTTCTTATTTTTTCCTGTATTTTTTTTTAATTTTTCCCCCAAAATTTAATTTTTTTAAACCCTCCATTATTACAAAAAGGCTAAATTTTTTTGCCCAAAAACAAAAAATATTTAAAATTGTTTTTTTCAAATTTTTGGGGTTTTCCCCCGGGGGTTTTTTTGGGTTTTTCAAAAAATTTTGGGAAGAAGTCTACAGGTTAAACTTCCCTTTCAAACTTTATTTGGCCCTTTTTTAAGGTCCCACAGGACCCCCTTTTAAAAAAATTGCTGAATTTTTGGTTTTCAAAATCTTGGGGTTTGGGGGTTTAAAAACCCGGAATGAACCACAGAATTTTAAAGGTTGTTTTTCCCCTTTTTTAAATTTTGTTTTTGGGTTTTAAAATACCAACCCCCTCATTCTGACCCCTTTTACATGCTTAAGGGCAATTTCTCTTTTGTCACTTGCTGCATGTCATTTAAATTTTGTTTAACTTTTCATAAAATGTCCATTTTAATTTTTTTTTTTTTCTGTATTGAATAGCCTTTACTTTTATAGAAACCAAATTTTTAAATTTTTTTTTCTGTACTGAATATCCTTTCTTGCAATTAACAACTGTCAAACTAAACTTTTCCCTCGTGCAATGTGACTCATATGGGGGGAACATCCAAGTTCATATTAAAACAATTGGTCTCAAATAAGCTATTCCCCCAAAAATAGTAAAAAATTTAACAAAAAAGAAAAAAACAAAACCAAAAAATCTGATTTAAGGTTGTTTTGACACTGTTTTAAAGGGGGAAAAATCTTCCTAATGCAAAATTGAAAGAGAAGAAAAGACATGCAGAACAAGAAAAGGGAAAAAGTGGTTTGGGGCGAAGTTAAAAATTTTGCTTGACAGATGTATACAGAGGTTTAGCCTTTAAACTCGAATCTTAACCCATAAAGTCATGGGTCAATTAAACCCCGGGGCACTGACAATTTAAGGGGGTGTTTTTATTTTCCAGGGGCTGCTGCCGGGCCCCTTAATTCCCTTATGGTATATACAAGCCTATGCTGTTAAAAACCCCATAATCTGTCGAACTGGGGGGTTTTACAAAAAAACCAAAACCATACCCAATCATCCGTAAAAAAGGGGGTGCTCTAAAGTTAAAATGATCGCTGGGGCCCAGGGGCAACCTCTGCAGATTGCAAGACGGAAAGCCGGGGATACAACCCCACCCAAAAAGGGGAACCAGAAAAAGAAAGGGAGAGAGGCGGCTGTGGGGTGGCCCAAGAAGACGCGCGTGCTCCCCTGGGTGTTTCTTCTCCCCTGGGGCCCTTTGGAAAGGGGGGAAGGAATGTAGCACGGGGACGGGGAGGGGCCACGTCCTCCAGGGGAGCTGTGAGTCCGACAGGGGCTTTGTTGTGTCTTCCCTGTTGACAGTGTACATTACCCCAATGATGTAGTCTGCATGGTTTGTGATTCGTTCCTGGGGGAATGGATCATTATCATGTGATTAGTCCGACATGGCTTTGTTGATGTCGTTTCCTTTTTGACAGTGTACTTATCTCATGATGTGTCGACGGGCTTTGTTGTGTCGTTGTTGACAGTGATACATTAATGATATGTAGCCCGCGGGTTTTGTTTGTCTTTCCTGTTGCAGTGAAACATTACAGAGTGAGTAGCAACAGGGTTTGTGATTCGTTCCGTTGACAGTGAAAATTTATCATAGTAGCCGCTGGCTTTGTTTTTTTTGTTCCGTTGCATGAACTTTATCATATGTGATGAGTCCGACAGGCTTTTTTGTGTCTTTCCCTGTTACAGTGTACTTTTCATGATGATGTGTCTGACTGGCTTTTTTGATGTCTTCTGTTGACAGTGAACATTATATGAGATGATTAGTCCGCAGGGCTTTTTTGTGTCGTTCCTGTTCAGTGATACATTATATGATGATTTAGTCTGAAGGTTTTTTGATGTCGCCCTTTTGGGAATGTACTTATCTTTGGGATTAGTTGACAGGCTTTGTTGATTTTTTCCTTGAAAGTGATACATTCCCAGATGATGTAGTCTGACAGGGGCTTTGTTGAGTCTCGTTACAGTGATACATTATCATAAAGATGTAGTTGCGGCTTTTTTGATGTCTTCCCTGTTGCAGTGAACATTATCATTGAGTAGTCTGACATGGTTTGTTGATGTCGTTCCTTTTACAGGATCATTTCAGGTTCTACATGGCTTTGTTATGTCTTTCCCTGTTACGTGTCATTTTCATGATGAAGCCGCATGGCTTTGTTGATTCTTTCCCTGTTGACAGAAAAACATTAATGATGATGTAGCGACATGGTTTTTTGAGTCTTTTTCCTTTTGACAGGAACATTACATGATGATGATCCAAGGGCTTTTTGATGTCGTTCCTGTTGACATGAACTTACATAAAATGATGATCCGACAGGCTTTGTTGAGTCTTCCTTTTTGCTTGATACTTTACTGTGATGTATTCCGACAGGCTTTTTTGTGTTTTTCCGTTGCGGGAAAACATTATCATAATTAGCCGACATGGCTTTGTTGATGCTTTCCGTGCGGGGATCATTATCATGATGAGTATCGCATGGCTTTTTGATTCGTTCCTGGACAGGATACTTTTAAATCAGATGTATTCGACATGCTTTTTTGATGCTTTTCCTGTTGACAGTGAAACATTATCATGATGATTAGTCCGCAGGGCTTTGTTGATGTCGTTCCTTTTGACAGTGAACTTATCATGTGAGTAGTCTGACAGGTTTTTTGTGTCTTTCCTTTGACATAAAACATTATCATTTATCGACATGTTTTGTGTGTTTTCCCTTTTGACAGTGATACATTATCATCTGTGATTTGATCTGACAGGCTTTGTTGATGCCGCCTTTTGACAGGATACATTTCAGATGATGATTATCTGACATGGTTTTGTTATGTCGTTCCTGTTGACAGTGATACATTATCATGATGATGTAGTCCGAATGCTTTGTTGATGTCGTTCCTGTTGAAGTGATACATTTATGATGTGATGTAGTCTCTGGCTTTTTTGATGTCTTTCCCTTTGACAGTGATACATTATGTTGATGATGTAGCTGACAGGGCTTTGTTGATGTCTTTTCCTTTTGACAGTGAAACATTATCATGTATGTAGTCTGACAGGGTTTTTTTTTAGCTTTCCTTTTTGACAGTGATCATTACATGATGATGTGTCGACATGGTTTTGTTGATGTCGTTTCTGGACGTGATACTTATCATGATGAGAGTAGCCCACATGGTTTTGTTGATGTCTTTCCCTGTTGACAGTGAAACATACATATGATGTAGTCTGACAGGCTTTGTTGGTCTTTCCTTTTGCAGTGTCATGTGATGATGGTACCGACAGGGTTTGTTGATGCGTTCTTTTGCAGTGATACATTATCTGATGATGTAGTCTGACGGGCTTTGTTGTGCTTTCCCTGTTGACAGGTACATTATCATGATGTGTTGACATGGTTTTTTTGATGCGTTCCTTTTGCAGTGATCATTACCCGTTTGGGGGATGGATGATGATGAGTAGCCCGACATGGCTTAGTTGATGCTTTCCCTTTGCAGTATTTTTTTTCAGATGTGATGATGATGATAAAGATAGATGGTGGTGGTGGTGAGATGATGAGTGATGTGAGGAAACGATGTAGTCCGACAGGCTTTTTTTATGTCTTCCTGTTGACTGTCTCATGATGTGATGATGTGATATGAGGGTGATGTGATGGGGGAAGGCGTGTAGCCGCATGGTTTTTGTGAGCGTTCCTGTTGACAGTGATACATTTATCATGTGATATGAGATGGGAGCGATGAGGGCTGCTGGTGTAGTCCGAATGGTTTTTTGATGTCATTCAGTTGACTTGATTATTATTTAATAATTAAAGAAATTTATAGAGGCATATCTTGCAATTACAAACAGAGCGCCCATTCAATCCGCTCCCACAAGCAACCAACAAGATTAACGATTTTTAAAAAATTAAAAATGTACACACACACGCACACACCCCACACACACAGGTTGTACATTTCACAGGGGTTTTGAATTTTGGCTTTAAAAGGGCAGGGAAGAATGAGAGAAAAAAGGAAAAAATCTTGGGTTTTAAAAAGGGTTATTTTTTGGGGCTGGATTTAAAGCTGTGTAATTAGCTTTTCACAAAAGGGAGAGAGGGGGGTTTTTCCAAAGATGGACAAAAAAGAAAGAGCAACGGCCAACAGGGATTTTTGAATCTAGGATTCGAAAGCCCAAGTATCTGCACCCGAGCGGAGGGAACGAGAAGGAGTTCAGGGTGAAGACTTCCAGAGGTAGGGGGGTGCTTTTTTGGGGAAAAATTTTGTAACAGAGAGTACTGATCTTTATTTTTCTCTCTGGGCACAGGCACCAGTGGGAGTTTGCGGGGAGTGGAGAAATATTCAGCAGTACTGAATTCACCCCATGAAATCTTTTGAAAAAGTAAAAGAAAGGGCCCTTTGGTGAGCCACCAGAACATTTTGCGCACGCATTAAAACCTTTTCCCCCCTTTCAAAGGATGGGTTTAGAGTACAAAGGGGAAGGGATGAAGCAAAAGGGGAAAAAAAAGGAAAAAAATGCCAGATTCTGTTTAACTTTGTCCTAAAGTCAATGTGGGCTTTGGATGGGGAATTTGGTCACATGCAAAAATTCCCCGTTGGTAAACCCTAGTCATGTCAAGCTAATTTCAGAAGAAAGTTGTAGTCTTTTTCTTTGGGGCACTAAAGATAGATACACTTTTGGGTTCAATTTTGAAAAAAACAAAAAAATCAGGGGAGAAAATAGTCAAAAATTTGGGTTTTTCATAATGGAATTTTTTTTTTGCATGTAAGCTTTACTATTTGGTTTGATTGAAAAGTTAGGGAAAAAATGTAAAAAAACTAGGATTTTTTTCTTCAGTCAAATAATTCTTTATTACTTATGTTGGGGTTGGCTTTGGTCATGTAAAACACACACAGCACACCCACTATGCACCTGATACATTCATTTTTTTTTTTTGTTTTTTAGGGGAAAATACAACACATTTTTCTTTTTTTCCCTCTAAAAAAAACTCTTAACGCAAACATACTTATTTCCCACTTTTACAAAACCACTACACCAAAATACCCCAAAATTCAGCATGATTATTCTTTAGTCAGTTGTAAAAATATGTATGTAATAGAATTTTCCCCACTCTGCTACATTTCATTTACAACTTGAAACAACAAATACACACCATTTTGGGACAACACCGCAGAAGTTTTTAACAGCCACCCCCCTTTTTCCCTGTTTACTGTGAGGACTCCTGTCACCGGAAAAAGCATCAAACATTTTCCACCCTTACCGATGCCCACCCCCCTTTCCCGTACAGAAAGCTTGCTCTGTATACAACTCTAATGTCGTTTTTGATCATCCACACCCATGTACATCCATTTTCTTACATCCCCAAAAACATTTTGAATCTCCCTTAACAAATTCATCCCTCCATGGGGTTTCCGAGAATTTGGTCTGGTGCTACAAGTTTTTTTAAAAGCAAAAATACACGTCTTTTTAAACGGCAGAGCAAAGATTGCAATGTTAGGAATTTAACATTTTTGGGCGTTTCAGTGCTTTATCAACACTTTTTTGTTGGTTTTTTTACAAAATGGTTAGGGATATTAATTTTTTTACAGACCAACGCAAATTACTTTTTTTCGGTTAAAATTTTACCTCTTTTTTTTCAGCAGTCAGAAACATACCCAATCCTAAAGCTTGGAATAAACATGAATGAAAATGAAACTGTGCACACTTTTAACATTAATGCCTAGTTTCTACGTTTGGGAATTTTATAAAAGCAGCCATTTTGCTTTAAAACTTCAATTTGAAAAAAATTAAGAAAATCCAATCATTTTATGAAAAAATTAAAAAGCTAAGATTTTGAATTTTCTTAAAAAATAAAATAACTTGGGGGTAGCAAACCCTTTTAATTTTTTGGGAATTTTAAATTTTTTTAAGGAAACCAGTGCCTGCAGTGACAGTTTAAATTTTTTTTGTAATTCAAGGATGCCTTACCCCGCCCCATAAAACCAACGCATTTTGAACATTCGTTTTGGGCTCAAAAATGCTGCCATGCTGTCACATTAAATTTTTTACGAATACCCCTAAACAGAAAAAAATTCCTTGTGAAAAAGACCCTTCTCAAGAAACTGGTTTCACACAAATCCAAACAAAAAATTTTTTTTGCAGGAAGCGATCATTTCCGAACTGCCATTTTTATCCCGACTTTAAATTTCAAAAGTTTAGATTAGATTAAATGTAAAACCCACTAAAAGAAAAAAAAAAGCCCTTTAAAAAAAATTAAAAAAAATGTTTGAATTTTTTTTGAACCTTGAATGCAGGGGGCAATTCACCCCTCCCCTTAACATTTAAAAACATCGGGGAATTTGCGCGGGTGGTAATGATCTTTTTACTGCCGAAGTGTATAAATCATTTCAACAAATAACAGCATTTTTTTCACTTTTGACTTTTACAGTGTGCAAGAACACACCCCCTTTTATAAAAAGTCGAACGCCCCAAGCACTGCAGTCCAAATCTGTATTCCAGATTCAAAAAATACCAGAACTTTTTTGGTTGTTGTGTGATGGTTTTTCCCTTCGCTAGAGCCCCAAAGGGTTCAAATTATGAGATTTTGTGATCCGCCCTTTTTCTGCCCCCTTAAGGTAGCCAATTCCGATTTCGGGGATGTATCCCGGGTTGATACATTTTTTAACGCGCAGCATTACAGGACTTTAAATGCATATTTAACTTCTGCACACACACACACATTAAAAATTATAGAAGAGAATCCTAACTTTCAAACCCCCGACTTCCGGACCCAAGGCTGAAGCAACAGTCTTCACCACTTGGTTATGGCGTCTGTCACCAGGAACTTTCATCACCAAGCCTGCACCCCACGCCCTAAAGCACCAAACTTCAGCACCAAGCACGCGCCCCAAACTAAATCACCGGAATTCATACCAAGCACTGCAGCCACCAAAGCTAAAGTCCCCAGGAATTCATCCCCAAGACTGCGGCCCCCACCCCAAAAGTCATCAAAAACTAAAGTCACCAAGACTGCACACCAAAGCAAAAGTCCCCAGAACTCAGCACCAAGCACTGCACCACCCCGCCCTAAAGCTCAAGAACAAAGTCCCAAGCACTGCACCCCCAAAGTAAGTCCCAGAACTTCAGTCAAAAAGCACTGCAGCCCCACCCCCTAAAGTCATCAAGAACTAAAGTCACCAACATTGACCCCCAAAATTAGGCCCCGGGAACAAAAAAAGTCCAAGCCCAAAAGCACAAAAAAAATTGCGCGGGTTTTTGCTTCATGTGGTTTTGCTTCTTATCCCCATTTTAAAAGCCCTATGTGCTAAAAAAAAAACCCCCTTGTGCAAAAAAAAAACCCCTTGGTAAAGAAAAAACCCTCTTTGCTGAGTTTTTTTTAACTGTCACAGACAGACCACATTGCAGGATCCCCTTTAGGGCGCTATCCCCTTCTGCAGCAGTTACTAGTCAAAATCGCAGTTTTCTGAGCTCATCCCAGTTTTTTGTCACTATCTCCCTCCAAAATTGTAACTACTGATCTCAAACTGTCACGGACTAGTAAAAATTGTAGCCAACATCACTTCTGTTTTCAGAACCGTTTTAAAAAGTCACCCATGCTTTCATACAAAACGGGCCGATCCCCTTTGCTGTGAACCTGTAAAACTTGTGTAACTGTGTCCCCTTAGCCCCGCCTCACAACCACTAAAATTCCCTTTGACATCTAAACTGTCATGAATGTCTCACATTTGACTGTTTGACACACAGTGCTTGGTCGCGTGCTCGAGTTCAAACTGCAGGGGGATCGTTTAGGAATCTACCCCCATTTGTAGCAGAATTTATACACTTTTTTGTGAACATCATGATGTTGATGATGATGTGGATGGGGTTTAAAGTGCGAGTGTTCCTGATGGGTCGTCACAGATGCTGAATGTTCGTTGTACCCGATTTTTTCCCTCTGCCAACTTCTTTTTTCCTCCCCTCACGGGACGGGGCTCTTCTGACGAGTCCGCTGCACGTTTTCTGTACAACCCGAAAAAAAAATAAATAAATGGTGAAAATTATGATCTTGTGGGTGCCTGTTTTAAATAATACATATATTATATTTATACAATAAATTTATACACACAGGGGAGTGAGTGAGTGGTGTGTGTGTGTTGTTGTGCCCCTCCACATGTATGTATATCTCGTTTATACAGGGTGTGTGCACATGGTGGAAACGAATACGAGTAAAAGTGTACCAAATTTGAGTGCCGAGTGGAAGAAAAAAAACACAAAAAAACCCCTTTAAAAAAAGGGACAGACACCCTAGAAAAAAGAAACGAAAAAAGCAAAAAAAACTCTTCTGTTTTAAACCCCGTGGGGCATGCATTTTAAAAAATATGTCTGTTTTTATAGCAAAAATGGCTTACTCTTAAAAAGGTGAAAGGGGTTTAAGTGGGGAGCAAATGTTCTACATGCATTCACACAGGGGGGCCCTCATTTGTATCTCACGAAGATTTTAGGGGGGAGTGGGTTGGTGCGTTTAAACCGGGGGAAAACTCTTCGAAACTAGTGGCCAGTAATTTTGATGCGGGCCCCTCAAACTCGAGTGCAAACTCTAACATTCGGCATCCCCCCCCCCCTTTTCCCCTTAAAAAAATATTTAAACCAAAAACCCCCGGAATTTTTTTTAAATTTTAAGTTTTTTTTGCGTTCTGAATTTAAAAAGCAAAACACATGGGTTTATTTTAAATTTTTAAAGTTTATTTTTGTTTCCCAATCCTTTGAACCAAAAAATCCCCTTCCTCCTTAAGTGTAATCCACAGCAATTGTGTGAAAAGCTCAAAAGTCTCTTCAGTTCGAAACAGGAATTTTACGATCAAAGAACACCACCAAAAAACACCATACACCAAAAAAACACACGTACACAAACACCCCAAGAACAAACCACGTACACAACCACGTCCCAAAAACACCGTAACAACACACACTCCCCCACATCACACGCCACAGCGTTGAGATTTCCCGATCCCTTTGCTTAAGACGCAGGTCCCGGCCCACCTGGTTTCCCGTTTCTTCCTTTTTGCGGCCTTTTCCCCCCTTCTGCTTCGCTTCTTTTGTTCACGCCCCTTTGGCAAGCTGCGAACGTGAACAAAAACAGCACATTTTTTTTTTTGGTTTTTTTTTTTGTTTCTTATCCACAGTCTGGTTTTTACCAATGGTGGTTTTGTGTTCCTTTTGCCACCATAAAGGGTGCCGCTTTTCGACTTCAGGGATTTTTTAAAACACCACCCTGGGTGCATGATTGTTAAAATTTTTTGTCATCTGTTCATACATCCGTAATTTTGGCCCCCTCCTGAACCCCCAATATACCCAAACCTTTTTTTAACTGGCCCTTTTTTCTTCTATCCGAAGCCCTTGTGGAAGGGAGTGAAACTGCTGTTAATCGGAAAAAACTCTCAAAAAGGGCCCTTTTCGATGCGGGCTTCAACCTGCCTTCGACTGCAAACCGCTTGACAACGACATATTTTAACAGCTGATCTCCCAAAAAACAAAAAAATTTTTGATTTCACTCGATTTAATTTTTCCTCGCCTCGGGTTTGAAGTCAAAGTGTCCACAGTCCAAAAAAAATCACCCACTTTTTGGGGGTTTTTGGTACCAATTTTGAGAACAAAATTCATTCCAAAATTTCACACCCAAAACTTTTAGTAAAAATGATTTAACAGTTAAGGGAATAATTGCTCCCCAAGGGGAAATGATGAGAGAAAGGGCACAAGTTAAAACCTTGACGGGAGAATGACTTTTATTTTTTTAAAATCCAACATGCCACCCCCGGGAAAACCACACCTTTTGGTGTCAAGACTGCGTGGCCCAAACTCCAAACCCCACAGAAGTTCTTCTTTACCCCCAATTGACTTCTCAACCCGAGTCAATATTTCGGTTGAAATCTCTCACCCCTGAGCACCATATCAAATTTTTTGTTTAAACCCCAAATGCTAAAGCGGCCCCAATGCTTTCCCCTTTACCACAAGCAAAAATTAAAAACGTTAGTCCCTTTTCTTCTTCCTTTTTTGTATGTTTCCCGGGGGGATTTTGAAAATTGGGCCTTCTCCTTTCCGAATAACTTTAATAATGAAGGGGGAAAGGGGTCACGTTCCCCCAAAAATACAATTGGTCAGGAAAAACCAAACAAAACGCAACAAAAAACACAATTTTTGAAAAATCAATTAAAAGTAAGTAAAGGAAAATTCACCTGAGCCCCACTGCATTCCCCACTTTTGTTTTTTTCCACGCACGGGTTGTAAGCCCCATCAGGGAGGTGTATAACTTTTTTTTTAAGCGGTTTGTGGCTCGCAAAAAAAGAAAAAAGGTTTTAGAAAGGGTTTTTAAAATTTATTCATTAATCAATCTTTTATCAATAAAGTAGATAACTGAGCAAAAAAAACCCATCCTGCTAATTTAAAAGGAAACCCAAAAAATTTTTTCTTTTTTTTTTTTAAAACCCCCTTTCCTGCGGGGAAATTAAGCTTGAAGTTAACCCTTTTTGCGAGTGTTTTTTTCCCCAGATAGGGTTTAAACAAAAAAATGTTCAAAAAAAAAAAATTGCTCAAAGCGGGATTCCTTTATCAATGCGAATTACGGTTTACAAGAATTTTGAGCCCTTCACCTTTTCAAAAATGCAGATACAAAAAAACGAAAAAATCTGGCTTTCCCCCATCCCCGATAAAATTTGACGGACATACAGCGAAAGTCACATTATTTTCCGACATGTTATCTCTCATGTCGGCATAGAACAAGTTAATGGCAGTTCCAGGGCCCCCAAAAGACACAGAATGTCAAAACAAACAAACAACAACAAAAAGCACCAGACAAAGGAAAACCCAGAGGGGGGTTCTGAAACTTTAAAAAAACATTTCCCCAAAACCCAGCGCAGTTTCCCCCCCCATCCGTGCTCTCGCTGCTTCCATTCCCCCCCGCCAGTGGATTGCAGGAACTGACCACACCCGGATTGGGAAAAGGAAAGGGGGCTGATTTTGCCCTGGACCCCTTTACAAATTTTGCGGATTTGTTGCGTGAAAAATCAGCTTTTTCGCCACCTTACCTGTTCGTTCCTCTTCGAAGGGTTTAAAAAAATGGGGCAACTTTCGACTTTATTTCTTCCGCGGAAAGACAACAAAAAAACCCCCCCCCCGAATAACAGAAAAATACAAGAGGTTTTTTTTTTTTGGTTGTGTTTATTTTTTGTTTCCCTCAGAGCTCTGGGTTAAAAATGGTGAGATTTGCGTATGAACCGTTTTTTTCCCATCATTAAGAGCTGTATTCCTCTGTGGGTTTATGTCTAAAAATGCACCCGTGTGAAAGTGTTTTTTTTTTTAAAATTTGTCATTTGTTCCCACCATGTTACCCCTCTTCCCAAAATAAGTGGGTTTTTTGACCGTGCCGGCAGTGTGAGTTTTCACTCAGTACCCAGTTTGAAATCTTTTCAAAGGATTTCGAGGGAGATAGTGTTGTTAAAATTGTTTTAGTTGCTTCAAACTGGGTACATTCTGTTACCAAAGTTATAGAATCAGGGACATAGGGCCTAAAAATTTTATAATTTAACCTACGTGAGTGTGTGTGTGTATGTAGTGTGTGAGGGTGAGGGGTGTGTGTGGAGAAAATAGTGTTTATGTGGTAGTGTGCTGCATGCATTTGAATTTTTATAACAACCCCATGTGTGTTGTCTGTGTAACTTGAAGTGGGGTTTTTTTTGTTTTTTTCTGGGTGTTTTTTTTTTTTGTTTTTGTTTTGGTTTGGGGGTTTTTTGGGGGGGGGGGGGGGGGCCCTTTGGGTAGAGCTCAAGGGTTTACCATGCGAATTTTTTCACTGTACCTTTTTTCCCCACTAAGGACTGCATTTAAATTAGGGTGGGGTCAAAAACCGACACCCGGGGCATGGTTTTTTTAAAAATTTTGGGCATCTGTTTCCCCAAAGGGGGAAAAATTTTTAATGTGTGAGCAAGAGTTTGCGTGCATTTACACTAGGCCTCATTTTTAGCTCATCCGAAGGGGCTCAACATTTAGTTCAATTTTCTTTTCAAATGGGAAGAAGGCAACCTGGGAAAGAACCCAGAACCTCACAGTTTACTTTAGAAGTCTTAACCATCCTCCACCTTTTCTTTTAAAGGAAAGGTGTCCCATAACCTATGTGGCGTAGGGGAGTGAGGCGACGAGACCTCACTTCTCTAGGGGCCCCCAAATTGAGGGCGGGGCCATTCCTCCCCTCGCTGCTTACTTTCCCTTTCTATAAGTGGTATAAAAGTGTTCTATGGTGTTTGGGGGAGGGAGGGAGAGGGTGACGGTAAGGGGGAGGGTGGTAGACAGCCTGAGGCCCCACCCTTGGGTTTTTCCTTTTTTGTCCACCCCAAACCCTTTCCATGGGATCCAGTTCTCCCAACCCCCCACCCGCCTGCCACATCACCCCCACCCTCACCCAGTATCTATTTTTTTCATTATTATTTTCACATCACAAACCCATTTTGTATCATCATTTCAAACGATTTACATCCATGTTCATCAACAAGTCATCATCATTGTTATCATTTTATGTCTTATCATCCACCCCCAATGTCATCATTATCATATCATCATCATCATTACCCCTTTATCACTGGTTTTGTCATCATCCCATTTCTACCCCTCTTAGGGGGTTCATTTACATTCATACGCCTACCCGCAGCTGGGGACAGACAAAAATCGTTTTTGGAAAACAACCACCACCCCCCTTTATTTTACTTGCTGCACTGAAGGTGTTCATACTGCCCCAGACACGCACACACACACACAAAATCCCGTATAAATGGGGTGTGTTCCCCGCCCCCTTCAGCCATGTGGACAGAAAGAAAGTTTGGGAAGGGGGCCCCCTTTTTTTTCACTAAAAAACCCTCCAGGCTTTATACTGAAAGCTACCGTGCATGCATAGATCGAGCTTTTTCTTTTTTTCAAAAGGGAAAGCGCTTTTTTGTTCATGCCCTTTTCCCTGTATGTTTTCGGTAAAACCCAGTACAACCGCCCCCTTTCTCTCAAAGGGAAAACGATGCTGATCAGTATAACAATCCTTTTCTATGTGTGTATGCTTTTTCACTTGAAATTACGTTTGAGCCCAAATAGCGGCCTAACTACGCCGATCCCCAATTAAACGGTGGTTGAGGTAACCACCTGCCCAAAAGAAAGAAGTGTGGGTTCAGTCCCAAAAGTGTGCCCGAACTTTTTCCCCCATCCCCTAGACCTTGAGTGGTGGTTTGGGGGCTAGGTTTCAGGGATATAAACGAGGGCCATCTCTCTCTCTCTTTCTCTCTCTTGGCTAACATCACTTTTGTAAATAACAAAAATCGAAGAAAAACACACACGTTGAATCACTATTTACTAAAGGCTCAAATGAAAACTAAGGGCCGTTGTAACTGCATTTAGGCAGTAAAAGAACCAACACCAGGAGTTGTTCCCGGCAAAATTTCTCTAGAAAAAATGAAAAACCAATCTCAAAGGAAAACAAATCATTTCAAACAAAAAATAAAAAAAGTACCTGAAAACACGAAAAAGAAGAAAAAAAAAAAGGGGGTTTTTTTAAAAAAAAGGAAAAAAAAAAAAAGACCTCACCCTTTAAACACTGTATGTTTCCCCTCCCCAAAGCCCCGGCTGACCGATAGGAAAAAACTGAAGGACGAAAAAAAAAAACACACAACCAAAAAAAATCAAGTCATAACAACCCAACAATCCTCATAGCTTTACTACCAATATGTGTTAATACTTATTCCCCCACAACAAATTTAAACTATTCCCAAAACGATACACACACTGTACCCCTCTGGAAAAAAATTTTGCTTTACTTGATTTACACATAAAATATCAGGTATTTTCATACCCTTCCTAACATGCACCCAATCCCAATCCTGTTTTTTACAGCCCCCCAACCACAGACCCCTATCAGGGCTGTACCTCAATACTCAAAAACTCAGATTAAAATGTGCAAATATACCAGATTAAAAAAGGTAAAAAAACCAACTTATGCGTCCTTGCCAAACGCCTGGGCCAAACCATAAGGGGCAACCCCGGCGGTTTGGGATTGGCTAACATACAGTTTGGTGCAATGTAAAAAAAAAAAACTAAAACCATAGGGAAAAAGGTTTTCCCATGTTGTTGGTTTTTTTTTTGGGTTTTCGTTTTCTCCTTTTTCTCTTAAACCCTTTCATTTGCGTAATAGACTAAAGCATCTTGATGTTACAAAATGAGGGGCCCTATCTTCGCTACAGCACATTTTGTTGGGTTTTTTTTTTAAAAAGTTAATAGTATAAATTCAAAGGGAAAACCCCAAAGTCAGAATGCAGCTACCTTAAAAGTGGGTAAAAACAATTGCATATCTTATATGCAAAATCTCACTATTAGTAAACCTTAGAACTCTTGCTGAGAAATGAGAAGGAAAAAAAAAAGAAAAAAAAATCAACAAAAAACTACTCATGCTGTTACATCAGCCATTTCCCTTTTCTGGGGGTTTCTTTCCCTTAACTGTTTAAATAATTTTGCCAGGAAGTCAGGAGGTACCCCTCTCTTTTTTTTTTCAACTGCTGGGGTTTTATGGGTTTTCCAATCTGCAAAACCCCGGCTACTTATTAGAGTTCCCCCCTGAAAGACTTAAAGACATTTATTCAATTTTCCCCCTTTAAACGGGAAAAAAGGCAAGGCTGGGAACTGAACTAGAAAATCCGGTTTACTTTTTGGCAGGTGAATTTCCTTAACCACCCGTACTTTACTTCTTATTGCGATTTATCATTTAACCCCAAACCCTTGATTTTTTCACCCGCTCACACCGCGTGTGCAAACCCAGACCACACACACACGCACAAACACCATAATAAAGAGGGACCCCCCCCAAAACAAAAGAAAAAAAAAGATGGGGACACCATACACACTCACAAAGCACACACGCCACCACAACAAAGCACACCACACCCCACCACCCCCAATACACCACACCCACACAAGCACATCAACATGCCCCCCCCCCACCTACCAAATAATACACACACACAAACATACACAACCGCACACACACACCCTACACACAAGACCACCATACACAAAAATGCGCCCCCACCCCACACGCACCGCACACACAAACCACCCACCACCCCCACACACCACACAAAGAGTAACCCCCCAACCAAAAAAAAAAAACCCAAAAGAAAATAACCCAAAAAAAAAACCCACACCAGAGAAAAACAAAAAAGACCCCCCCCCCCTACCCCCCCCCCCAAAGCCCCCCCCCCCAAAAAAAAGAAGGTTCCCAAAACCCCGGCAGCACCACCACCCCCCCACTACTACTCACTACTTCACTACACCCCTTACTACTACTATACACAATACCACACTACCCATTTTAACTCTACATATAACTGCGACTTTTTTGGTGTTTGGGCGTGTTGGGTCAGCCCCCCCGGCCCGCGTGCACCAGGTTTGGGTTCAGCTCGCTTTTTAACCCCTCCCCCACCCGACTCCCCCCTGCCACAACCACAGTCCACAACACCCCGTAAAATTGCAAAAAAAGTCCACAAACCCATGAAAAAAGAAAAACACATCAAAAAACCCGTGAAAAAAAAGCAAAAAAAAGGACAATCCCCCGTGAAAATAGCAAAAACCGACAAAACCCGGGAAAAAAGAAACAAGTCGACAATACCCATGAAAAAGCCCAAAAAAGTGGGCAATACCCATGAAAAATACAAAAAACCGCAAAAAATCCCCGTGAAAATGCAAAACAGTGGCAATACCCCTGAAAAAGCAAAAACCAGGGCAACAATACCCCGTGAAAATAGCAAAAAACAGTGACAATACCCCGGGGAAAAAAAAAAAAAAAAACAGTCGACAAACCCAGTGAAAAAAAAAAAACAGTCGAAATACCCGAAAATAGCAAAAAAACAGTCTACAATACCCATGAAAAAAAGAAAAAAAAGTCCCCAATACCCCGTGAAAATAGAAAAAAAACGTCACAAAACCCCGGAAAATAGCAAAAAAAGTCGCAATACCCAGTGAAAAAGAAAAAAACACAGTTAAATACCCAGTGAAAAAAAAAAAACATCCAAATACCCCCGTGAAAAAAAGAAAAAAAAACGTCCCCAATCCTGAAAATAGCAAAACAGTCAAAAATACCAGTGAAATTTGCAAAACAGTGCAAAACCCCTAAAAAAAAGCAAAAACATCGACAATCCCCTAAAAAAAGCAAAAAAATCAAAAAACCCAGTGAAAAAAGCAAAACAGTGCAATACCGAGTGAAAAAACAAAAACAGTCAACAATACCCGTGAAAATACCAAAAAAAATCGACAATACCGTAAATGATTTGTTCCTTTACAAATTTACGCTTTTAAATTCCCCATTATTATTTTATTTTTCATTTAAAAAAAGAAGAAAGGTGCACACTCTGCACGGCTTTTCTTTTGCCAGCAAGCAGAAGAAAAAATTGGTGTTTTTTTACCCCCTACATCGAGGGTTTTGAGCCCTTTTGGGGAGCAAAAACACAAATAGGGGTACACAAAACCACAATGTTTCATGTGAATGTTGTGTGTATAATTTTACATATATAATTTTTTAAGTGAGAGGCTTTACCGTGGCTTTCCCATCATGGAATTCCACTTTCGTTAGTTTTAGTGTGCTATTATCTTGATGGGCTCGACCGAAGTCCTTATTGCTGCGCCGGGGGCTGGTTGCCTTTTGGGGCTTTTCCAACGCGCTGTCCTTTATGCCACTTGCCAGAAGTGGGATGTGCTGTGGGGAAGGGGATCTCCCCATAATAAAATTTTGCCCAGTTTCCGAAACAGCAGTGCCTCCCCTGCTTTTTGGAGGTCCCCTTTTAACACGCAGCAAACATACTAATAATAATAATAAAAAACACAACACCACACTACACACAAATAAAATACTAAAACTAAATACAACATCAAAAAATACAACAACAAACACAAATCATACTAAAAAAAACAAATACAACACACACCCTATCGATCCTTAGGCAACAACATTCTATAACAGAGCTGCCATTTCAAAGTTTTTAAATCACCATTTGAAAAATTGAAAGGTCAGACAAATTTAGGATTGAACAGAAAGATTAGTTTTGGGCAAAAAGGATGGGGTTTTACGCAATTTTTATCACCAAAAATCTTTTCGCGAATACATGTAGAAAAAAAGCGCATAAAAGCTATTTTTAACGGTGGGTGTTTTTTCCCCCAGAAATTTTCTCGCGTCGCATGGAAACTTTTAGTCATAATTTGGTCCTCTTAAAACGATGCTAGGCTAGGCTATGCAGAAAGTGAAAATTTTTATAAAGGCCGGATGCAAAAACATGGGAGTGAAAGGGAGACCACCTTGCTTGCGAGAAAATACAGGGCATGGCACAAAACTTTTACCCTCTTTCCAGAGAAAAAATCACTTCAGCCTCATTTTCAGCAAAAACACACAACCTCCAGGCCCGCCGGTTTCATAAACCCTGCCCGCAGTCCAAGTGTATCCTCCTAGGCAAAAGGTTTGCGAGCTGGATGACCCCTGTTGCAGACCCCGCCCCCGATAATTGGATTAAGTTGGCATTAAAGCCTTTTAAAGGAAAAAGGGGGTGCTGGCGAATCCCTGTAAACCGTAAATTTTTCTGGGGAATTTTGGCACAAAGGTTTTCTTCAAAAATCTTTGAAATTAAAAAAGCTTTTATTTATCTTTTATCATCTGAAATTTTTCAGAAAAAAACCCCCAAAATAAAAAAAAACGGAAATTCCCAATTTTTTTAGATAACCTTGTTGCTCTAAGGCACGATATGTACCATCACACACATACAAAAACCCAAAAAACAACAAAAAAAAACACACATCAAAAACCCCACCCAAAACACCACAAAAACACGCGCGGCATGAAATCACCTCCCCTGTCCCGTGGATCTCCACCTGAATCTGAAAACAACAACACCCTGTTTCCCAAAACAACAAAATTATAACATCCCCCCCCACTAGTATAAATTTTTTCATCTTTATTTTATTACTCCTCGGCTAAAGCTCCCCCACATTCACAAATCGTTCGCTTAGCGACCGTTTTCCCCCCCACAAGGTGCTGTTTTCCCCTGGGGGGGGGTGCCTGAACAGACACACATGTGCATGCAGTTTTTCTATCTGGCATCTGCCCTACTGGCACACAACCTATTCTTTTAAAAGGTGGAAGGGTTTTAAAAAGTGTGCCAATAGACTGCCTGGTTTGGGCACTTCAACGGAAAGCAACCACCACTCATAAAAGAGCAAAAGAACTTTGTAGGGAGGAAAGTTATCAAAGGGGGAAACCCAGCAAAACCTGGGGTGCCGTATTTCGATGACTTAGAGAAAGGGGTAAAAAAGGAGGAAACTCAAAAAAAATGGAAAGGTCACAATTCAAAAACCCCCCCGGGGGAAAAAATGACAAAAAAGGGAAAAAGAAAAAGAAAATTTTATTCGTTTGTACACAAGACTTTTAGTTTTTGGTTCATCCAAGAAATTTCGGGAAAGTAGTTGGATGATTTTAACACCCGGGAAGAATACCCTTGAAAGGGCTTTTGGGTGTTTCGATCAGCAACTGATATTACATTGTCTATTGAAAAGTAAATGCACATGCAAAAACCACACAACTTCAAGCATTTATGTATGCACAAAGTACCCAATATATAATACACATTTAAACCCATATTAAAAATAATATACATTCCAAAAAGAACACACCACACCCACTCACAACTATCCCGTACACCACACACTCAACCTCACAAAAAAAACGCACATTCCCTCCCCCTTCTCCCCCCAAAAAAAAAAAACACCCTCAAAACAAAACTCCCCCCCCCCCCCCACAATCCCCTACCACTCAACACACTCCCCCCCCCCCACCCTCCAAAAACATCATACCTATTTCTCTGTTTTTTTTGGTCCTCAATTTAATGGCCTCCCATCTCTCTTTGCCAAAGCCTTGTGAACTTTTAAATCTCCCCCAAAACATAAATTGTTTTAAACCCATGAAATTTTCCTCCTGTTTCATTTTAAGCATCCCTTTCTTTTTAACACCCCAAAAATTTCCTCACCCTGCAAAAGTGTAAACATGTGTTTTTGGGTTTTTTTTGGGATTTGGATTGTTAAAAAAAACCTTTCTATGGTTTCATGACTGTGGAAAGAGTTTAGTGCAAGCGCTTTAATTGTCTGGGCAAAATTTCACCCCTATAAATGGGTTAATTTTATTACATCCCTACCTTCCCCCTCCTTCCCCCCCTCTCCCCCAAAAACACACACACAAAAAACCCCCACCACCCCTTCAACAAAAATTCCCCACACAAACCCTCTTTCCCCCCCCATACCCATTTCACCCCCCTTCTCCCCCATCCCCCCCCCCCCCTCACCCTAAAATTTGGATGGGCGGGGGAAGGGGGGCCGTGTGTAGCCCTTGGGGCCCGAGCTTGAGGAAAATTTTTTCAGGCTTGGACCAGGGGCATACGTCCGGTTCAGGCCTTTGCTGGTCACCCGCCCACTTACCCTTTTTTTCCCCCCGTGCGCAGCACTCTTCGTCGATCAGCGCTGAAAACCGCGTCGCGTTTTCCAAAAGAAAGGGGGGTGAGGAGGGGGTTGAACGGCGCTATTTTTGAAAAAAGATTGGCCAAATAAGGAGAGAAAAGATATGAAATATAAAGTTAAAAAGATATGGGTTGTTGTAGCGCTGTATTTTTTAAAAAAAAAAATTCTGTCTTTTTCTTTGAAACGCTCAACAGCAACTATTGTTCCCTGTTGTATGAGGAAAAAGGGGTTTGCGCTGTTTTTTTAAAAAACCCGAAATAGGCCCACGCTCTGACTTTGGAAATAAGAGAGAACTGTTATTTTTACAAACTTTCAACAACAACGGGGGGAGAAATGGCCAAGACAGCAAAAAAAGGAAAGAGGATGACAGAAAGAAAAGGAAACGGCAGAAACAAAGAGGGGGATAGAAAAAGGGGAATTTCCCTGGTACGATTTTCCAAAGGGGGGATGCTTTTTCAGGGTTATACAGACTTGGGTTGGGAAAAAAAATTTGGGGCCTTTTTGGGCTTTTAGGGGCCATTATTCCAAATTTGGGGCCTACCACGGGGTATCAAAGTTTTTTCAACCTGGTAACTTTTACTTGTTTAAAAAATTCAAACTTGAAAGCAAATCTTTTGTCTAAAAATGCTGTTGGAATTTAAAATTTTGACACAAATTCAATGAATTTTCTAGAATAAAATGTCTTTCACTATGATACTAAAATGAAATCCTCCCAGTAAAACACCCGGGGTTGAGGAAGTGCCTGCTTGAAATACGAAGAAGTAAAAACTGAAATAAGTGTCTTGATCTAAAGTTTTTCACAAACAGCACAAATGAACTTAAAAGACACTATCCCCCCAAAATTGGAACATTCTCCTTGCCTTTCAAAGACCCCCCCCCAATGATTTCCTGGACTAAAACGTAATAAAAATACCCAAAACCGCCGGCCTCTTCCAATTTTTATTATTTATTTCAATCTCACCAAAGCCTACTGCAGGATTTACACACCACACACCCACACACCCCACCCCCACAAAACACACACACACACACGGCATGCATCACACGATGCATGACTAGAGAGACAGAAAGACAGAGAGAGAGGCTGGGAGCATTCTCCCTTTACTAGAAACTACAAGTCCCGTATCGTCAATGCAGACAGAGAGGTGGGCCCAACACTGGCTTGAAAAGGACCAACACCCTCTCCCCCTAGGTTTTTTTTTTTTAAGCAAAACTTCAAAAAAATTTGGGCCAAAAACTGAAAATTGCGAATTTTTTAAAATAAAGCAACTGAATCACACATTGGTGTGGAAAATATTCAAATAATATTTGTATTTTTCCTGTACATTTTTAAATATTTAGGCTTTTTGATTGCCTTTTGAACTGGATTTTTTCTTTTGCGTTTGCAGGAAATCTGTGGATAATCTCCTCAAATAAAGAATAGCTTCTGGCTACAGGTTTATTTTTATTCCCATTCTGAAAACATGACTCTTTCATGAGCCATTTTTTTTTTAAACTGCCCACCGGAGAACATGGCCTTGCATTCACAGCACAGCTGTGCTAAAATGACAACCCGTGAGAAGGACGTAGCGCAATAAACAAAAAAATGGTATGTTTTGACTCATGATTGAGTTTTATATTAAACAACAATTCCAAGCAAAACGGCATACCATAGGGTAGGGAGTTTTCGGCATGTAAAAATAACGGTGAAAGCAAAGGGAAAATGCACCTTCAATGGAGGGAAAAAGATCTCCCTTGGCAAAATAGGTGGCGGGGCACACAAAGATGAAAGAAAAACAGGTCTCTAATCCGGCGAAAATATGGGAACTTTTTTGGACACCCTTTCTTGCCCTTTCATTTCTCGTAAGTTTTTTGTGTATTTGTTTAATCTACTTTTTTCAACAGAAACTCTCTCTGGTTCCCATTTTAGGGGTTTTAGGCCTCAGGGCCTAGTATTCATTTTTAGGGTTTTTAAGGGCCTTATTTTGGATCTTTCAAAAATTAGGGCCTTTTAGGGCTTTTTAAGATTTACGAACCTGTGTTTTCTGGGCGCTCCCAGCACTCCCCGGGAGCTTCTCAGTTCGTTCCCGTTTCAAAACGCCACGCCGGTTTAAAAGGCGGATAAATGTTGGTTGTGTTTTACATGTTGTTGTTGCTGCTGTTTTGAGGCTCTACTGTTTGACTGTTGTTGTTGTGTGTTGTTTTGTGATGTGTTTAGTGGTGCGTTTGCTGTTTACCGTGTTGCTTTTCTTTTTGTTGGTTGCTTTTTGCGCTATATGCTGTAGGGTTCTGTTTTGTGAGAGAGAGGAGTGGTGTGTGTGGGGTGTTGGGGTGTTGTGTTGTGTGTGTGTGTGTGGTGTGTGTGTGGTGTGTGGGTGTTTTTTTGTGTGTGAGTGTTTGTGGGATGAGTCAGTAATGTGTTTGTGTGTGTGTGCAGCGGGTGTGGTTCATGCATTTTGTTGGCACCATGTATGTAAATGTGTATGTGTATGAGAGAGAAAAAACAAGTTTAAATTATGTGTGTGTGTGCATGCGCGTCTTGTCCCCTCAGTGTGTGTTCAGTGTTTTGCCCCTTAACTAACCACGCCCCCTCTGCTTCTGCTCTTACTGTAAC
>CM054156.1:9424070-9489070 GCA_028751875.1 Rapana venosa
TTCTTATTTCTAGGATGTCTGTCCCTTTCTTGTTCTGTTTTTTTTTTTCTCTTTTTTTCTTCCACTCAGGCACTCAAACTTTGGTACACACTCACTCATATTCGTTTCACACACATGCGCGCTCACATGCACATACACACACACTGTATATATACAGTATATATATTTTTATATACGTATATGTGTGCGTACATGCACACACGCACACACACACACTCACTCGCACTGAGTGTATAATATATATATATATGTGATGCACTCCCACAAACGGTACATTAAGTGCCTTTTTAACATTTTTCAGATTTTGAAACAGTGAGAAACTTCAATCATTAAGCTTTATAATGATGTATTTGTTTTTGCTGTAGGTTAACTAAAAGCAAAGTTATATTAGTTTAAAGTGACAGGGTGGTCAGGCGGCCATTTTGAGAAAATGGCATCTGAAGTTTCTTCAACTGTGTACAAGTGTTTTGATAGAAAGGCCTTAGCAACAGGGCTTTAAATTAAATGAAACTTGGAGAAAAGATTAAGCTGGCACTCTTCTATGATCTCCAAACATAAGTTCGAAAGAATGTTTCCTATTTTCCTTGATTTTATATTTTTTATGACATTAATTTCAAGCGAAAGTAGGCCAAATCGTGTTAACATGAAAAATGAAACAAAACGCCCCAATTACAAGTTGTATTTTGTTTGAGCTGAGAAGGCTAAGGAAAGCCTGACAGTTAATATCACAAAAAATGTATAGAACAAGCTTTCAAAATTATTTCGTCTTTGTCAAGAGTTTCATCAGACACTTTCAGTAGGCCTCGTCGTTTTTCAAAAGTTCCCAGCTCCTTGTCATCGCTGCTATGTCAATTTCTTCGCCTTCACTGGCGAAATACTCGGTGATGAAATCTTTTATTTCGTCCCTTGGTGGCATACCAGCATCTTTGCTTTCATTTTAAAGGTCTTTTATACAATCTGCCTTCTTTTCAGCTTCCATGGTTTCTCGATCGCAAATCGCTGCCGGTCTTGTTGATGTGAAAAAAACCTGTCGGATTTACTTCCCTTGATTTAACGCGACCAACCAGATGCCTGTTGCTACGTTCATTGAGGGCATTCTGCCTTCTCATTGGTCATTTCGCTTGAGTTTGTGTACTAAATTTAGAAGCAGATTACGCTATGGGACTACGGTAGACTGGCTGGAAATTTCCACGATCTTTAAGGCGGGAAACAGAGCTTTCCAACGATGTGTCATGTTGTAGGTGGAACAGCTGGTTGCGCCATGAAACAAAGGCCGCAATATCTGTCTAATTTCAATGTTTAAGAGTCGGATTTTGGTACAGTATGTCTATAAAATAATAAATTAAACTACTTTATAAACTGAATTGGAGTCTGATACTTTGAAATATGATTTTTAGATGTTTGAAGAAACCAAAACTGCAAAAACATGAAAATCACTAACAACTAGGTCAGGCTGCCTTTTCGGCCTGCAGGCGAAAACTCTCCCTCCGACTTTTGGGATGTGCCGTTGTAGCGCCTCACATATATATACACACACATATATACACAGGCACCCACAAGATCATGATTATCGGCCATATATATATACTTGACTTATGCCTCTTGGTTCCCTGGGAAACATAGGGCTGCAATATATATATATATATATATATATGTACACACACACACACAGGCACCCACAAGATCATGATTATCAGCCATTTATTTTATTTTATTTTTCGGATTGTACAGAAAACGTGCAGCGGACTCGTCAGAAGAGACACAGTCCCGTGAGGGCAGGAAGAAGCAGAAGGTGGCAGAGGGAAAATCGGCGTACAGACTGAACGACTTCAGCGCCTGGTGACGACCCATCAGGTACACTCTGCACTTTGACCTCACTCCACGATGATCATCATGATGATGATGTTCACAGAAAATGTATAGTTCTGCTACAAATGGTGGTAGATGTCTCTAAACGATCCACTGCAGATTTGAACTCGAGCACATGGCGACCAAGCACTAGTGATGTCAGATCAGCTACAGATGTTGATGATCAGTTCATGACAGTTGAGATGTCAGAGGGATTTCAGTGTGTTGTGAGGACGGACTATAGGTACGTACACAGTTACACAAGTTTTGACCAGGTTCACAGCAAACGTGAGATCGGCCAGTTTTGTACTGAAAAGCACGTGGTGACTTTAACACAGGTCTGCTGATAACAGAAGTGATGTTGGCTACAGATTTTGACTTATGTTCGTGACAGATTTGAGATCAGCTAGTTACAGATTTTGATGAGGCAGATAGTGACTAAAACACTGGTGATAGCAGATGTCGGATCAAGTGCAGATTTTGACTAGGTAACTGACTGCAGAAGGGATAGCGCCATCAAAGGCATCTGCTGCAATTGTGGACTTCTGTCTGTGACAGTTATAAACTCAGCAAGAGATGGGTTTTTTCTTTAGCACATAGGGGTTTTTTCTTTAGCACATAGGGGTTTTTTCTTTAGCACATAGGGACTTTAACACTGGTGATAACTGAAGCAAGACCATCACTGAAGCAAGACCAGCTGCAGATTTTGATTTGTGACTTTAGGGCTTGTGACTTTTTAGTTCCTGGTGACTTTAGCTTCTGGTGGCTGCAGTGCTTGGTGACTTTAGTTCTTGGTGACTTTAGGGCATGGTGGCTGCAGTGCTTGGTGACTTTAGTTCCTGGTGACTTTAGGGCATGGTGGCTGCAGTGCTTGGTGACTTTAGTTCTTGATGACTTTAGGGCATGGTGGCTGCAGTGCTTGGTGACTGAAGTTCCTGGTGACTTTAGGGCATGGTGGCTGCAGTGCTTGGTGACTGAAGTTCCTGGTGACTTTAGGGCATGGTGGCTGCAGTGCTTGGTGACTTTAGTTCTTGATGACTTTAGGGCGTGGTGGCTGCAGTGCTTGGTGACTGAAGTTCCTGGTGACTTTAGGGCATGGTGGCTGCAGTGCTTGGTGACTGAAGTTCCTGGTGACTTTAGGGCATGGTGGCTGCAGTGCTTGGTGACTGAAGTTCCTGGTGACTTTAGGGCATGGTGGCTGCAGTGCTTGGTGACTGAAGTTCCTGGTGACTTTAGGGCATGGTGGCTGCAGTGCTTGGTGACTGAAGTTCCTGGTGACTTTAGGGCATGGTGGCTGCAGTGCTTGGTGACTGAAGTTCTTGATGACTTTAGGGCATGGTGGCTGCAGTGCTTGGTGACTGAAGTTCCTGGTGACTTTAGGGCATGGTGGCTGCAGTGCTTGGTGACTGAAGTTCTTGGTGACTTTAGGGCATGGTGGCTGCAGTGCTTGGTGACTGAAGTTCCTGGTGACAGACGCCATAACCAAGTGGTGAAGACTGTTCAGCTTCAGCACTATGGGTCCATGAAGTCGTGGGTTTGAATGTTAGGATTCCCTTCATATATATATATATATATGTGTGTGTGTGTGTGTGTGCAGAAGATTAAATATGCATGTTAAAGATCCTGTAATTCATGTCAGCGTTCAGAAATGTGATCATACCCGGCATACATCCCTGAAGTCGGAATGTGGCTACCTTTAAGGTAGGCAGAAATGGTCGGATACACAAAATCTCATAATTAGTGAACCTTGGAGCTCTAGCGAAGGAACAACCATCACCACCACCAACAACAAAAAAGTTCCTGGTGATTTTAGACATCTGGTAACTACAGGACTTAGTGACTGCAGTGCTTGGTGACGTTCAGACTTGTTGATAAGGGAAAGGATGTTCTTGCACACTGTAAGAACTCAAAAGTGAAAAAGTAGCTGGTTATTTGTTGAAATGATTTTATACACTTCTGCAGTAAAGCGATCATTACCACCAGCAGTCAAGTCTCTGTATGTTTCAAAATGTGTAAAGAAGGAGGGAAGGAGTTTGACCTGTGCATCTCGAGGTTCTAAAATGAAATTCAGAACAGTTTTTTGCAATTTTTTTCAAAGGGCTCTTTTTTTTTTTTCTTGTAGTGGTTTTACATCTTAATCTAATCTAAGCTGACTGTATTGAAAGTCGGGATAAAGTGGACAGTTGCTGGAAATGATCGCTTCCCTGCAAAAAAAGATTCTTTGTTGGTATTTGTGATGAATCCAGTTTTCTTGAGAAGTGGTCTTTTGCACAAGGAATTTTGTTCTGTTCAGGAGTATTCAGTAAAAATGTTAATGTGACGGACATGGTAGCCATTTCTGAGCCAAACCATGAATGTTCAAATGCAGTTGGTTTTATGGGTGCAAGTTGTAAGGCATCACTTGAATATCACAAAAATATGTGAAATTAGTCACTGCAGGCACTGGTTGCCTTAGAAATGATTCAAAATGTCCAAAAACTTAAATGGGTTTGCTACTCTCTAAAGTTATTTTTAATGTTAAGAAAATATCAGTATCTTAGAACTTGAATTTTTCTATAATAATTGATTGGATTTTCTTAATTTTTAACAAATTGATAGTTGTAATGCAAAATGGACTGCTTTTTATAAAGTTGCCTAATCGTAGAAACTAGGCATTAATGTTAAAAGATGTGCACAGTTTCTATTTTCTATTCATGTTCATTCTAAAGCTTTAGTGATTTGGATATGATTACTGAACTGCATGGGGAAAAAAAAGAGGATAAAATTTAACCGAAACAGTACCATTTGCGTTGGTCTGTAAACTTTAATCATCCATAGCACCAGTTTTGTAAAAAAAAACAACAAAAGATGTGTTTGATAATTTTGACACTGAAGCGTCCAAAAATGTTAAATTTCCTAACATTGCAATCTTTGCTCTGCCGTTAATATGACGTGTATTTCTGCTTTGAAAAGACTTGTAGCATCCAGACCACTTCTCAGGAAATCTAGTGGTAGGGGATGAAGATGATTAAGGGAGATTCAAAATGTTTAGGGCATGTTATAGAAAATGGATGTACACTTGTGTGTGTGTATAGATCAAGGCTGACATTATGAGTTGTATACAGGAGCAAGCTTGCATGTACGGGAAAGCTGTGGGGGGTGTGCATGCAGGTAAGGTTGGAAAATGTTTGATGCTTTTTCCGTGTGAACAGGAGTCCTCTACAGTAAACAGGAGATAGAGGGGTGTGTGCATGTGGGAGACATTCTGCGGTAGTTGTCCCATATGTGTGTGTATGTATGCTTGTGTCAAGTTGTAAGATGAATATGTATGCAGATGTGGGCATATTGCTCATATCTATCATACATATTTATCTCAGAACGGAACTTGACACAAGCATACATACACACAGATATGGGACAACTACCTCAGAATGTCTCCCACATGCACACACCCCTCTATCTCCTGTTTACAGGACTGGAAAGGCGTGTGTCTTGCCAAAGTGTCAAGGTAGAGAGGAGAGGTGTGTGCTGTGTGCCTATATGTGGGCCACCGCCTCCCCCACCAACCACCCTAGAGAGCGCTTTCTTATATAGCTGCCAAGTGAACATCATGACAACCACTCACACACCTCTCAACCAATCAGAATGAAGCATGAGATTTGCATGCGGCACACTTTTATTGGGTTTCACCTGCAAAGCATGCACACAAAAATACACAAATTGCATGCAACATCATAAAACATGTACACCCTACATCTCTTAAAGTTCACTGTATTCTGTGACACTGCAAGCAGCAGTCTTTTTTAAATTATTATTATTTTACCCTGCTTGCAGTGCTACAGAATACTGTGACACTGCAAACAGGGTAAAATAATAATAATTTAAAAAAGACTGCTGCTTGCAGTGTCACAGAATACAGTGAACTTTTAAGAGATGTAGGGTGTACATGTGCACACACACACAATAAAACTTACTGCATGCATCACAAATTAACTAAAATTGATATTGCATACAACACAATACAGAACACAGGAAAATACTATCAGCCTTCAACTTTTTTCCCTGTCCACTAGACCTTGACTGGTGGACTGGGTGCTAGTCTTTGAGATGAGAATAAACCTCGATCCCAATGCAGCATGCATTTAGTGCACATTACCCATGGCAACAAGAGAACTGTCCAAGACAAGTTCTTTACGGAATAAAGCTAGACTTATATGGAGAACCCTGCATGCAGACAGGAATTTTTTTTAAATGGGTGGCGCTGTTCTTGTGGCAATGTGCTCTCTCAAGGGAGATTTCATGCTGAAAATTGCCATGACTGCAAATGGTATGCCCGTTTTCATGTGCTGAATACATTACTTCAGGTGTATATTGTAACTAGGTATTATGCAACTTTTTTACTATTGTTTGTAGTTTTAAGGGATTACTCTGAATTTGTTGCTTGGAACTTTTAAAATGCTATTGGGAAGGAAAATACTGACGTACTAATGAATGAATTATGTCCCAAGTTGGCTTTTTAGTGTGTATGTGTGTGTGTAATGATGTGGAAGATTGTTTTCGTGTAAAGAGTATTTTTTGATGGAACAAAAAAAATGTGGTTGTAATTTCACAATAAAAACAAAAAAAAATATGTGAGTGCGTGTGCAAGTGGTGTGTCATGTGTGTTGTGTTTTTATGACCAAAGCCAACCCCTTTTAAACATAAGTAAATAACAAATTATTTGACTGAAAAACAAATCCTGTTTTTTGCACTTTTGCCCTAACTTTTCAATCAAAGCCCAAATTTGTAAACATTTACACGAACAAAAGAAAAAAATTCCCTTATGAAAATCTAATTTTTTCTATTTTCTCCCTGTTTTTTTCTTCTTCCCAAAATTGAACCCAAAAGATGTATCTTTCATGAAAGAGACGTAAATTTTTTTTTTTTGAAAACATGTGGGCAATACTAGGTTCCAACGGGGGATTTTCGCATGTGCCATTCCCCCATCATCAAACACCCCAAATGACTTCAGGGCAATGTCAAAAAACGACTCGTGTGCTTTTTTCCTTTGTTTTACCCTTTTCTTTCATCCCTTCCCATTGTACTCAATAAACTATCTTTTTAAAGGGGGGGAAAAGGTTTTAACGCCCAGGAAGATGTTCGCGTGTGCTCAACACAGGGCCTCGGGTTTTTGTCTCAACCAAAAAAATTTTTAGGGAGTGAAGTCAGTTCTGCGTTGTAAATCGGTGAAACCCCCCCAATACAATATGTGGCTTTAAATTTTTGCCCTCAATTTTTGAACCCAAAAGGTAATCTTGCCTACATGAAAAAAAAAGTCTCCCTCATGTTAAATTGTTAAATAAACTCCCTGTCCCATCCCCGTTAAACTTGCTAAAAATCCGGTTCCCCACTATTAAATTTCTAAAAATCCTTGTCTACAACTAAAATTTTAAATTTTAATAATTTTGGCACTTACTGTTAAACTTTCTAAATAAATTCTTGTCTACATTCATTTTTAAATTACTAATAATCTTCCCGCCTCCTCACGTTAAAAATTTAAAAATAATCCTGTCTACCACTATTAAAAATTTCTAAATAATCTCTCTGTCTAAAACCATTTAAAATTTCTAAATAATTCCCCCCTGCTAAAATCCTATTAAACTTAAAAAAATAATTCCCGGCCACATTTCTGTTAAACTTACAAAATAATCTCCTGTTTACATTATGTTAAAAATTACTAAATAAACCTCTGTCTACATCCTGTTAAATTACTAAATATCTTGTTCTCACTGTTCACTTTTCTAAATATCCTGGCCTACATCCTGTTAAACCTACAAGTAATCTCTGGCACATCACTGTCAAAAATTGCTAAAAAAAACCTTTCAATACTTTAAACTATGAATAATCTCTCTGTCGCATACTTTTTAAACTTAATAAATAACTCGTGACTAAATCACTGTTTAAAATTAATAAATAATCTTTCCTAAACATGTTAAACTTCTAAAACGCCTGTCTAAATCCTGTTAAACCCACTAAATAATCCTCTGTTTACATCACTGTTAAATTTTTTAAAAATCTCTCTGTTTACATCAGTTAAACTTACTAAATAACTTGTGCCTACCACTGTTAAAAATTACAAATATCTCTCCATTACTGTTAAAAATTTTAAAAAATCTTCCCTTCATCACGTTAAATTTATAAATAAACCTTGCCCAATCCTATTAAACTTACTAAATAATCTCTCTGTCTCCTCCTGTTAAACTTACTAACAAACTCTCTGGCCTACCTCACTGTTCCCTTACAAAAAAACTCTCTGCCCTTTTCACTGTTAAACTTGCTAAATAAACTCTTGTCTACTTTACGTTAAACACTAAATAAACTCTCTGCTACACACTGTTAAATTACAAAAATCTCCTGCCCTTATCATGCAAACTTGCATATAAACTTCCCCCTTTACATCACGTTAAAAATTACAAATAACCCTTTGTCTAATCACTGTTAAATTTTCTAAAAATCTCTTGTCTCTCACTGTTAAAAATTGCTAAAATCCGTCTACATCAGTTAAAATTTCTAAATTAAAATCTCTTTCCTACATCATTTAAACTTTCTAAATAATCTTTAATCAGTTAAAATTTCTAAAAAAATCTCTCTGTTTCCCCCATGTTTAAACTTACTAAATGATCTCTCTTTCTACCTCAATTTAAAATTCAAATGATCTCTCTGTCACTCACGTTAAACTTATAAAGACCTGCCTACTCACGTTCAACTTACCAAATAAACTCTCTGCCTTTATCATTTAATTTTTTAAATAATCTCTGCCTCCATCACGTTAAATTATAAAAATCTCTCTCCTAATCGTTAAAACAAAAAAAAATCTTGCCACATCACTGTTTAAATTATAATAATCTTGCTGTCCAGATCACTGTTAAACTTATAAATAATTTCTTTTGTATTCTCCTGTTAAACTTCAAAAAATCTTCTGCCCCATCACTGTTAAACTTACTAAATAATCTCTGCTACATTCTGTTAAGTTGCTAAATAATCTTCTTCCTACATCTGTTTTAAATTACAAATAATTTATCTCCCACCCCTGTTAAATTAAATAAATAATCTCGTGTCTACAAAATGTTTTAAATTCTAAATAATCTTGTTTTCCTTTAATGATAAACTTTTCCCAAAAAATCCTCTGTTAATCATGTTAAACTTACTAAATAAAACTCTCGTCTACATTTATGTTAAACTTACAAATAATTGTTCTTTATGTTAAACTTTCTAAAAAAAATCTTTTCATCACTGTTAAACTTATAAATAATCTCTATCTACTCACTGTTAAACTTACTAAAACATCTCTCTGTCTACATCACTGTAAACTTTAAATAATCCTCTGTCTACATTACTGTTAAACTTACTAAATAATTTCTTCCCACATCACTGAAACTTTCTAAATAATCTCTGTCTACTCACTGTTACCTTATAAATAATCTCTGTGCCTACATCATGTTAAACCTATAAGTAAATTTTGTGCTACTCATGTCAAAATTGCAAAAAAATCTCTCTGTCTAAATCACTGTTAAAATTAAATGAATAATCTTTGTCGACACTGTTAAACTTAAAAAAAAATCTCTGTGACACTCGTGTTAAACTTAAAAAAAATCTCTTCCTACATCACTGTTAAATAAAAAAATCGCTCTGTCTAATCAGTTAAACCCACTAAATAATCTCTCGTTTACATCACTGTTAAACTTACTAAATAATCTCTCTGTTTACATCACGAAAATTATAAATAATCTCCTGCCACATCATGTTAAACTTACAAATAATCCTCCTTTTTGTTAAAAATTCTAAAAATCTCTCCTCTACACACTGTTTAAAATTTTCTAAAAATCTCTGTGCCCACATCACTATTAAAATTAATTTAATAATCTCTTGTTTCCTCACTGTTAAACTTAAAAACAATCTCTTGGCCCACTCATGTTACACTTCTAAATAAACTCTCTGCCTTTATCACGTTAAAATTCTAAAAAATCTCTCTGTCTACATCACGTTTAAATTACTAAATTTTTCTCTTGCCTTCATCACTGTCAAAATTGATATAACTCTCTTCTTCTACTCACGTTAAAATTTCTAAATAAACTCTCTCTGTCTACATCCTGTTTAACTTAAAATAACTCTCTGTCTACTCACTGTTGAAATTGTAAAATATCTCTGTCACATCACTGTTAAAAATTGCTAAAAAATCTTGTATACATCACTGTTAAACTTACTTTTAATATTTTTCCCACATCATGTTAACTTACAAATAACTTTACTCATGTTAAAAAATACAAATTTTAATTCTCTGTCTCCATCACTGTTTTAAAACTAAACAATCTCTTGGGCCACCCCACTGTTACACTTTTAAATATCTCTCTGCCCTTCATCACTTTTAAAATTGCTAAATATCTCTCTGTTAAAATCACTGTTTTAAAATACTAAATAATCTTCTGTTTTATCACGTCAAAATTGCTTTAAAAATTTTCTCCTGTCTACATCACTTTAAACTTACTAAATAATTTTCTCTCGTTACATCACTGTTAACCTTCAAATAATTCTCGTCTAATCACTGTTAAACTTTCTAAATAATCTCTTCTACACCACTTTAAACTTTTAAATATCTTTGACTACATCTTTTTAAACTTACTAAATAATATCTTTCCTACATCACTGTTAAACTTTCTAAATAATCTTCTGTTACACCACGTTAAAAAATTCTAAATGATCTCTCTGTCTCATCATGTTTAAATTTAAATGATCTCTGCCTACATCACTGTTCAACTTACTAATTAAACTCTCTGCCCCCCACTTTAAATTACTAAAAACTCTGCCCCCCAACATGTTAAACTTACAAAAAAATTTTCCTTTACACTGTTTAAAAATACAAATAAACTTCTGCCTAATCATGGAATTATATAAAACTTGCTGTCCAGATCACGTTAAAAATTTCTAAATAATTTCTGTATATTCACGTAAACTTACTAATAATTCTCTCTGCCCCCCCTCCTGTTAAAAAACTAAATAACTCTGCCTACATTAGGTTTAAAATTGCTAAATAATCTTCTTTCCACAATTTTTAAAAATTATAAATAATCTCGCTGTCTCAAAAATGTTAACTTACTAAATAATCTCTGTTACCTCACTGATAAAACTTACCAAAAAAACCTCTGCTTAATCACTGTTAAAAATTTCTAAATAAAATTTTCTGTTACATTACTGTTTTTAAATTCTAAATAATTTTCTACATTTATGTTAAATTACTAAAAAATATCTTTGTTAACACTGTTAAATTTTTAAATAACTCTCCTTTCCTCACGTTACATTACTAAAAAATCTTCTGCCTTCATCATGTTAAACTTTCTAAACAATCTCCTGTCTCAAATCACTGTTAAACTTACTAAATAATATTCTGTCTAAATCACTGGTTTTAAATTTCTAAATAATCTCCTGTCTCATCATGTTTAAACTCTAAAAAAACTCTCTTCCTACATCACTGTTAAAATTTCTAATCTCTTGTCTACATCAGTTAAATTACTAAAAAATCCTCGTCTACATCAGTTAAAAATTTTAAATAACTCTTGTCTACACGCTGTTAACCTTACTAAATTAAACTCTCTTCCTACTATGTTTTCCACTAATGACTCTGCCCCCATCACGTCGAACTTTTTAAATACTTTCCCTTTACTTTACGTTAAACTTACTAAAAAATCTCTGCCCCCCACACGTTAAAAATTGCTAAATAATCTCTCTGTTACATTCTGTTAAACTTTCTAAATAAACCTGTAATCACCTGAAAAACTTACTAAATAACTCTGCCACATCACTGTTAAAAAATTTCAAAATTTCTCGCCTCCCTCATGTTAAAAATTACTAAATAATTTTGCCTACATTCTGTTAATCTTCCGAAATAATTTCTACATCGAAAAATTACTAAATAAATCTCTTTCCCACACACTGTTAAACTTTTAAATTCTTTTCCTACATCACGTTAAAATTACAATAAACCTTTCCACTCAGTGTTAAACTTATTTAAAAAATTTTCGCTAATCCTTTTAAAACCACAAATAATCTCTTGCTAATCAGTTTAAATTTTCTAAATAATCTCTGTCTCTCATATTAAACTTACTAAAAAAGTCTCTGTATATCTCACTGTTAAACTTACTAAATACTCTCTTTCCTACATCACGAAAAAATTAAAATAATCCTCTGTCTACATCACTGTTAAACTTACTAAAAAAACTCTGCCTAATTACATTAAACTTACTAATTAATCCCTTTTCCTAATCTTTAAAATTACTAAAACTCACTGCCTTGTCACTGTTACCTTTTTTTAAAAATTCGTGTCTATATCACGTTAAATTATAAAAAATCACTGTATCTCACCGTTAAAATTTTCTAAATATCTCTCTACCCACATACTGTTTTTCTTTCTAAATAATCTGTCTAATCCTGTAAAACTTACTAAATAAACTCCTGCCCCAATCATGTTAAAAATTGCTAAATAATCTCTCTCTGTCTACAGACGTTACACTTCAAAAATTCGTTACTCATGTTTTTTACAAATTAAAAACTCCTTTTCCCAATCACTGTTAAAATTACTAAAAATCACCCTGTCACATCATGTTTAAACTTCTAAATAAAACTACCAATCACTGTTAACCTTTGGTAAAACTCTGTCACATCATGTTAAACTTACAAAATAATCCTCTTCCCCACTCACTGTTAAACTTACTAAATAATTCCCCGCCTCCCTCATGTTAAAAATTACTAAATAAAACTTCTGCCCCCCCTGTTTTTAAAATTACAAAAATCTTACCTATATTACGTTAATCTTACGAAATAATCTCCTTCCCACACTGTAAAATTTTAAAAATTCCCCTCCTAATCATGTTAAACTTATAAATAACTTTCTGCCTACTCACTGTTTAAACTTCTAAAAAAAACTCTCCCCCCCCCCCACATCACGTTAAAAATTACTTTAAAAAATCTATGCTACTCACTGTTTTTTAAAATTTCTAAAAATCTTTTGCATACTCCCTGTTAAATTTTCTAAATTCTCTTTCCTACATCACTGTTAAAAATAAATAAACTCTTTTCCTACTCAGTGTTAAACTTTTTAAAAAATGCTGCCCACTTTTTTGTTAAACTAAATAAAAAACTTGCATTATCCCTTTTAAAAATTTCAAAAAAACTCTCCACATCACGTTAATTCTAATAACTCTCGCCCACACTGTTTAAAACAAATATCGCTCTTCCCCCTCAGTTAAAATTATTAAATAATGTCTGCCTAACCTGAAAAATTACTAAAAAAATTCCTGCCCAATCAAGTTAAACTTCTAAAGCGCTTTCCTACACCTGTAAACTTTAATAATGTCTGCCTACACACGTTTAAAATTTTTTAAAAAAACTCTCTTCCCAATCCTGTTAAACAATCTCTCTGTCCATCACTGTTTTAAAATTTCTAAATACTCTCTCTTCCCACTATTGTTAAACTTAAAAAATCTTTCCTAAACATGTTAAAATTTCTAAAAAAAACTCTGCCCACATTTCTATTTAAAATTTAAAAAAAAACTCTCTTCCTACATCTGTTTAAAAATTTTAAATAATCTCTCTGCCTCAAGTTACCTTATAAAAAAAACTCGCTGTCACACACTGTTTGACTTACAAAAATCTGTCTACTCCTGTTAAATTACTAAAAATCTCCCGCCTACACACGTTAAACTTGCAAATAAACCTCTCTCTCTGTTACAGCACTGAAAAATTACTAAATAAACTCTGCTAATACTGTTAAACTTTCTAAATAACTCTCTTCCTACATCCTGTCAAATTATAAAAAATCACCCTGTCACATCACTGTTAAAAATACTAAATAATATCTACCCACATATGTTTAAAAAATTGGTAAATAACTTGTCTACATCACGTTAAACTTTCTAAAAACCTTCTTCCTACCCTGTTAAACTTATAAAAACTCTTGCTACATAACTGTAAAAATTACTAAAGAAACCTTGCCCAACCAGTTTAAATTTTTAAAAAAGTAAACTCTCTCGCTTTCCGTGTTTTAAATTACTAAATAAAACTCTGCAACTTTCTGTTAAATTACTAAATAAAATTTTGTCTACATTAGTTAAACTTACTAAATAATCTATTGCCCCCATCATGTTAAACTTACTAAATAATCTCTTGTCTACATTTTGTAAAAATTACTATTTAAAAAATCTCTCTTCCCGTTTACTGTTAAATTACGAAAATCTCTGTCTACATCAGTTAACTTACAAATAATCCTCTCTCTACCCCCCTGTTAAAATTTCTAAAAAAATCCCCTCCTAAACACTGTCAAAATTACTAAAAATCTCTGTCTACATCACTGTTAAACTTTCAAATACCTTTTTTCCTACCCTGCAAACTCTAATAATTAAAACTCTCGGTTACTCACTGTTTTAATTAAAAAAATAATCTCCGTTTCAAACGTTTAAAAATAAAATAACTCTCTGTCTCCCCTACGTTAAAAAATATTAAATAACTCGCTTTGGTACATAAAGTTTAAAAACTAGAAATTCTTGTCTACGAACTGTTTAAATTTCAATTTAATTCTCTGTTAATCTGTTAAATTCTAAAACTTCCTACTCAGTTTAAATTTCCCAAATAATCTTTTTCCCACATCACTGTCAAACTTACAAAAATCCTGCCTACTACTGTTTTTCTTGTTAAATAAAACTTTCTTTCCCAATCTGTTTAAACAAAATAAATAATCTTCTTCCACTCACTGTTTAAACTTATAAATAATCCCTCTGTTTCCAGTTAAAAAAATTACAAAAAAAACCCCTTCCCCCCCCTCATCATTTAAAAAATAAATGATCTTTCTTCCCAATCACTGTTTTAAATTATTAAATTATCTCTCTGTCACATCACTGTCAAACTTACAAATAATTTTCTCTGCCCCCCATGTTAAACTTATAATAAAAGTACATTTCTGTTAACCCTTTCTAATAAACTCTCTTCCTACATTTTAAAACTTTCTAGATAATCTCTTCCCTACATCACTGTTTTAAACTACTAAAAATCCGCGTTTCATCATGTTTTTAAATTACTAAAAACGTTCATCACTGTTTAAACTTTCTAAATAATCTCCGCCACTCCGTTAAATTGCTAAAAATCTCTCTCTGTCTAAGCCTGTTACATTACTAAATAACTCTGCTACATCACTGTTTACACTTTCAAATAAACTCCTTTCCCCACATCTTGTTAAAACTTATAAATAATCACCCTGTCTACCCCTTTAAAATTACTAAATAATACTCTATTACATCATTTAAACTTACTAAAAAATCCTCTTCTTAACACTGTTAAAACTAAAAATCCTTCTAAAACATGTTCTCACTAAAAAATCTCTCGTCTAAAACACTGTTAAACTTTCAAATAAATTTTTCGTAACATCGCTGTTAAACATAAAATCTCTTGTCACATCACTGTTAAACTTCAAAAAGATCTCTGCCCCCCAAAATTTTTAAAATTATCAAATAAACTTCGTTATTCACTGTTAAAACCCACTAAATAATCTTGCTACATCACTGTTAAATACTAAAAAATTCCTATCTACTCCTGTTTAAATTTCTAAATAATCTCTCTGCCTCCATCACTGTTAAACTTACTAAATAATCTCTCTTCCTACATCTGTTAAACTTACTAAATAATCTCTCTGCCTACATCACTGTTAAACTTACTAAATAATCTCGCTGTCTACATCAATGTTACATTTACTAAATAATCTCTGTCTACATCACTGTTAAACTTACTAAATAATCTCTGTCTACATCACTGTTAAACATACTAAATAATCTCTGCCTACATCACTGTTAAACTTACTAAATGATCTCTCTGTGTACACCACTGTTAAACTTACTAAATAATCTCTCTGCCTCCATCACTGTTAAACTGACTAAATACTCTCTCTTCCTACATCACTGTTAAACTTACTAAATAATCTCTCTGCCTCCACCACTGTTAAACTTACTAAATAATCTCTGCCTCCATCACTGTTAAACTTACTAAATAATCTCTGTCTACATCACTGTTAAACTTACTAAATAACCACTGTATACCTCATCGTTAAATTTACTAAATAATCTCTCTGCCTCCATCACTGTTAAACTTACTAAATAATCTCTGTCTACATCACTGTTAAACTTACTAAAAAAATCTCTCTGCCTACATCACTGTTAAACTTACGAAATAATCTCTGTCTACATCACTGTTAAACTTACTAAATAATCTCTCTGCCTACATCACTGTTAAACTTACTAAATTATCTCTGTGTTTCATCACTGTTAAACTTACTAAATAATCTCTTTTTCGTCATTGAATGTTAAACTTAAAATAAATATCCCCATGCCTCCATCACTGTTAAAATTCTAATTAAAAATTCTCTGTTACCATCACGTTTAAACCTTACCAAAAATCCCAAACACAAAAACCCCCCCAACTAATTAACCTCTCCCTCACGTTTAAACCCCTTTCAAAAATTTTGCCCTTCCCCTGGCAAAATTTTAAAATAAAACTATCTTCCCACAAAGACTGTTAAATTTCCTCAATAATCCCTGTGCCTACATCACTTTAAAACCCCTTTAAAAAAATTTTTTCTGCCCTACCCCAAATTGTAAACTTACTAAATAAAACTTTTGCCCACATCAAATTTTTCCTTAAAAAAAAATCTCCGTGCCCAAAATCCTTTTTAAAATTAAAAAAATAAACTAATTTCCTCCCCCACTGAAAAAACTAAAATTTTTATAGGCCACCAGGGAAAAATTACCCCAAAACCTGGCCAAAACACTGGAAAAAACCCCAAAATTTCCCCGTTTTCCCCCCGCGAAACCTTTCTCGAAAATATCTGGCCTCCCTCTTTTGTTTCCCTTTTTATATTTTTTTTGTTACGACGACCCAAGGCTTTTTAAGAAAAAACCACCCAAAATTTTTGAAAATTTCCCAAAAATTTTTAAAAAAAAACCGAATATTTTTCCCAAAAACGTCAATTTGCTTGCTTTACAAGATGAGCACAAATTAGTGAGAAACAAAAAAATGGTTCTGCTCAATGGAAAATTTGGTCTCGGCAAAAAAGCAGAGGAATGGGTCATGACTGATAATGCTAAGTTGCCCTAACTATGCTATGCTATAGTACACTGTACTATTTTAGGTTATACTCCACTACACTATATTATGCTGTATTATACCAGGATACTCACGCCCACTACATTATGCTATGCTTTACTGTGCGCACATCACGCTATGCTATATTTCACCGGTCAACTATGTTTATGCTACAAAATGTTACAAAATTATATGCTATACAATATTATGCTATGCTAAAACTATGCTGCGATATGTATAATACACTATGCTATAATATGCAAACTTTAAATGTATATTATATTAAATGCTATACTATGCTAGGTTAGGCTATACTACACTACACTGTGTTGCGATATACTATGCACTCTATGTCAATACTATGTTCACTGTTCATGGTCCCGTAACCCGCCAGGGTCGTAGGGGCGGCTGCAAGGGGCGAACGGTGGCCCCAGTGGTTTCCACTTAGCGCTGGTTCGTGGGCGAGTGCCTGGGTGACACTGAATTTCCTCCCCCGTCCAATCACGGATTGGTCGTCGGCCACTTTTCTCCTTTGTTGCCCCGTCTTCTCTTCCCGGACTGTCCTTGCAGGAGGTCTTTGAAGTCCTTCGACGTGTACGTGCCAAAACCTCTGAGTTTCTCTTTTTCCGTCCGTGGTCAGTAGGTCTTCTTCATGCCCTCCCGCACTTGTTGAGTGATCATTCTGCGGACTTCATTGTTGGTGACATGGCCTTGTATGAGATTCCAAGGGCCTTCGAGGCAGTCTTCATTTCTACTGTTTGGTCCTCCTTGTAGTCTGCTTCAGTGTCCAGGCCTAATGCGTAAAGCATGATTGAGGTGATTTACGCTTTAAAGTAAACTTTACCTTGGTTCCGGAGGGATGTTTTCTGTCTCTCCTTTTTGGTTTTTCAGTTTGCCATTGGTGCTGCTGTTTTTGCCGCCTTGCTGGGATTTCGGTCTTCGATCCCTCCTCACTTATGATGGCTCCAAGGTACTTGAAATGTCAACTGTCTCCATTCTTTTCCGCTGAGAGTGATCTTGTGGTGATTGGCTGGCATTTGTTTGACATGAGTTGGTTTTTCGGCTAGTTTCCATGCCGTATCGTGAGATATTCGTCCAGTTGCTTCCATTTAGGTGGCCAGTTCCTCTTCTTTTCCATGCAGACGTCATGTCATCGCAAACCGAGGTTGGTGATTGTTCACCTCCATCTGACTGGCCTGTGGTGGCTTAAAGGCGTCCAGTAAATGATGGGGTTCGAGAAAAGTTAACAGTGTCGGCGACAGCAGAACATCCCTGTCGACCCCAACTGAGGTACGGAACCATTCCCCAAACGTGCCCTGTAACGATATGGCACTGGTGCCTTTAGTAGAGTTCCTTGATGGTGTGGATCAGTTCTGTCAGTTAATTTGTTCAGGGTGGCCCCACAGAGCGTCTTTGCCATACTCTAATCAAAGGCCTTCTTAAAATCAATAAAGACGTGGAAGATGTCTTGTTGATGCTGGCTGTATTTCTCACACAGAACCCTCAGGTTGAATATCTGTTCTGTGGTGCTTCAAATTTGGGCGGAAACCGCCTGCTCTTCGGCGATGATCCTTCTGCCTGGGGTTTCAGCCTGTTCAGGATCACTTTCAGCATGACTTTACTGGGCATGACTTATGAGGCTGATTGCCCCTGTAGTTTTGGCACTGCTGGAGATTTCCTTTCTTGGGGAGAAATGATGATGAGTGATTGGGTCCTGGTGGAAGGCCACTCTCCGTCTGCCAGATCTTGTTGCAGATACTTGTAAGGATGTCTGTCACTGCTTCTCCCCCCCTGTTGGATCACTCTGCTGGATGTTGTCGATTCCTGCTGATTTTCCTTTCTTCAGCGATCTAATTGCTACTTCTACTTCCTCGCGTTTGAATTGGGGAATTGTCTTTATTCCCATGAGGCTTGGCTTGCAAGTACGCTGGGGTTTGCCTAGCGTCTGATGATTGTAGAGTTCGGGAACAGTATTCCGTCCATCTGCCAACGATTTCCTTCTTTTCTGTTAGGCAATTCCCTTCTTTGTCCTGGATGTTACTGACTCTTGCCTGTTTCTTTTGGTGAGCTCTTTCACAAACTGGTATGCTCTTCTGCTATTATTCTTTGTCAGGTTCTCTCTTCGATTTTTGTACCCTTTGTTTCTCTATCCATTCCTCCTTGGTCTTCCTCATGTCTCTCCTGATCCTTGTTTACTTCTCTTACTCAACTGCTCTGTAGTGTTCTTGCTCTTCTTCAGGTCTCGTCTTTTGTCACACATATTCAAGATTTCATCTGTGACCCATGGTTGTGTTTTTCAGCGATGTTTGCCAAGGAGTATGCTTGGCTGTCTCAGTCATCACTGTGATTAAAACTGGTGGTCATCGTTTCGGCATCTTCTTCAAGTGCCCGCAGTGGTGCGAATTTCCCTCCTATTGTTTCTTGAAGGACTCGGCGAATGGTGGGGTCCTTCATCTGTCCAGGTTGAACTTGAGTCTGGTGTTCTTTTTCTTATTGATCTTCTTCATTTGGAATCTAAAGTTCAGGAGCACGAGTCATGACGCTGCCCATGCTGCACCTGGGAATGTCCTCGTCTTGGCTCTGTTGATGCCAGATCGAAACCGGTTCTGCACCAGGATGTAGTCAATCTGGTTGTGATGGATCCCATTGGGTGCATGCCATGTTACAATATGCTAAACTATGCTACGCCACACTACACTATGCTACGGTATGCTACACTGCGCTAGGCTATACTATATTATGCTACCCTATCACACGGTAAGCTGTGCAACACTACACTAGGCTATGCTATATCATACACACTACACTATACTATGCTACATTGTCTATGCTAAAGCTACCCCTATATTTAAGAGTACACTAACTTTGACACCAGTATCCTACTAAATTTTAAAGAAAGCACAAGGGTTGGCAGGTCTGCAGTGTACATGACCTATCAAACTTTAACTTCAACAATCAGACTATGACCTAGATATACAGAAGGTGCACACACACACACACATAAAAAGGAAAATGCATTTTGTATTCTAAAAACACAATGTCACCATCACATACAGCATGCCCTACCTTGTCAACGGCAGCAGTTCCAGCATGACTGATCGGCTCCAGTCAGTTGTGACCCCAACATGTTAGACGCTCCTCAGCTATAACACACTGGGGGTCACCCACAATACGCTCTCTGTCTCCATCATCCCACCTGGGAATCACTGTAAGACCATACACCTGGATGAGAAGTTTGCGTGTAAAGACTAGTTTTGAAATAACTTGCCATAACGGCAGCCATATTCCGACTTCAGACGATCTCTGCCTAATCTTCCAATACATTATCTCCCTCTTCTCCTACTTCTTTTGTGGTGACCGTTAAATACGCACTGGATGAGAAGTTTGCGTGTATGACTGTTTTCATCTACCTCGCAGTACAGGCAGCCATATTCCGACTTCAAATCATCTCTGCCTTTGTTTTGTTTTTTCAATACACTTTGTTTTTCAATACACTTTGTCCATATTCTCCTCCCTCTTTTGTGGTTAAAATCGACCTGCACACAACATTCTATCAAACATGGTAAACTTGTATGTCTACCTAAACGGGGCCATGTTCATAAACACCTTCACTTACCATTTGCTTGGGTTGCTCAGAAGTCGTCAGCAGACCGCTGCTTCATACTGAGTGCATCGTCAGTAATCTTCTCCATGACGGCAGTGGGACGAACAGGCCGTGGCTGGGTCACTCACTGACGGAGACCGCGCCAGGTATATCAAGTGCTGTCTGAAATGTTGGTGGCTAGACTGGTACAGTGGCGGGGCGGCCTGCTTGTGCTGTACTGGGGTCATTGCCAGCAGTCTTGTCCAGGATTGAGGAGGGAGAAGAGGGGTGCTTGCTGGGTCACTCATTGGCGGAGACCCTGCGCCAGGGTTTCTTATCAAGGCGTAGACCTGCAAATGTTGAAGAGTAAAGGTTTGTACTTATGTCATTCTTGATGTACTTTAGCGACATTAGTAACTGTCTGTGTCTGTATAATTTGTCTTTATGTCTTTCTGCCTGCCTGCCTGTTGTCCTCTCTCTCTCTCTCTCTCTCTCTCCTCTCTCTCTCTCTCCTCTCTCTCTCTCCTCTCTCTCTCTCTCTCCCTCTCCTGCTACCTCTCTCAATCACGTACAGAGACATGCACACTCATTCTCTTAATCCACCACTTATATGTAAGTTAAACTGCCTTCAGGGGGCCGGGATAGCCCAGTGGTTAGAGCATTGCACCCATGATCTGAATGCTCGAGATCAAACCACCACCAAGACACCTGTTCAGGGTATATTTCCTGGAGTTAACATCAGTCCAGACTCCACTCTCCCTAAAAGTCCTTCGGATGACACTATGAACCGAGGTCCCGTGTGCGAACGCGCGCAGAACATCTTGCGCACACGTTAAAACCCGTTCCGCATTTTGGAAGAGCAGACTGTTTGTGTCGGTAGGAACAGACGACAATTTACCACCCAAAAATAGCGCATGCGCTCTGGTGTCATGTTTAGTCATCATGCACGAAGTCGGAATGCGGCTACCTTAATTAATGGTGGGGAAATTTTCACCATTGCCTCCCAACTCTAGCCGAGGAACGGAAAACTAAAAAAACAAAACAGACTGCCTTCAACAAACTTGAAACTTTGTGTGTGTGTGTGTGTGTGTGTGTGTGTGTGTGTGTGTGTGTGTGTGGTGTGTGTGTGTGTGTGCCTGTGTGCGTGCGTGCGAGAGAGTGTGTGTGTATGTGTCCGGTGTATGTACGTGTGTGTGCCGTTGCGTGTGTACGCGCGAGAGGGTACCTGTGTATTATAATAATAATAATAATAATAATGATAATGTGTATGTGTGTGCGCGCGCGTGCGTGTGTCTGTGTGTGCGTGCGTGTGTCTGTGTGTGTGCGTGCGCGCGCGCGCGCGCGCGCGCGTGTGTGTGTGCACACAGGCGCGCATGCTCAATCTGTAAACAAGTTTGCGTGTTCAACCTGGACTTGGCATTCATAAATCAAAACACACCCCTCCCCCCCTATCTTGTTTACACTACGCTATCAGGGCAACAGCAACAACAACAATAACGCAATCTATAAATATCAGACGGAAAAAAGTCGGTTGGTCGACCAGCAAGGGGAGATATGTGATCCTGCCTATTTTAACCGACATCTATCTATCTATTGGGAACGGGACAGCTCAGTGGTCGGAGCACTCGCTTTCCCCCAGCCAGTGTTAGGCAGCGTTGAGCGTGGTTACCAGTTGGATGGGTGACCGTTTGCGCGCCTTGGCTTCAGTACAGTTCCCCCAGTTCACCCAGCTGTAAATGGGCACCTGCCCTCTTTAGGGTCAGGGAAGGTAAAGCAGCGAAGGAGAGGAGATGGGCGCCGCCCTCAATATGCTGGCCCTAGAGAAGTTGAGGTCTCTGACGCCTCGCTCCCATACGACCACATAGACTATGGGACACCTTTCTATCTATTATTGTGGCCCGCCATACACACTTTTTATTGCCAGCACGGTTACAGCAAAATGTCTACTGTGCACACGTTTATTAAGCCTGTTCTGCCTTTGGAAAGAGTAGGCCATTGTTTGCCGGTGAGACTGGATGGATGACGTTTAAGAAACTGCATGCACACAGGGACTGGGTGTAAAAAAAGCACATCGAGTGCTTATTGCAATATCCTTGATATAACATGATTGAAATTGTTTAAAGAATAAGAGGAACAAACACAGGCCACGCCGGCAAAGGTGCCCAGATGTAGTGCTGTTTGTTTGTGTGGTGAGTTTGAAGATGGATAGGCCTATAGGCCTACATACAATAGAATATATGTTGGTATAGCATACAAACACATGAGCTGAATAGCCTAGTGGTTAGAGCGTTGCGCTCGTGATCTGACGGCCCGGGTTCGAGCCACCACCCAGACACCCGTTCGAGAGGATTTCCCCCTGGAGTTAACATTAGGCCTAGTACCGACTACACTCCCCCAAAAGTCCTTCCGATGAATACTAATAAGTGGAATTTATATGGCGCTATATCTTGCAAAAACAAATCAAAGCACTTGCATTCATCCTACATACAACAAGTTACAATTAATAGTTTTTACAAATTCGAATGTATACACACACGCGCATACACGCACATACACACACACAGAGGTTGTGCACCTTGGCAGGGTGATGAGGGTTTGGGCTGTTGAGGGCAAGGACAGAAATGAGATGAAACAAGAGGGGAAAGTCTTAGGTTTGAAATAAATGTGTTTTGAGGCTGGATTCATGAGTGTCATAAGTAGGCTTTTGGCGAAGGGAGAGAGGGAGATCATTCCACATCAATGGACCAGAAACAGAGAAAGAGCTATGGCCAACGGTGGACTGGTTGAATCTAGGTGTTCTTAAGCACAAGGTGTCTGCAGCAGACAGGAGGGATCGAGAAGGAGTGTACAGGTGAAGACATTCACAGAGGTAGGAAGGTGCTGTTTTGTGGAGACATTTGTAACAGAGGGTACTGATCTTATAGTTTATTCTTTGTGGCACAGGCAGCCAGTGGAGAGGTCGCAGGAGAGGAGTAAGTAATATGCTCAGATTTTTTTTCTTTCTGAGGACTAGTCGAGCGGCAGAGTTTTGTATACATTGAAGGGAGTGGATAGATGATGCTGGCAGACCAGCCAAAAGAGAATTGCAATAGTCCAGACGTGAGAGAATGAGAGACGTGACTAGTTTGGATGTTGCATCAGTGGACAGGTACTTTCGAACTGCACTAATACGCCGTAATTGATAGTAGCATGACTGGCAGATCTGGGAGATGAATTTTTGCATGGAGAGTGTGTTGTCGATTATGACCCCTAGATATTTTACAACAGTGGATAGAGGGACAGGCGTATTGCCAACTTCTATTGAAGCTGCTGTGATGGAAGACAGTGTTTCGTACCTACAAGCATGAGATGGAATAAGGATGACACTATAAGCCGAGGTCATGTGTACAAACGCAGGAAGAACATCTTGCTCACACTTTAAAACCTCATCCACCTTTTGTTAGGAGAGTAGGCCAGGTCTGGTCTGTAGCATTATATGACACGAACATGCCGAGCATGCAACTGGAGAGGGATGGGCTCCACCAGGTTCAACATGCCTAAGAAACAGACATTCCCGGAGAGTTTCAGCGTGGCGTCCCAATGACTCCTTCGACAGTTGATGTGTCTATATCTGTTCTCTCTTCTCTGTGTTCCTTAACAGGGTAGAATGTCTAGTGTCAGGTCTTCTCCTGTGCTTGTCACTCTGCAGGAGGTCTGCCCGCTGGCCTCAGCCGACACGTTCCCACTTCAGAGCAGCTCATGTTTTTGGTAACAGATGCTTGCTAGGTATGTTAAGATTTCCGTAACCTACCGAACGCTGACATGAACTACGGGATCTTTAACGTGCATAGTTAGTCCTCTGCACGTGTATATACACGAAGGGAATCAAGGCACGGGCAAGTCTGCGTTTGAAGTTGACCTACAACATCGTAAAAATCCCCACCCTTACTCACCAGATTCGAACCCAAGACTAAAAGATTAAAGTCAATGGTCTTAACCACTCCACTATCGTGTCCATGGAAAGTTAATTTATAAGTCAGTCATCAAGCCAGGGGGACGCGATAGCTCAGTGGTCGGAGAACTGCTTTCCCCCAGCCAAAGTTAAGCAGCGTCGAGCGTGGTTACCAGTTGGATGGGTGACCGTTTGCGTGCCTTGGCTTCAGTATAGTTCCCCCAGTTCACCCAGCTGTAAATGGGTACCTGCCCTCTTTTAGGGTCAGGGAAGGTAAAGCAGCGAGGGAGAGGAGATGGGCGCCGCCCTCAATATGCCGGCCCCTAGAGAAGCTGAGGTCTCTGATGCCTCGCTCCACTACGACCACCTAAGTTATGGGACAGCTTTACCTTTATCAACCCAATACTAGCATTAACAGAGATTATGGGGAAAAAACCCCACAGCATTTCTCCACTGTAACCAACATTTTGCAATCACAGCAAGGACAAACACGCTTTCACCTTTTAAAGACTACAACGTAGTCAGTCTACTCCATCCAAACTTGGGCAATAATTCTTAACAGCCACATGGTCGTCTTCATTTGGTTGACTACACGGTATAAAATGACGACAGGCTAACACACACACACACATGCACGTGCAACGCACGCGCGCACACACACACACACACACAGAGGGCAGCTTACCTGAGCGATGCACGTGCATTCCCCAAAGGGCGTGAAGCACGCAGGTCACTGGAGTCTTGGCGTATCTCGACGTGTGCTGATTCTGCAAGTTGTTGCCTCAGTTCGTGGGCTAGAGCTCCGAGGTTCACCAATGGTGATGAGATTTTTGCGTATGCCACCGTTCTGGCCTACCGTTGAGGCAGCTGTACTTCGATTTCGGGGATGCTTCTGCAAATTGAACTAAATGTTCTTCTCCTCTGTCTTCTTTGTTTTCTTCTGCTATTCCTTCTGCTTATTGTTTCTTTTCTTCTTCTGCTTTTTTCTCTGTTTTCTTCTGCTGCTACTACTACTTCTGCTAGTCCTTCTATATTCTTTCTTCTTTGTTCCATTTTTATTACTGTTATTTTATTATTACAATCTTCTGCTTTCTTTTCTTCTTTGCTCTTCTTCTTCTCTTTCTCTTCTTGCTATGCTACTTCTTTCTTTTCTTCTATGCTTCTTCTTCTTTTCTCTGCTTCTTCTGCTCTTTCTTCTTCTTTCTTTTCTTCATCTGCTCTTTCTTTCATCTTTCCTTTTCTTCTTCTTTCTTGTCTTCTTCTCACTTTTTTCTTCTTTCTATTTTTCGTCTTTCTTTTCTTCTCTTTCTTCCTTCTTCCTTTTTCTCTTCTGCTCTATCGTCTTCTTCCTTTTCTTCTTCGCTCTTCTTCTTCTTTCTTGTCTTCTTCTGCTACTCATTCTTCTCTTTCTCTTCTTCTATGCTACTCCTTCTTCTTCCTTTTCTTCTTCTTCCTCTTTTCTTCTTCTTTCTTTTCTTCTTCTTTCTTTTCTTTTTCTGCTCTTTCTTCTTCTATCTGTTCTTCTTCTTCTCTTTTCTTTTTCTGCTCTTTCTTCTTCTACCTGTTCTTCTTCTGCTCTTTCTTCTTCCTTTTCTTCTTCTGCTCTATCGTCTTCTTTCTTTTCTTCTTCCGCTCTTCTTCTTCTTTCTTTTCTTCTTCTGCTCTTTCTTGTTCTTCCTTTTCTTCTAATGCTTCTTCATTCTTCATCAACCATTACACCCAGCGGTGTGTAGGGCAGCAACAAAGCGCTTCCACTCCTGCCTATCCTGGGCCAACCTAGTCACTGATCCCCAAGAGTGCTGCATGGCCTTCATCTCACTTTCTACAGTCCTCCTCTTTGGCCACCAGCATTCATACGAGTCTCACTGGACCCGGGAGGTCCTTTGCACGCAAAAGTAGAAATTTTTTCTGTTGCTGTTTCCGTAACTTCTCTTTTTTTACGGGACAGGATTGTTAGCCCTGTGCCCAACCCCCAACCTGGAGGAAGGGTTCCACCTTAGTCGCCTCTTACGACATGCCTGGTTGGAGGGCAGGGATCCTATTCTTGCAATGCTCGCTTTGCAAGCATACCCCGGGAGTCCCACGGGGGTTCTTCTAATGCTAGTTCTTCTTTATTTTCTTCTGCTGCTCTTTCTTCTTCTTTCTTTTCTTCTTGTGCTCTTTCTTTTCTCATCTTTCTTTTCTTTTTCTGCTTCGTCTATCTTCTCTTCTTCTCCTTCTTTTGTTCTTTTCTGTTTCTGCTTTTCCCCCCTTTTATTCTTCTCCTTCATTCTTGTCTTTCTTCTGCTTATTTTCTTTTTCTGTTCTTCTTCTGCTACTCCTCCTCCTTTCTTTTCTTCTTCTGCTTCTTCGTCTTCTTTCTGTTCTCTTCCTCCTCCTTTCTCTCTTTTCTTCTTTTAGTTTCTACTCCTCTTCCTTGTCTTTCTTCTGCTTCTCTTCTTTTTCCTCCTCTGTTTTGTTCTTTCCTCTGCTTCTTCCTTCTCCTTCTGCCTTCTTCCTCTCTTCTTCTCCTTTCACCCTTTCTTCTTCTTTTCTTTGTTCTTCTACTTCTTCTTTCTTTCATTTTCTTTCTTCTTCTACTTCTCTTTCCATTTCTTTCTTCCTCTTGTTCTTTCCTTCAATTTCTTTCTTCTTCTTCTCCTCCTTCCATTTCTTTCTTGTTCTACTCCTTCTTTTCTTTCATCTTCTACTTCTTCTTTCCTTCATTTTCTTTCTTCTTCTCCTTCCACTTCTTTCTTCCTGTCTTCTTCTTCTTTCATCTCTTTCTTCTTCTGTTTCTTTCTTCTTCTACTTCTTCTTTCCTTCATTTCTTTCTTCTTCTACTTCTCTTTTCCTTCATTTTCTTTCTTCTTCTATTTCTTCTTTCCTTCATTTTCTTTCTTCTTCTACTTCTTCTTTCCTTCATTTTCTTTCTTCTTCTATTTCTTCTGTCCTTCATTTTCTTTGTTCTTGTGCTTCTTCTCTTTCCATTTCTTTCTTCTTGTGCTTCTCCTCCTTCCACTTCTTTCTCCTTCTCTTTCAACTTCTTCCTTCTCTTTCCACTTCTTTCTTCTGCTTCTACTCCTTTCCCCCCACTCTTTGGTTCTCCTCCTCCTCCTCTTTCCACTTCTGTCTTCTCCTCCTCCTCTTTCCACTTCTGTCTCCTCCTCCTCCTCTTTCCACTTCTGTCTTCTCCTCCTCCTCTTTCCACTTCTGTCTTCTCCTCCTCCTCTTCCACTTCTGTCTTCTCCTCCTCCTCTTTCCACTTCTGTCTTCTCCTCCCTCCTCTTTCCACTTCTGTCTTCTCCTCCTCCCTTTCCACTTCTGTCTTCTCCTCCTCCTCCTCTTTCCACTTCTGTCTTCTCCTCCTCCTCTTTCTACTTCTGTCTTCTCCTCCTCCTCCTCCTCTTTCTACTTCTGTCTTCTCCTCCTCCTCCTCTTTCCACTTCTGTCTTCTCCTCCTCCTCTTTCTACTTCTGTCTTCTCCTCTCTCCTCCTCTTTCCACTTCTGTCTTCTCCTCCTCCTCCTCTTTCCACTTCTGTCTTCTCCTCCTCCTCCTCTTTCCACTTCTGTCTCCTCCTCCTCCTCTTTCCACTTCTGTCTTCTCCTCCTCTTCTACTTCTGTCTTCTTCCTCCTCCTCCTCTTTCCACTTCTGTCTTCTCCCCCTCCTCCTCTTTCCACTTCTGTCTTCTCCTCCTCCTCTTTCCACTTCTGTCTTCTCCTCCTCCTCTTTCTCTCCTTCTCCTCTTTCCACTTCTGTCTTCTCCTCCTCCTCTTTCCACTTCTTTCTTTCCCCCTCCTCTTTCCACTTCTGTCTTCTCCTCCTCCTCTTTCCACTTCTTTCTTCTACTCTTCTTTTGCTTCTCCTCCTTCCACTTCTTCTACTCTTCTTTTGCTTCTCCTCCTTCCACTTTTCCCTTCAGCTCCTTCTCCTCTCTTCTTGTGCTTCCAAGTCTCTCATCTTCTTCTCCTCCTTCCACTTCTTTCTTCTTCTTCTTCTTTTCTCTTCTTCTCCTTCTTCCACTTTTTTTTTCTTCTCCTCCTTTCTTCTTCCACTTCTTCTCCTCCTCTCTTTCTTTGCTGCTTCTCGTCGCCGTGTTTCTTTCTCCTTCTGCTTCTCTTTCTTCTCCGTCTTCCCTCCTCCTCCTCTGCTTCTCCTAGTCTTCTTTCTGTTCTATTTCTTTCTTGGTATCTTTTCTCTTCTTCCTTGTTGTTCTTCTCTTTCTTTCTTCTTCGCGTTCTTCTTTCTCTTCTTCTGCTTCTTCTTTTCTCTTCTTCTGCTGCTTCTTTCTCTTCTTCTGCTGCTTCTTTCTCTTCTTCTGCTGCTTCTTTTCTCTTCTTCTGCTTCTTCTTTTCTCTTCTTCTGCTGCTTCTTTTCTCTTCTTCTGCTGCTTCTTTTCTCTTCTTCTGCTGCTTCTTTTCTCTTCTTCTGCTTTCTTCTTTTCTCTTCTTCTGCTCGCTTCTTTTCTCTTCTTCTGCTGCTTCTTTCTCTTCTTCTGCTGCTTCTTTTCTCTTCTTCTGCTTCTTCTTTTCTCTTCTTCTGCTGCTTCTTTTCTCTTCTTCTGCTGCTTCTCTTTCTCTTCTTCTGCTTCTTCTTTTCTCTTCTTCTGCTGCTTCTTTTCTCTTCTTCTGCTGCTTCTTTTCTCTTCTTCTGCTGCTTCTTTTCTCTTCTTCTGCTTCTTCTTTTCTCTTCTTCTGCTTCTTCTTTTCTCTTCTTCTGCTTCTTCTTTTCTCTTCTTCTGCTTCTTCTTTTCTCTTCTTCTGCTGCTTCTTTTCTCTTCTTCTGCTTCTTCTTTTCTCTTCTTCTGCTTCTTCTTTTCTCTTCTTCTGCTTCTTCTTTTCTCTTCTTCTGCTTCTTCTTTTCTCTTCTTCTGCTGCTTCTTTTCTCTTCTTCTGCTTCTTCTTTTCTCTTCTTCTGCTGCTTCTTTTCTCTTCTTCTGCTTTTCTCTTCTTCTGCTTCTCCTTTTCTCTTCTTCTTTTCCTAGTAGCTGATCACAAAAAAAAAATTATAGTTGATACACCGTTGATAACAACAAACAATACAAACTAACAAAAAACCGAAAAAACCTCCCCCCCCCCCCCCCTACACACACACACAAGCAACAAAACCATAACCAAAACAACAACCCCCCTCTCCCAACCCAACAAAAAATAACAACAACACCACCACCACCACCAAAAAAAAGAAACCCCAAAACAAACCCCCCCCCCCCCCCTAAAAAAAACACCAACACAACCCACCAACAACACAAAAATCAAGCCCACAAATAAAAACAAACAAACAAAAAACCCAAACGAATACCATTTTGTTGACAAAAATCAACGGCCAAATTTCATTTTAATTTCTTTTTGTTTTTGGTCCCACAAAACAGTGAAAACAGCTCTTGTTAATCAGGACTGTCAATGATATTCGTTGTTGGATTAGAATGCGTAGTGCCAGGTCTTCTCCTGTGCTTGTCACTCTGCAGGAGGTCTGCCCGCTGGCCTCAGCCGACATCGGAGCAGCTCATTTCATTGTACAGGTTGCATGCTGGGTATGTTCGTGTGTCCTATCCAATCCAATTCTGTCGTTTATAGCCAGCCCCGCCGACCACAGAGGCCATTATCAGGGTTGTCACCTCGTCAAATTTTAAATCTCAGATTGTTCGTGTGTGTGTGTGCGCGCGCACGAAGGGAATAAAGGCACTGGCAGGTCTGCACTTTCAGTTGACTTAGAAGATCGTAAAAGCCGCCCCACTAGACGCCACTTCCCAGATTCGAACCCATTTTACGGACTCGCTGGATTACAGTTCAACGGTCTTAACCACTCGGCGACAGTGTCCGTTAATCGTCAGTATCAAAATATGTGTTTTTTGGAAAAAATATTCTTTTATGATTAAGGTAAAGGTAAAGGTGACCCATAACCTATGTGGTTTGTAGGGGAGCGAGGCATCAGAGACTTCAACTTCTCTAGGGCCAGCATATTGAGGGCGGCGCCCATCTCCTCTCCCTCGCTGCTTTACCATCCCTGACCCTAAAGAGGGCAGGTACCCATTTACAGCTGGATGAACTGGGGGACTGTACCGAAGCCAAGGCGCGCAAACGGTCACCCATGTAAATACATAAAATACTGATATTTCATACTATAAAAAAATATACTCTGCGTCCGCGGGGGGTGGGGGTGGGGGTGGATGCACACGCACGCACATACACACACGCACGCACGCACGCACGCACACACACACAGAGTATCTAAACCTTAAAGCCTGATGGAAACCTGTGATAATAAAAGGGTAACGTTTACACAAAGCTGCATATTTTGGGCATGTGTACGATTGTGAAAGGTAAAAGGGCGACGGGATAGCTCAGTGGTCGGAGCACTCGCTTTCCCCCAGCCAAGTTAAGCAGCGTCGAGCGTGGTTACCACTTGGATGGGTGACCGTTTGCGCGCCTTGGCTTCAGTACAATTCCCCCAGTTCACCCAGCTGTAAATGGGTACCTGCCCTCTTTAGGCTCAGGGAAGGTAAAGCAGCGAGGGAGAGGAGATGGGCGCCGCCCTCAATATGCTGGCCCTAGAGAAGTGAGGTCTCTGACGCCTCGCTCCCCTACGACCTCATAGGTTATGGGACTCCTTTACTTTTACCTTACGACTGTGAACCTGGCAGTTTATGTCATTGAATGTCTAAAGATCAGACGCGCGTTGCTCTTTCCCTGCCTGTAACAAAAGTCTGCGTGTTTACTGTATTATATCACCTCGACTGCTCCATGGTTGCTTTTTTCATATTCTGTGTTCATATAGGTCTTGTGGCCTGCAAAAACTGAATAAACATGATTGATTGATTGATACACACAAGCGCGCGTGCACGCACAACCAAAAAGAAAAAAAAACCACACACACACACAACAATCATTGTAAAAAAGAAATCCATTTATTTTATTGTAAGTATGATGAAGATTCAAAATAACATTTCTTTAGAAAAAACAACACACACACCAAAACACGGCGTTGATTCAGGTTCACACACTAAGGAGAGAGAGAGACGGAGAGAGAGAGACACAGAGAGAGACAGAGAGAACACAGAGAGAGAGGGAGAGAGAGAGAGAGAGAGAGAGAGAGAGAGAGAGAGAGGAGAGAGAGAGAGAGAGAGAGAGAGAGAGAGAGGGAGACAGAGAGAGACAGAGACAGAGAGAGATTTGTTAAGATACATTTATTTGTTAAATACAATCTGCATTCAATACAAGAGAAAACCCGACTGCAGCTTCTAATTGAGCAATACAAGGGGGGTGTGTGGTTGTGTGTGGTGTGTGTGTGTGTGTGTGTGTGTTGTGTGTGTGTGTGTGTGTGTTGTGTGTGGTGTGTGGTTGTGTGTGTGTTGTGGTTTGATGTGGTGTGTGTGTGTGTGTGTGTGTGTGTGTGTGTGTGTGTGTAGATGCGCGCGAGTGGATGCGTGCATACACTTGAGCCAATACAAGTGACATACCCAAAAATATAAAATTAAAAAAAGCAGGATAATGTTTAATAAAACCATTGCATATGAAAACACAGTTACAACACACAGAGATAATATTATCAGGAATCTTTCTTATCTAATGCACAATAATTCCACAATATTAAGCAATTCTCTGTGCAATTAAAGACAATGCCATAGTTATGAGTATAATCAACCGTAATAAACGAATATGTAACCTGTATCACTCGGGTACATTGGAAATAATTATAATCTGTACCAAAAAAACCCCCAACAAACCCCAACCAAATCAAATCAAGGCACAAAAGATCGGGAAAAAATCTTTAACCGCTTTCTTTGTTCATTGCCAAAATAAATAAATCACTCGGATTTCGTGAAGAATGTGTCAGTTTATAACGCCTGCGCGCTCTCTCTCTCTCTCCTCTCTCTCTCTCTCTCTCTCTCTCTCTCTCTCTCTCTCTCTCTCTCTCTCTCTCTCATGGCAAATATATTATAAATATATGTATCAATCCGAATGTATGTATTCTAACTCGGTAGATGTGCTGGTGAAGATCATGGTCGCTTTGTGTATATCAGACACAGGTAAAAGTGTAATAATTACATTTTGCTATCTACTTATTTGTATTATATTTATAGATGGCACAACTGGAATGAACAGAACCAAAACAATGAAGATTTTCCTTTTTTCAGGTTAATTAAACCATTTGGTATCAAAATATGTTGTGCTTTATGTTTATCTACATATTGAAAATGACATGTTTACAGATTAAGATTTGAAACGCCTGGCCACTGTTTGGCTTTGAAACTGGTGTATTGTACCCCCTTCAGTAAGGGGCCATAGCCTATACTGAATAAACCATTTCGAGTTCGAGTTCGAGTTCGAAATCTCTCTCTCTCTCCCCTCTCTCTCTCCAATATGGAGCCAATGCCTAAATGAACACAATCTCTCTCTCTCTCTCCTCTCTCTCTCTCTCTCTCTCTCTCTCTCTCTCTCTCTGTGCCATATAAGTTTGTAAAGTGATGGCGCTAGTTTCTTTTTCATAATATGCAACATCGGCTATATCTTTGGCCTTGTAAACTTCATCACCGAGTTCACTAGTGTTGAAAAGAAAAACCAAACAAAAAACCACACAAATCTTTGATTTTTTCCCTTCAAAAAGTAATCAATCACCGGTATGATATTGCTTTTTGAAAAAAAAAAATCAACGATGCTGATCACAATAGGTATGAAAAAGAAACTCTTTGAGGAAAAAAAGAAAAGAAAGAAAGAAAGAAAAGGGAAAAACAGAAGCGAGATACCTACATCAACGCAGTAGTGAAATCGAACGTAGCAAATCTTGGTTAAAGAATCAGTTATCACAAAAACAAACAAACAAACAAACAACACACACACACGCACGCACACACACATACACACCCAAAACCAACAAACAAAACAAAACACATAATGATCATTGCCATAGATTGATCTTAACGTTTCTTGCATATTGAATACATTAATCTAACAACAATATAAGAGCAATCTCTTTCGCTGATAAATTTGAAAGCTATACAAGATTTCTTTTTTTTGGAGAAGGGGGAGGAGGGGCAGAGTATAAGCATATACAATGTCACACTTATCAGATACCAAAACATCCCAGAAGTCGGAATGTGGCTACCCTAATAGTGGTCACAAAAAAGTGGCATACGCAAAATCTCACTATTGGTAAACTTCGGAGCTCTAGCCGAAGAATTAAAAAAAGCTGTACAAAAAACATAACAAACGTTCTTACATTTAACGACACTGGATCCAATCTTTCAATAAAAAAGTACATATATGTCAATGACAAAAAGTACATTTTACACACACACACACACACACACAGTTACAAATATATACAACGAGAGTTACAAATATATACATCTGCAATTAAACAAGACAGGTATGTAGATTATTAAGTTACAAGTCATTAATATGTCTTTTGTCAATATGAACTTTCCATAGAATTCTTTCTTAAGCGGGCGCAAAAAAGAGATTTTTGTGCAATAACGAAATCATGGCATTCTATAATATGCACTGACAATCTCCTGAACTTCCTTTTCAACATGGAATTTAAAATAAATCACTGGTATCAAGATTGCTGTATCATTGTATATAAAATGGGAACAACAACAACAATAACAAAAAACAACCGAAAAGTATACCCGATATAAAATACAGCAAGATTATCAACTAATCACTGGGGTGTTCAATCATCACTCGGATTTATAACAGTCAATGGTAACCCACTCGCGATTATCCAATCAGCACACAGGTTACATTCACTGGTAAGGGCAATAACCCATCATTTATGATAATGGTCGATTGCATCAGAATATACACAACAGAATGGAACAATTTTCAGCCGGTAAATTTACAATCTCAGCCATATTCATCGAATACAGCATTTTTCAGCTCCAAGGATGAAAAATTCTATGGAGATATATACATGATGTGCATTCCTTTGCATACAAACACTATACATAATTATTAAAGATGTTTTGATTTCAGTTGCTATTTATCATTTGAGATGGTATCGCTTTCACGAGATATGTCATGTGCCATGTAAAAGTCACTCCCAGACAACACGACTCGTTCATACGCACTCATGCATATGCATAACACACACACACACACACACACACACACACTCACTCTCTCTCTCACGTGCAAACAGTGTTAATTGTTGCTTTGTACTCGAGACATACACGTAATCTGCATTATCCGTGTATATGCCACCCCCTTACTAAACCCCCAAGTGGGAATTATGGCCACCTTAACTGGTGGGCAAAACCGCTCGCGTACGCAAAATCTCACCATTTGGTGAACAACCTAGGAGCTCTAACCGCGCCATGTAAAATAATATATATTTTAAAAATTACTGCAAGTTCGCATTTGTGATACTTCGTATTGCCTGTGTTTTTCTGTCTCTCTCTTCTTGTTGTTGTTTTTGCTTTAAAGAATACCTCGATGATTAACGTGTAGAACGACTTTTTAATACCACACGTTACGACTTTTTCATACGAGCTTTTGGTGGTGTTGTTTTAATGTTGTGTGGATGATTTTTATGTTTTTTTTAATAGGTTTTATTCTTCTTCTTCATACAATTCTATTTATTGTTTTGATGTATGCATGTGTAACAGGACAGATTAAGACTATAGGACTAGCCAACAATCTTTATCCATGTGTAATAAAGATCATTCAAACAATCAATCATTCATTCATTCATTCTCTTATGTCTAATATCACCGTAACTTAAAAAAAAAACACCCAAAAAAACCCACCACACCTCACAACTGATTACGTAACGCTGATAAATTACGTCACACGACTGACGTCACCGGTACACTACAGTCACCGCCTTTCACAACGCAAAATATAATCACGAAATGAGAGAAAGCACAGTTTTTACACACACACACACACACACACACACACACACACACGTGTAGATCTATGTAGATTGAAATATTAAACGGAATGTGTTAAAAACGAACCCTGCCCAAAGAAAAAAAAATTGTGCACATCACAACTAAAGGTAAAACGTATCCCCCTCTTATAAATATTCATAGATATGCAAATTACCGTTCTGCAATACTTCGCAGCACGCGCATCACAAGGAATGGAATGCATAATTAAGAGAAATAGAGGCTTGCACGCTCGTGCACGCGCGTGCACGCACGCACGGACAGACACACGCACGGACGCATGCACGCACGCTCGTACACACACATACGCTCACACACACACACACGCAGGCACCCACGCACACACACAACGGAATGCATAGATGATAGAAATACTACTAGTGTATACCCTCCCCCCCTCTCTCTCTCTCTCTCACACACACACCCATCTACCCAGCCACTGTTATCTCTCTCTCTCTCTCTCTCTCTCCACACACACACACACACACACACGTTCTCTTTCTCCATCCCCCTCCACACCTCCACACACACACACTCCCCAACCCCCCCCCCCCCCCTCTCCCCCCAAACACACACACAACTTGCTAGAAACGTGGCCAAATAACTGAAAACTTTCACTATCAGTATTCTGAAAACACACATACAATACTTATAAAACAATCTACGGCTAATACAACTAGCACTACTTTTACCTCGATTCTGACACTACTCCAAAAACAACCCGAGTCACTCACAAACCATACACTTATGGCACGAACATTATCAGGTCTCCTTTGATGTTTACATATCCATATCAGTAATGGATACACGAAAGAAATGAAATAACGACAAAAAAGACCAACAACAACAAAAGCAAAAAAAAAAGCACACACATAAGATTATACATACATACATACATATATAAATATATATATATATATATATATATATATATATATGCAAAAATAAAATAAACCAATGGCCCTATCACTCAAAAACATCCAAAATAATTCTTCACATATCCCCGAAGTCGGAATGCGGCTACCTTCATGGTGGGGAAAAAAACGGTCGCACACGCAAAAAATCTCACCATTGGTGAACCTCGGAGCTCTAGCCGAGGAACGGGGGGAAAAAAAGAAGAAAAAAAAAGAAGAGAAAGAAAAGTGTTCATGTCGGCAGTAACACTTCAAAGGTAGGCCTACTGATTCCTGAACTAAACACTCAAGGATTCAGAAATCTCCACTGAGACTTGCATATCTATGTATGTATAATCTCAGGGGGCGGGACAGCCTAGTGGTTAGAGCGTTGAGCTCGTGATCTGACGGCCCGGGTTCGAGCCACGTCCGAGACGAATTTTCCCCTTAAGAGTTTAACATCAGTACTGACTCCACTCTTCCGAAAGTCTTTCGGATGAGACTATAAACCGAGGTCCCGTGTGTGAACGCACGCAGAACATCTTGCACACACGTAAAAAGCCGTTCTGTCTTTCGGGAAGAGTAGACAGATGCTGGTAAGGAGCGGATTGCAAAAATGTGAAAAACTGCGTAGACACTGGTGTCGTGTTGAGACTCGCCCCTGAAGATTCCTAAATGGTGGGCAAAACCGGTCGTATTAATACGCATAAATCTCACCATTGGTGAACCTCGGAGCTCTAGCTGAGGAATGAAACAGAAAACCAACCGACTACACAGACAGATATAGATGTATAGATAGATCACAACAACAAAACACAACACAAACAACATGTCATGAACTGTCTACGAACACACACAGACACAATCACTTTTCCCACAGTGGATGTTTCCCCCAGTCTGCTTCCACAACCCAGCCACTCGCATCCTTTTTGGTAAAAAGTTTCCAACACACAGACAAACCCTCATCTCTGAACACTACTGCAGTGACACAAGAGCAGTGCAGGGCCTCAACAGCAGGGTAACCTCACAGACATTAAACAAAAAAATTTGTCGCGTCATCATTACACGAAAACAGTAGGACCCCACTAGATGTATCTTCTTCACGCTTCTGTCAAGGTATAAAATCTGCTATGTGTGTAGTTGTAGGAGACGATACCACTTAAGGACAAAGTCAAGTTACGACGTCTGTCATGTCACTTACGGACAAAGTCAAGTTACGAAGTCTGCCGTTATGTGGTTATGGGAGACGATACCACTTAAGGACAAAGTCAAGTTACGAAGTCTGCCGTTATGTGGTTATGGGAGACGATACCACTTAAGGACAAAGTCAAGTTACGAAGTCTGCCGTTTTGTGGTTGTGGGAGAAAATACCACTTAAGGACACAGTCAAGTTACGAAGTCTGCCATTATGTGGTTGTGGGAGAAAATACCGGGATAATCGGCGTTGTAGAAGTAATGGCACTACGGCACGAACACATGTGACAACCACCCCCACCCCCCAACCCAACCCCCTCCCCCAAAAAAAACCAACAAAATCACCGACACAGGTTTTTCTGCAGCGAATCAAAACACTTTTTTTAAAAGCAAAGTTTGACTTTTAAAAAAACACCACAAAAAACCACCACCACAACAACCAAAAAAAAACCCACAATCACTGGCAAGTACTTCTTTAGTTCACAACACACACATGTCTCAAAAATACCGAACGATATAATTATGCATACCTTGCCACACAATTTTTGTTGTTGTTGTTGGCAACAATGTCAGTTGAAAAATGGTTAAAGTCTTGGAACCACCCCTTTAAAAAAAGACAATGTATTTTTTTTTTCACCGGTTCAGCCATTTGTTTTCACCAGGTAAGAGTTTGTTGGGTGGGTGGGGTGGGGTGAGGGTGGGTGATGGGGTGGGGGTGGGGGGGTGGGGATGTAGGTCTTCCGCTCCCTTCCAAAATTGTGGAATATTGTGGAAGTTGTCTCATTCATTACAGCGTTACTTGGGTTGGGGGACGGGTTCTGAGAGAGAGAGAGAGGAGAGAGAGAGAGAGAGAGAGAGAGAGAGAGAGAGAGAGAGAGAGAGAGAGAAGAAGAGAGACAGACAGACAGACAGATAGACAGACAGAAACAGACACATAGACCAAGAGCCGGGATTTGATCACACTCCAGATGAAATCCTCATCAGTTGTTTTTTTTTCTCTCCTTCTCTCCCTTCCTTCTTACTCCTCCTCTTCCATCTTCTCCTCGCATTTCACCTCCCTCTCCTTCTCCTCCTCGCGCTCCTCCTCCTCCTCGCGCTCCTCCTCCTCCTCGCGCTCCTCCTCCTCCTCCTCCTCCTCCTCCTCCTCCTCCTCCTCGCGCTCCTCCTCCTCCTCCTCTTCCCTGTCGTCCAAGCGGTACGGAAGCGCAGATGGGACATCCCCAACTTGTCGTGGACAGCTTGCATGAAGCGGCGATCGTCCTCTTCAGAAAACCAGTTCTGCCAATCCCCCACCTCACCTGACCAACACACGCCCATACTTCGGCATGATGATTTCTTGTTGCTGTTGCTGTGGTTGTTGTTGTTGGTCGTTGCATGATGTAACATTGTGTGTTGCAGCCTGGCGGGCTCGGCTAGAGTAGCCGAGTGGTTCAGATCCTTTTGATTTCGATCCCCGTAGGGTCCATGAAGACGTGGGTTCGAATCTCGGTTTGGTGAATCGAGGGTGTGTGGATTAAAAATTTTTTTTTTTTACGATCTCCCGAGTCAGCTTGCAAGTGCAGACCTGCCAGTGCCTTAATCTCTTTGTGTGCATATTTGATCTTCTGCATGCGTACACACACGAACAAAACTAAGGCACTAGCACGTCTGACCTGGGAGACCGTAAAAAATAATCCCCGACTTTAATTCACCAGACGCAGCTGCCCAGATTTGAACCCACGACTTCATGGATTTGCAGAACTGAAGTCAAACACTATCCACTCGGCTATCAGGGCCCATTACAACGTAAGATTTGAACTGCTGTATAATGCTGCACTGGTTGGCCCAGGTGGTTAGAACATTTCCAAACTTCATCCAAGGGTCCCGGGTTCGAATTCCACTTGCTGGAACAAAATGTTTTCCTCGCAGCCAAATCCTTTTTTTTCACAGACGTCATATCTTCTTACGGTCCTTCTTCGGATGAAACTTTAAACCGAGGTCCCGCGCGCAAACGCGTGCATCTTGCCCGCATACTGAAATCTTATTTCATCTCAGAAGTCGGAGTATGGCTGCCTGTGTGGCGAGGTACTTGCCCACAAGTCTTACACACGGAAACTTCTCGTTCAAATATGCACTTATAACAATCACACAGCGATTCCCAGGTGGGATGAGTGAGACAGAGTGCATGTTCTGGGTGACCCCCAGGGCGTTAAGCTGGAGAACACCCAACAACAATAAATCCTATGGCAAAAAGTTTCTGAAGAAGACCAGCATACTGTGTACCCACAGGACTAGACAGTAAAAGATTTAATGATAAAAAAATCACTACCCAAAAAATGAACACTTAATGTTATAGTCAGCATTCGTAAAAACAGAACATATCCCCCCCCCTCCCCCCCACTTGCACAACAAGGAAGAAAAGAGAAATAAACCCAACAACAAAATTACAAAACAACTAACCCACCAGCCAACCCAAACTGAAATCTACCCCTCACTCTCCCTCTTCGCCCTCCCTCCCCCCCCCCCCCCACCACCAACACACACACACACACATACAGACAGACAGACAGACAGTCACACACACACACACACACACAGACACACACACACACACACAGAGAAAACACCCGGCACTGACCTTTCCGCAAAATGAAGTTTTTGCCAGTCTTGGAGACGTTGACGTGTTGCGGTCCTTGTGTTTTCAGTTCCTCGTCCACCACCTTCATTTTGCCGATGGTGCATTGGTTAGCGACCTCTCTCAGCAGCGCAGGGTCGCGTCCCAGGCCCAGAAACTCGTTCACTCTCTGCAGGGCGGCCACTGTGTTCTGTTGACCAAGTTTTTGTTGTTTGGTTGTGGTGTTCTTCGTTATTACTCATCACTGTCATCACCACTACCGTCCAATCCATTTTTTGTTTTCTCGTGTTTGTTCCTCGGCTAGAGCTCCGAGGTTCACCAATGGGGAGTTTTGGCGTATGCGGCCGGAGATTTTTTTTGGGGGTGGTGGGGGGTGGGGCGGGATAGGGGGGTCACCATGAAGGTAGCCGCATTCCGACTTAGGGGTTATGTTGTTGTTGTTGTTGTGCGTTCCCCAGCTTTACACCCTGGGGGTCACCCAGAACATGCACTCTGCCTCACTCATCCCACCTGGGAATCTCTGTGAGATGGGAAGTACACACTGGATGAGAAGTTTGCGTGTATGACTGTTTTCAAGTAACCTCGCCATAGAGACAGCCATACTCCGACTTCAGAGGATTTTTTTTCTCTCCTTTAGCAAAGGAGAGTGCAGGTTGTTATGAGCTTGTCATGGCTGAAGGCAATCTCAACACAACATTTTACAAACATAACAACATGGTAATGCAGGCCTTGGCAATTAGCTGACATCAACAACTGACAGCTTTTGGCCTGGGTATATGCTGGGTACGTTCGTGTATCTGTAACTCACAGAGCGCTGACATGAATGACGGGATGTTTAACGTGCTTATTTGATCTTCTGCATGTGTATATAATACACGCGAAGGATATTAAGGCACTGGCAGGTCTGCACTTGAAAGTTGACCTAGGTGATCGTAAAAATCCCCCACCCCTAAATTCATCAGACCCCGCCGAGATTCGAACCCACGCCTTCGCGGAGCCATGGGATTTAACTCGAACGGTCTTAACCACTCGGCTATGGCGTCCGTCATCCAACCCAGTGATACTGTTAATAGCCTTTCGGCTCACAAGGGGCCCTATCAGGGGGTGACACCTCGTTAAAATTTAAATGTCGGATTTAAAACTGGGCAGCTATATACTGATTAAAACCAAATCCTCTACTGTCGTTCCTTGTAGCAACGCCCTGGCCAACCGTAAGGGTCAACCCAGGGTAGGCTAGTGGTGAGATCGTTGTATATGCGACCGATGTCGTCCACCGTTAAGGTAGCCACATTCCGACTTCGGGGATGATGTCATGCGTTCATACATGACACCAGTGTGGTGCGTTTTAAATAAATGTTTGTGTCATGCGTTCTTACCGGGCACGAATGGCCTACTTTTCCGAAAGGCGGAACAGGTTTGCGTGCAAGATGTTCTGCGTGCGTTCGCACACGAGACCTCGGTTTATAGTCTCAGACCCCCACCCCCCACACACATACACCACACAAGTCCCCCCCCCCCCTCCAAACACGCACACCCAACAAGCCCCCCCCCCCCACCCCACACACACACACAGCGCGCGCGCGCGCACGCACACACAAACCTCTTTAACGTCCTCAAAGTGCAGAACCAGAACGGACAATTCCGGCCGTTGTTCCAACGTCTGCTCCCAGCCCAAGACATAGTCAAACCACGAACCCCCAGGAACTGCACACATCATCATCATCGTCGTCGTTATCATCATCATCGTCATCTCATCATCATCATCATCATCACCATCGTCGTGGTCATTATCGCATCACTGACACCATCAAATATTATCATAATCAGAAATAGAAAGTGCAGGAAGCTGGTGTACGCTACGTGCTACAGCCTGATTTAAAATAAAACTAATGATAATAAATAATAAATGGAATTTATATAGCGCTATATCTTGCAGAGACAAATCAAAGCGCTACAATGCTAAATTAAACTGCTACAACATTATTTTGAAAATGGTATGTCGAGATGGTCTTTTCAGCCATGACAAGCTCTTAGCGTAAAACCTGCACTCTAAAAGAAGAAAAATAAATGTCTCTCTGAAGTCGGAGAGCAGATGCTTGTATGGGGGAGGAACTTGAAAGTAGCCATACATGCAAACTTCCAGTGTGCTCTTCACAGACATTCCCAGGTGGGAGGAGTGAGACAGAGTGCATGTTCTAGGTGACCCACAGGGTGTTAAGCTGGGGAACACCCAACAACAACATTTTTTATACGCTGTAAAGTAGAAAATGACAAAACAACAACAATAACAATAATGATAATCATCATCATCATCATCTATGGAGTTTGTACAGCGCTGAATGTTATAAAGCAAACAAATCAAAGCGCTTGCATTCAAAACATTCACACGCGTGCAGCCGTTCCAAAAAGATTGACAGATTTTGGATTAGCAACTTAATGCATTGTAACCACATCTTTCCCACAACACATAAGTTTACCAAGTGCCAACTAATGGGCATTTTACACACACACAACACACAACACACACACACACCACACACACACACACACACACACACAAAATACATACATACACACATGTGCGCGCGCACACACATATGACAAAATCGCATACACACAGGGACTGAATGCAAAAACAACAACACGCGAATGCTTATTCCATTATCCTCAAAATAAAAGAAAGCGTAAAATAAGTGAATACACACACACACACACACACACACACACACACACACACACACACACACACACACACACACACACACACACCACACTCACTCACTCACTACCACCACCCCCTCCACACACATACACACACAACACCACACTCCCCCCCACACTACCCCCCTCCCGCACCCACACACAAACACACCACCACCACCACTCACCCACCTACCTATGCCCTCCAAGAACAAGTCCAGGAAGCCATGGAAGGTGCCCTCGTACTCGAAAGTCCACCTGGTTAATCAGGTGATGGTAGTAAGACACCGCCACGTCCTTAGGGTTCCGCAACAGGTAGATCATCTTACACCTGCAACAGTCATTACAGGTTGCGGATCATCTTACACCTGCAACAGTCATTACAGGTTGCGGATATCTTACACCTGCAACAGTCATTACAGGATGCGGATTATCTTACACCTGCAACAGTCATTACAGGTTGCGGATATCTTACACCTGCAACAGTCATACAGATGCGGATTATCTTACACCTGCAACAGTCATTACAGGATGCGGATTATCTTACACCTGCAACAGTCATTACAGGTTGCGGATCATCTTACACCTGCAACAGTCATTACAGGATGCGGATTATCTTACACCTGCAACAGTCATTACAGGATGCGGATTATCTTACACCTGCAACAGTCATTACAGGATGCGGATTATCTTACACCTGCAACAGTCATTACAGGTTGCGGATCATCTTACACCTGCAACAGTCATTACAGGATGCGGATTATCTTACACCTGCAACAGTCATTACAGGATGCGGATCATCTTACACCTGCAACAGTCATCACAGGTTGCGGATTATCTTACACCTGCAACAGCCATCACAGGTTTGCGGATTATCTTACACCTGCAACAGTCATCACAGGTTGCGGATTATCTCACACCTGCATCCGTCATTAGAGGTTGATGATCATCTTACACCCGGTAGTCATTACAGGTTGCGGACCATCTTACACCTGCAACAATCATTACAGGTTGCGTATCATCTTACACCTGCAACAGTCATCACAGGTTGCGGATCATTTTAACACCGGCAACAGTCATCACAGGTTGCGGATTATCTTACACCTGTAACAATCAGTACAGATTGCGGATTATGTTACACCTGCAACATTTTTTAACAGGTTGTAGATTATCTTACACCTGCAATGCAGAAGATACTAGTAACAAGTTATCTTACACCTGCAACAGGCATTACAAGTTGCTGATTATCTTACACCTGCATCAGTCAATACAGGTTGCTGATTATCTTACACATGCAACAGTCATTACAGTTTGCAGATTCATCTTACACCTGCTACAGTCACTACCGTTTGCAGATTATCTTACACCTGCAACAGTCATTAGTTTGCAGATTATCTTACACCTGCAACGCAGAAGATACTGGTAACAAGTTATCTAATACCTGCAACAGTCATCACAGGTTGCTGATTATCTTACACCGTGCATCAGTCATTACAAAACCGCATACACACGGGGCTGGATGTAAAAAGGCACATGAGGGCTTATTCCATTATCCTCGATATAAAAGAATAAAATAAATAAATAAATTACAGGTTGCTGATTATCTTACACCATGCATCAGTCATTACAGTTTGCAGATTATCTTACACCTGCAACAGTCATTACATGTTGCGGATTATTTTACACCTGCAACGCAGAAGATACTGGTAACAAGTTATCTTACACCTGCAACAGTCATTACATGTTGCTGATTACCTTACATATGCAGTGCAGAAGATATACTTACTGGTTACAAGTAATCTTACACCTGCGACGAAAAAAAAATTACATGCTGGTTACACGTAATCTTACACCTGCGACGCCAAAAAAAAATTACATGCTGGTTACAAGTAATTTTTACACCTGTGACACCAAAATTACATACTGGTTACAAGTAATCTTACACGTGTGTGGAACACATCAATTATTGACCAGCAACAGAGCATCTGACGCCTGCAACACATCAGTTAATCACCTGTGACAGACTGCCTTGCGCCTGTAACGCATCAATTAGTTTACCTGTGATATAATAATATGTTACATCTTCAACACATGAATTGGCTACCATTAACTAGTTACCTGTGTGTGTGGGCGCGCGCGCGTGCGTGTGTTTACATTTGAATTTGTAAAAACTATTAATTGTGCGCGTGTGTGTGTTTACATTTCAATTTGTAACAATCTATTAATTGTAACTGGCTGCATGTGAAAGACTAGGATGAATTAAAACGCTTTGATTTTTGTGTGTGCAAGATATGGCGCTGTATAAATTCCATGCATTATTATTAACATATTATCTTACATCTGTAAAACATTAATTAGTGACCTGTAACAGATTATTTTACATCTGAAACACATTAATTAGTGACCTGTACCATATTTTCCTACATCAAAAACAGATTGATTAGTGACCTGTAACATATTATCCTACATCTGAAACACATTCATTAGTGACCTGTAACATATCATCCTACATCTGAAACACATTCATTAGTGACCTGTAACATATTAGCCTACATCTGAAACACATTCATTAGTGACCTGTAACATATTAGCCTACATCTGAAACACATTAATTAGTGACCTGTAACATATTATCCTACATCAAAAACAAATTGATTAGTGACCTGTAACATATTATCCTACATCTGAAACACATTCATTAGTGACCTGTAACACATTAGCCTACATCTGGAACACATTCATTAGTGACCTGTAACAGATCATCTTAACCCTGCAAGACATGAACCATTTAATATTAACATTGGCCTGCACCTGCAATACATCCACTAGTTCCAATCAAATCTTGTTTATAGCCCCGCCGACCACAGAGGCCATAATTTATCGGGGCTGTCACCTTGTCAGACTTTTAAAATCTCAGATTACAACTGTGCAACTATATACAGATTAAAACTAGGGTATAAAACCAACTCTACTGTCGTTCCCTGTAGCAACGCCCTGGCCAACCATAAGGGTCAACCCAGGACGGGCACCGCGTTGTGGGAGAAACCACATCATCCACAAAAACCAAAACCAGATTCCTTGAAACAGCCTTGTTTTTAGTGACTATCTATGACATCTTCTCTCATATGAAAAGGAAAAGGCATGGTTCTCTATGGTGTCCTGTGGAACATCACGATAAAGGATCTTTACGGAGTCCGCGGCGAAATGCTTGTGCCTAATATCCTGGACATCGCATCAGTTAGTTACTTGAAACTTATCTTGCATCTGTAACACATCAATTAGTTATCTGTAATAGATTATCTTATAACCAACAAGACATCCATCATTTACTAGTAACAGATTGTCCCTGTACCTGCAAAAAATCAGTAAGTTACCTGTAACGTACTAACCTACACTTGCGACATATCAATTAGTAGTAGTAACCGACTGCCTTGCACGTGTACCCAAGGACACATGACACACACACACACACACACACACACACACACACACACAACGCCAGACGCTTCCCACCCAAATTGCAACATATTCCTTTTAAGAAAAACACAACCACCACAAAAAAATTCTCACTTGTTCTTGCCCTCTCTCACAGCAGCAGGAAAGCCCTCGAACGGAGCGTGGGTGTTGAATACCCGGGGTGGGGGCAGGGTGTCGAAGAATTCCTGGGTGCTGAAGCTCAGCATTAGGCGTTCCTTAGGAGTGCGGCAATACTCCGCCTCCCCTCTCATGAGCATGTGCACCATTTCCCACATCCAATGAGATCCTGCCACGTCAATGTCAGTTTTTGAAGTGTGTGTGTGTGTGGGGGGGGGGGGGGGGGGGGGGGGAAGGGGTTACCTCTTGCGTTGGTATTGTTAAGTTAGTGTTGTGAGAGTGTGTTGCGTTTATTTGTTTGTTTATTTGTTCCTTTTTTTCCTAATCTAAGCGTTCCCCACAAATTAAACATTTAAGCATTATCACGATATTTGTGTGTGTGTGTGTGTATGTGTGTGTGTGTGTGTGTGTGAGAGAGAGAGATAGAGAGAGAGAGAGAGAGAGAGAGAGAGAGAGAGAGAGAGAGAGAGAGAGAGAGAGAGAGAGAGAGAGAGAGAGAGAGAGAGAGAGAGAGAGAGAGAGAGTAAAAAAAAGGACTAAAAAACGTACTGTCAGGCCCATGGCCCACACCAGGAGACAACATTTCAAGAAATCTCTCTCTCACTCACACACACACACACAGTGTCACCACCACAAGGATGCATAAAGCAACAGAACTTGAAAAGTTATGTATCAAAATGTGACGACATATAACACCCTTTTCTTTTATCCTAATACTATCTCCCGCCTCTGTAAAGCTTTCTATAGATAGACACCTACATTTTTCACAACAGTTTCTTTTCTTGATGCTAATAATACAGTCATTCCAAACGCACATGGATCATTATGATATTTTGCTGGAATCAGTTCTTTGCTTAAATGTGAATAAGCTGGGCAAACAAGTACAAAGTGTTTCTCATCTTCAACACCTGAATTACAGAGTTGCACACATTCTGTCTAATTCGCAGCCACCTGAGTGTCTATTTGCATGAGCATAAATGAAAGATACACCCAATCTAAACTTGGTCAGAATACGCTTTATATGCGTGTTCATGTCAAGAGACAAATAGGCCTAAAGTTCAAGCTCACAAGTTTTATACATAGCGTATCTTTCTTTGCTAGAAATACGGTCGTGCCAGTTTTGCATATTGCAGTCTATTAACTTTTGTTTTAAGCTCTGCAAGAAAGCTTCTATGTGCTCAACGCCCTGCATTAACCATACCTGACCGTATCTATATGATAGCAAAAATTCACGGATATTCGTAGCGCAGGTTTTCTTCCCTTTCAAATCCAAATGATACAGCATAATGTATGTTTGATATGGCAATCGACTTGAATCGATTCTCGTAAGTTTTAGCCAACATTTAACACAACGAATACAGCACCTGATTGTTAAACAATACCTTCCAGTTTCGCCATATGATTATTAAGTCATTTGGTGTGCGCTGATCTATCTTCAAATATCTTTTCAGAGCAAACGTATGTACTTTTTTCATTTAGCAAACATTCATTTCTAATACCCCAAACTTCAGATCCATAATACACAACAGATGCAACCTGTGCATCAAAAGTTTTATAAAAACATCAAAAGAATGACAATCTATCTTATTCAGTGAACTTAATATACATGCTTTTTTGGCTCGAGTGACAAGTTCGTTCAAAGCTGTACAAAAACATAATTTTGTGGAAAATAAAACACCCAAGTATAGCTATTTACTACTTTCATCTCAGTGTTTCCATAGAACCATTACTCTTTGGCTGCAAGATGGCCCCCTTTTCTGAAAACAATTATATTGCTTTTATCCATGTTAACTTTCAACTGTAAGCGTTGAGATGAAGTATATAATGTATACATGTGGTTTTGCAGTCCTATAGGAGTTTCAGATACAAGTACAATGTCATCAGCAAATAGTAGTATAATTAACTCTGTTAGTTCTGGCATTACCACACCTTCATGTTTTCCATGATTGTAATATCATGAGCAAGTTCATTGATAAACAAACTAAAAAGAACAGGACACACACGTCACCCTGTTTCACACCTCTGTTACACAGGATGTAATCCGTTAACTCAACACCTGTCCTAACTTCAGCTTTAACAGAAGAATACATGCTTTTGATACATTCAAACATTTTCCCGTTCACACCATTTTTTTCTCAGTACTGACCACAAAAGCTCTCTGGATACCGAACTGAAAGCCTTTTCTAAATCTATGAAAGCTATGTACAGTTTCTTATTAGACACAATTTGTTTTTGTATAAGAGCAAAATGGGTGTAAATCATTATGGTCAACAGTTGAATGCCCTTTTCTAAAACCAGCTTGAACCTCATCTACTATGTTGTTTTCTTCCACCCAATTTCGAAGTTTATTTTTAACTACTGAACCATCTGAAGCAAGAAAATGATCAGCAACACTATTTCCAAAGTTAGACAGGTACGTATAGTTGCCACTTGTCACCATCACACACACTATTTAATATACCAAGACTGAATACTGAACATAAGTTAAGAAACAAGGGATCATAACTATTTACAATGTGGTCTTGTGATAATCTATTGAACTTCAAATCACCAGAATCTGGGTATACATGCACATCCCCCAACTGTGGAAACACATTACCAGTTCAGGCATTAAGATCCCAACACAAAAGAAAATAGGCATCATAATCAAACAACAATTCAGTTAGACATTGTTCCAGGAAATTCACGCCATTATCAATACCCTTTACTCTGCAATATGGCGAATCAACAGGTGGTATGTAAGTACATACAAAAAGAACATCTTTACTCAGACTAAATACTTCTTTGCCAACTTACAGCACAATCATGTTATCATAACCCACTTTCACTTCACTCACAAATGCCATATACTCATTTTTGACAAGAACAAGCACACCTCCTGATGGACGCCCAATATAGGACAGTTTCTGGGAAGAAGTACAGAAGGCAGTATACACAGAAAATATATTTGGCATGAATGTATCAATGAATGTTTCAAAAAGACAAATTATACTAAAGTTGTTCAAGTAATTTACGACTTCATTACCTGAAATTTTTGATCTGATGCCACTGACACTCCAACTTAAAATGTTCCATGTAGCTGGAATATTGACATAGCAATGAACATTACAGTGTCAGTGTTTTTGTTATTCTGCGTGGGGAGGGAGGGAGGGAGAGGGAGAGAGAGGAGAGAGAGAGAGAGGAGAGAGAGAGAGAGAGAGAGAGAGAGAGAGAGAGAGAGAGAGAGACAGACAGACAGAGAGACAGAGAGAGAGATACAGCCAGCCAGACAGACAGCCAGCATGAACTTGAAAAACCAGCCAGCCCAGCTCAGAATGATCAGAACCTTACCAGACTTGGCGTAGCCGGTGAGAAAGACGTCACTGTCGTCGAAATGGAAGAACTGCGCGCGCAGGACCTGTTCCGGAAGTGATGGCCAGGGCACGGTCCACACGCCGAACAAGGTGCCCAGAGTGATGGGGCACCCTTCGCCGTCTGGCACCTTTTCAACCACCAGCTCGGGCATCTGAAACTGCAAGCACACATTTGTTTTCTTCTTCATTAATTTTTAAAAAAACAACAACAGGATTTTGGGTCAATACTGTGTCTTGTCTTTCTGTCTGTCTCTTGATATATATATAACGCATGCAGAATAAATTAAATATATAGAAATTATTGCGCAAACCCAACGTTAAATCCTGTTCCGTTTTCGGAAGAGTAGGCCATTGTGTGCCGGGGAAACATGACAAAATTTACAAAACCGCATACACACGGGGACTGGATGTAAAAAAGTACATAAGTGCTTATTCCATTATCCTCATATAAGAGAATAAATAAATAAATAAATAAAATAAATAAATATATATATTATATATATAAGAGAATAAATAATAAATAAATAAAATAAATAAATAATATAGTAATAAATTAAATATATTATATATATATATATATATATATATATATATATATATATTATATGTGTGTGTGTGTGTGTGTGTGTGTGTGTGTCCCTCGCTGATTAGGCCTCTCTATCTCTCTCTCTCTCTGATTAGCCCTCTATATATTCATACACACGGGGCTGGATGTAAAAAAGCACATAAGTGCTTATTCCATTATCCTCGAAATGAAAGAATCCTCTCTCTCTCTCTCCTCCCACCCCCCCCCCTCTCTCTCTCCCCCCCCCCACCCCCCCCCTCTCTCTCTCTGATTAGGCTAAACAATTTTTCTCTTAAATTTCGCTTTTCTTTGCTGTCCTCTATGTCTGTTTCTCTTTGTATCTTTTGACACTTGTGGTCTGTCTCGCTCTGTCTCTGCCCCTGTCTGTCTCTACAAGGATAAGGGAATACACTCACATGACCAAGAAGAGTATGATGTATGACTGAATCGGAAAAACTCCTCCCATGGGGATGCCCGGGACCTATCAGTATAAACAGCATCCCCACCTTCTGGAAATTCTGTGCTAGGTATCCCCCCTCTTTTCTATCCCTCTCTTTGTTTCCGCCTTGTTCCTTTTCTTCCTGTCATGTCCATCTTGTCTGTTTTCTGCCTTCTTGGTCCATGCTCCTGCCCTTTTTTCAGAAAGACTGTTAAAAGAAAAAGCATTTTCTGCCACGCCGAAGTCGGATGTGCTGGGCCTGACTTGACTGGCGCTTGGCAGCTGCTCCCCCCCCCCCCCCCCCCACCTGTCTTTCCAACAAACCCCTAAGTCCAAACCATGAGCTCAGTTCAATAACGACGTTAATTGATATGGGTCAAGAACCTATGACCACACAGTTTAAGCCTCGCTCACCGAAGCAGAAGTTGTTGTTAACACTATGCACACTTGGTGGCATTAAATTTTAACTAAAATAATTTCAAGGGGGAAAAACAGCAACACGAATACCCCCCTCCTCGACCACCCCCAACAACTACCCCCCAACCCTAAAACAAAGAAACCACCACCACCACAAGATTGAACAGGGCAAAGACACATTCACACAGGACAAAAAAAAGAACAAACAAAACCCCACCACATCAACAACATTAATAGAACACCAAGACGCCTTTTCGTGCCGTGTTTGGACACCATCCCCGAAGTCGGAAAGCAGCTACCTAAATGGAGGGGGGGGGAAAGGTCGCATACACAAAAATCTCACCGTTGGTAAATCTGGGAACTCTAGCCGAGGAATGGAAAAAAATAATTATGAAGAATCGTGGCGCTGCTCAAGTGGCGACACTAGCTACTGTCAGGGGATAGTAATGATTCAGCGCTATATAAATTCCATACATTATTATTATAAGTTGTAGTAGTAATAATGACTGATATGGACATAGGGATAGGGCCAGCTTTTTAACACAGGATTTGAGAGAAAGACAAAAGAGCAGAAAGACAACGAGAAAAAGGACAGAGTACCCCATGAACACGAAGCTAGGAAGGAGCAAGTGCACTGGCCATACATACTTTGCCGTGTATAAGGTGATTTTTAACAGGAGGATTTCGACTGACGCAAGCTTGTAAGACGGTGTGTAGCAATCTATGTCATAGGTAAAGGTGTCCTATAACATCAATTTTTTATATTATTATTATTATGCTTTCCTTTTCGAGCGAGGTTGTCAGAGACTCCAGCTCCTCTATGGGCCAGCATTTTGCGGGTGGCACCCATTCTCTCTCTCTGCTTTTTTTTTCGTTCGTTGGATGGGATAGCTCAGTCTCTGTAATGAAGGCAGCTGTACACTGCAGGTCCTATCTCCCAGTCTCCACAGAGCTTCTTGGCCACTGGGGTGGTATGGGTCAGTCAGGCCAGGTCCTCTTTCAGAGTGCTGCCTCATGTAGCGGGCAGGACTGAATGTAGCACATGGTCTGGTGTCTGGCTGCCAGTCTTGTCTTGCAAGGGCACTGCTCTGTGTGGCCTATGTGGAGTTTTGTGTGCATAATTATGGTGGTTTAGGCGATTGTGGCCTGTCCTGAGTCTGAATATACAGATCTGCTCTGTCATGTCAGCAGGTAGTAGTAGGGGTCTGACCTGTTGCAGTGTGGATGTTGTTTTATCCACTTAACTGCCTTGCTGCTTGGCCTAGATGATGGTCTTGGTTTCTGAACAAAAACCTGACAGACCTATCCTCCTGCTCTCGTCTTGTGCCTGTTCTGTTGGACTGTTTCTCGCCCTTGTCCTGTTCCCAAAGGAGGGCAGGTACCCATAGGGAACGGGACAGCTCAGTGGTCAGAGCACTCGCTTTCCCCAGCTATGGTTAAGCAGCATCGAGCGTGGTTGCCAAGTAGATGGGTGACCGTTTGCGCGCCTTGGCTTCAATACAGTCCCCCAGTTCACCCAGCTGTAAATGGGTACCTGCCTCTTCAGGACCAGGGAAGGTAAAGCAGCGAGGGAAGGAGATGGGCGCCGCCCTCAATATGCTGGCCCCTAGAGAAGCCGAGGTCTCTAATGCCTCACTCCTCTACGACCACATAGGTTATGGGACACCTTTACCGTTACCCATTTACAGCTGGGTGGACCGGGAGACTACGAAAGCGAAGGCGCACGAACGGTCACCCATCTGCGAGGTTCAACCGCGTTCAACGTTGTTTAAAGTGTGCATGTATTAATGAATAATAATATGGCACTAATACCATTCTCAAAACAAATAAAGTTGGCATCATTTTATTTATACAAGCATATATTAAGATAATAAAGCAATAAGTTTACCAAACACTTTCTATCAAGTGTACTGATTACGTAACATCTGCACGAAACCACCCCTCAAAAACTAAGTTGATATAGAATGCTATTCACGCTAGAATATCATTCTCACTTTATCATCTATATACCTAAACTCACAGAACATCTACAACAAGGGAATATATGTATATAACTCCGTAAACTCTATAAAGACGGAGAGGGGGGTGGTTAGCCTAATGGTTAGAGGGTTGATTTCGTGCTCTGACGGCCCGGGTTCGAGCCACCACCTGTGCCTGTTCTCCCCCCCCCCCCCCTCCCCCCCACCTGGAGTTAACATCAATACTGACTCTACTACCCCGAAAGTCCTTCAAATGAGACTATAAACAGAGGTGCCGTGAGCGAACGCACGCAGAACGTCTTGCGCACACGCTAAAACCTGTACCGCCTTTCTTGCAAGTGGGACATTGCGTACCAATAGGAACTAACGACAAAATTTAAAAACTACATGCACACTGGCGTCGTGTATAGACATCATCCGCGAAGATGGAACATGGCTACCTCAATGGAGGGTAAACGGTTGCATTCGCAAAATCTCACCATTGGTGAACCTCGGAGCTCTATAGCCGCGGAACAAAAAAAAACCCTCAACCAAAAACCCAACAACTCGAAAACAAACAAACAAGCCTTCAACAACAACAACAACAATAGCAACAACGATCGTTTTACAAAACTCAAGAACGGAACGCAAACGCGCTAACACCCAATGCACCCACAGGACGAGAAATGCACACCCCCAATGACCCACCGTCCCAGTAAACACGCATGAGACTAGGCCTAACTCAGTGAGGGAAGTCCAAAGCCGCCATAAGCCCTTGGCAAAAGATATCAGGGTACCAATTTCTTTATGACAGCTTCTGCCCCAACGAAACTGTCACATCTACCAATTCATCAGGAATCCTACAGCCCCGTCCGTCAACCATGGAGACCATATTTAGGACGTCTTGGTTATCACGCTGATCTCCAAAACTGTGTGCATGTTGGAGATTACCTTGGGAAGGGAAGGGGAGGGGGGAGAGGTGGGGATGGGGTAGAGGTCAGGCTAAAAATGGTGTTTTGGATTTGGGGGGGTATTCTTTACTTATGTTTGTTCATGTGGTGGGTATTACATGTACATGTTTTGTTTGTTCATGTGGTGGGTATTACATGTACATTTTTTGTTGTTTTTTGCTTCTTGTACTAGGTTGTTGTTGGGTTTTTTAAACCCAGAAAGTTGTTTTTTGCTTGCTCTTGATAGTAGTAGTAGTGGTGGTGGTGGCAGTAGTAGTAGTAGCAGCAGCAGCAGCAGCAGTAGTAGTAGTAGTAGTAGTAGTAGGGACTGGCATAAGCCTAAGTTTCATGGGCTTTTGACCGTGCATGATTCTTTTCTTTCAGTGGACGCTTATCACTACACCGTTCACTTCATGTGGACAATTATCACTTTATGTGGACACTTACCAAACGGATGCCAATCGTCATTTGGCGATTTGCTTTTTTTACTCGTCAAATTCAAGGAATAGCTGTGTGAAGTCTTCATTGCTATCCTGCAGATTTTTTTAAGTTAAAAAAACAAACATAGACTATATCTAGGATGGATGCCAAATTGGTGTACGGGTGAACATAATTCATCTGGGTATGCCCACAATTTTGGTCACAACCGATCACTGTCATACTGACCAATCTATGCAGCAGACTGCAGTACTGACCGATGTCAACACAAAGAGTGTAATACTAACAGATCTGAAAAAACGCAACTTATTACAGATATAAACAACACTATGTTAAGTCTGCAGACCGGACCAACACACGGCAATACAGTTGTTCTTGTTTCATTCAAAGTCTACTGAAATTTTACGACTTTCTTTTTCGTTTCTGGGCTAGAGCTCCGAGGTTCACCAATGGCGAGATTTTTGCGAATTTAACCGTTTACCCACCATGAAGGTAGTCACATTCTGACTTTGAGGAATGATAAACACGACACCAGCATACCTGATTCAACCAATCCACTGTTGGTCGTCGCTCTTTATTTCTGGTCCATCCATCTGGAACGACCTTCCTCTCTCTCTTCGACAGAGGCCTACATATGACACATTTAAATCCAGCCTCAAGACATTTGTTTCAAACCTAACTTTTCCCCTCTTTCATCTCAAAACTGCCCCTGCCTTCAACAGCCCAAATCCCATTACCCTGCCAAAGCCTACAACCTGTGTGTGTGTGTGTGTGTGTGTGTGTGTGTGTGTGTGTGTGTGTGTGTGTGTGTGTTGTGTGTGTGTGTGTGTGTTTTGTATGGTGTAGTCGTACATTTGAATTTTAAGCTTTTGATAGTTATTGGCTGCATGATTCTGTAAGAATATGTTGAATGCAAGCGCTCTGATTTGTCTTTGCAAGATAGAGCTATACAAATTCCATTTATTATTATTATTATTATTATTATTATTATAATTATTATTATTACCTGCGTGTTTTATATTTTTGTCATCTGTTCCAACCGGCAAACTACAGCCTACTCTAACAAAAGGTGGCACAGATGTTTAAACTGTGCGTTAAGATGTTCTGCGTGAGTGTGTACAGAGAACTTTGGTTTTTAGTCTCATCTGAAGGACTTTGGGGGTAATGGAGTCAGCATTGATGTAAACTTCAAGGGTATGGCTTGATGACCTCAAGAACTACATGGGCGTGACATGGCACAGAGAAGTACAAGACAGGAGCTGAGGAGGGAGGGAGGGCTGCTACAGAGGGAGGGAGGGCTGCTGCAGAGGGAGGAGGGCTACTACAGAGGGAGGGAGGGCTGCTACAGAGGGAGGAGGGCTACTACAGAGGGAGGAGGGCTGCTACAGAGGGAGGGAGGGCTGCTACAGAGGGAGGGAGGGCTGCTACAGAGGGAGGGCTGGCTGCTACAGAGGAGGGCTGGCTGCTACAGAGGAGGGAGGGCTGCTACAGAGGGAGGAGGGAGGGCTGCTACAGAGGGAGGAGGGAGGGCGCTACAGAGGGAGGAGGGAGGGCTGCTGCAGAGGAGGGAGGGAGGGCTGCTACAGAGGGAGGGAGGGAGGGCTGCTACAGAGGGAGGGAGGGCTGCTGCAGAGGGAGGGATGCTACAGAGGGAGGGAGGGAGGGCTGCTGCAGAGGGAGGGAGGGCTGCTGCAGAGGGAGGGAGGGATGCTACAGAGGGAGGGAGGGCTGCTGCAGAGGGAGGGAGGGCTGCTGCAGAGGGAGGGAGGGCTGCTTCAGAGGGAGGGAGGGCTGCTGCAGAGGGAGGGCGGGCTGCTGCAGAGGGAGGGCTGCTGCAGAGGGAGGGCGGGCTGCTACAGAGGGAGGGAGGGCTGCTACAGAGGGAGGGAGGGCTGCTACAGAGGGAGGAAGGAGGGATGCTACAGAGGGAGGAAGGAGGGATGCTACAGAGGGAGGGAGGGCTGCTACAGAGGGAGGGAGGGAGGGCTGCTACAGAGGGAGGGAGGAGGGCTGCTACAGAGGGAGGGAGGGCTGCTACAGAGGGAGGGAGGGCTACACCCTACAGTGGGTGGACAACGCCTGGATTGAAAGTAAAGAGGAAAATTGTAGATTGTCTACCAGAATAAACATCTAGAGCGCAACTCCATAGTCTTCTGAGACTGAAGAATGCTTATATATATTCAAGACAATACAAAACGAAACAAAACAAAACAATACAGAGACGCACTAAACACTGCACTAGACACACACAACACACACGCACACACACACAAACACACACACACACACACACACACACACACACACACACACACACACACACACATACACAGAGGTTGGTTCTTTATTATGATTATTACGGACATTAGAGACATTCTCTTTTGGTGCAATATATTTCCTTTTTTTGGTTACTGTTAAACGGTTTTTACTGTTCGCTTATTAGATCTCGTTACAAATGGGATTATTATGGGGTTATTTATTCATTTATGTTCTGCCTGTTGTAAAAGGTAAAAGGTAAAGGTGTCCCATAACCTATGTGGTCGTGGGGGAGCAAGGCATCAGAGACCTCAGCTTCTCCAGGGGCCAGCATAATGAGGGCGGCGCCCATCTCCTCTCCCTCGCTGCTTTACCTTCCCTGCCCCTGCCTGTCGTACTGAAGTAAAATTCAAGAGTTGCATATTGTAGTTTTCATGGTAGGTCAGTCATTTGGTTTCATTTACTTGTTCACCCCTATTCAAAATATGTGTGTCTTCACTCCCAAACACTGATCCGTCCCCCCCCCCCCTCCCCCACTTGTCAGTCTACTATTACAATTTGTGAGGAGACGTAAAATGAAATCGCGCGCGCACACACACACACACACACAAAACACACACTCTCTCTCTCTCTCTCTCTCTCTCGCAAACACATACATACACACTTACCCCAGCACCAGCTGTCTCTGCATCAGCACTGGCAGAAGTTTCAGCTTCGTTCTCTTGGGCCGCTGGGCTGGGGACAGTACTGCTGTCATTGTTGAGCTGATCCTCAACCCCATCCTCAACAGGTCTGGCTGGCTGGCTGGTCAGACTGGTTTCTTCTGGCTGATGGTCTTGATCCACTTCTTCACTGGACAAACGGTTTTCATCACCACTTTGTGCGTTGAATGTCTCCACCTCTTGTTTGTCAGGGATTTCACTTTCTTTCTCCTTTACTGAACTGACAGTGTTCTCTTCCTGGACAGAATTTTCTACACCCATTTCCGTCTGATCACTGGACAGCACGTTTTCTTCAGTCTCACAAACGGTCTCCCTTAAAGTGGGTGCATAATTTGTACCAGTCACTGCTGCAGAGTCATTTTCATTGGTTGAGTTGGAAAGTGCGTTTTCATTGGTGGCGACAGCAGTGTTTTGATTGATGGAGTTGGGTAACGCAATTTCATTGGTCAACGTGACAGAGTCTGTGGTAGAAGAGTTATTTTGATTGGCGAACTTGGCAGGGGGCGATTCGCTGGTGAGAATGGCGGAGCCTTTTTGGTTGGAGGATTTGTTAGGTGTGATTTCATTGGTCAAAGTGACTTGGCGAGGTTGTTGAGGTATTGCTCGCTCCTCAGTGATCACGGCAGAATTGGAGGATTTTGGGTGAGGATGGTTGGTGATTTGAATAGGGCGAATACTAATTGGCGAAATTTCGTCATTTTTAAGCCAGCATCTAGACCATGCACACCCCATTCTTGCCTTGTGAACAATATTTAAGGAGAGTTACCAATGATATGTAAACAGCCACAGATCTAGGCTCTGGTTTTACGCAGATCATGTACTTCAGAGACACTTTTTGGTCATGGAGAATTCAAGAGATCACACATTATAAAATACAAGCTTTTTTTTTCCCCTTCTGATTCTTTGCAGTATTTTATTTATTTGGTGCTTCTGGGTTTGTTTGTTGTTTTGGGGGAATCAAATTTAGTCAAGCAGATGTTTATTCTAAACGTTTCCTTGCAACATTACTTGGTATGCTATTTATCAATTCAAATCACCAGGAAATGTTGCAGTTGGTGATGATGTGCTTGGGCGTACTAGGTGACGTGGTGTACACACTTGTGTTGACGTAAGCCCACAAAGTGATGAGGAGGCGTGTTCCTTCACCTAGGTCTTGTGACGTCATGGCTGGTTTTGTACATCATAGCTTGTGGTGAAGAAAGCCAGTGGTGACAGCAGTTTGCCACCTGGGAACAACACAAAATCAAATCAGTCATCATTGATCTTTAGATAAAAAGAAGAACACATCTGAGAACGAACAGAGAATGTGTATGTAAGGGAGTGTTGGAGAAGGGACACACAGGCACAAAAGAGAGATAACAGTAACCAAAAGAGAGGGAGAGAGAATTTGAATGCGAATGCGAATGGTTTATTCAAAAGGCCTTGGCCACATTTGAAGGGGAAAAACACAAAGCACACACTATCATACAAGTGATATTCACATAAACAATCAATTCACAAAACATTAGCAAAACACGATCATTTTTCAAGAATTAATAAGGGTGTCCCGCAGTCTAAATGCTTCATATAGGAAAAGAGCTAACTGTTTTGTAGTAACTTCATTTCCAGACGTAATGAGCATGATTAACCTATGGAGACATGGTTGACGTAAGAACTTTCGAGGTATAAACTGCTCTCTTAATTCCGTAAGTTGTGAACACGTGAATAGAAAATGTATTTCGTCTTCAGTAGAACTATCACAAAGAGGACAAATCAAAGCTATCTCGTTTACATATCTATAATAGAAATGATGCGTGTTCAATTTTGAGATACCAAATCTAAATTTTGTTAATATTCTTTTCAAATGCCTATCCATTTTCATTGTTAAATATAAAGGGATGCAATGTGATGGATTGATCAGACTATACATTTCATATCTGCTACTATTTTCAATGTGTGAATGCCAGTCTTGCCACTGACATTCAATTAGTCTTTCACGAAAAAGTCGTAAGAACAAAGAGTGATTTTCAACGCCCTGATTGAGCCACACATATCCAAAACCGTTCTCGTATAACTTTCTTTTAACTTTAGTAACCCAGTTTGACTTGCCCTTTTCATCTAACAGATATAACATTTTATAGGCTTTACGAGGAAGTCTATGTTGTTCCATCTGAGTCAATTTCAACCAAAAACGAATACACGAGGGAGGAGAGAGAGAGAGAGAGAGAGAGAGAGAGAGAGAGAGAGAGAGAGAGAGAGAGAGAGGGAGGGAGAGAGAGAGAGAGAGAGAGGGAGGGAGAGAGAGAGAGAGAGGAGAGAGAGAGAGAGAGAGGAGAGAGAGAGAGAGAGAGAGAGAGAGAGAGAGAGAGAGAGAGAGAGAGAGAGAGAGAGAGAGAGAGAGAGAGAGAGAGAAAGACGCCAACACACACACACACACACACACACACACACACACACACACACACACGAACAGTCTGTACTTTTGTGTTTTAAAACGAAGAAAGTTTTATCATTATTCCACAAGCATGCTTGCATTATGCGGGCATACACTGAGTGTCTACGTAAGCATGCGAGGTTGAATGTATACGCATACACATGCGTCCGTATGCATGTGTGTGTGTACGCGTGCGTGCGTGTTTACTCTTGCATGTCCATATGAACCTGTAAAACTATGTGCGCATCTGTATAATTGAGCGTCTGGAATGATGTAAACATAGTGAAAAGCCAATCCAATGATGATGATGATGATCATCATCTTCTTTTGCGATCATCATCATCATCATTATCATCCTCTTCTTCCTCCTCCTTCTTCTCCTCATTCTTCTGGGTTCCCTATAGATTAGGTGAGATGTGTAGTGCCAGGTCTTCTCCTGTGCTTGTCACTCTGCAGGAGGTCTGCCTGCTGGCCTCAGCCGACACATTCCCACCAGAGCAGCTTATGGAAAGAAAAATCCTTTGGGTAAAAAGGCAAGAAAACATTTGTCAGATCTGCTTAAAAGAGGCACGAGGAAGGCAGAAAATAAGCAAGAAAGAGAGAGGAGAGAGAGGGGGTGGGGAGAGAGGGGGGGGGGGGAGAGAGAGAGAGGAGAGAAAAGGGGGGGGGGGAGAGGGAGAAAGAGAGGGAGAGAGGAGGGGGAGAGAGACAGACAGAGAGGGAGAGAGAGAAATAGAGGAGAGAGAGAAGGACAGAGAGAGGAATAGATAAGCAGACAGAGACAGAGGTAAGGAACAAAACAAACAAAACAAAGAGAGTGACAGAAAAGGGGAACCTTCTAGCACAGAATTTCCAGAAGAAGGCAGATGCTATCCATACTGAAAGAGCCCCCAGGAAGAATGATGTTGATAATCTCACCGACCACACCGACGTCCTACAACCGTCCCCTCCGTGACAACTCAAGTTCAGAGTAAATAGCAATTAACTACTCACAAATTAAGTAAAAACGACATTAAAACAACTCTTTGGGGGCGGGGTAGCACAGTAGTTAGGGCGTTGAACCCACGAGTGACACACACGGCCCCCGGGTTCGAGCCACTACCAGTTGAACGGGATTTTTTCCTCTGGAGTTAACAACATCAGTTCCGCCTCCGCTCCCCCCAGAAAGCCCTTTTGGATGCGACTATAAACCCGAGGTCCTGTGTGCGAACACACGCAGAACGTCTTGCGCACACGTTAAAACCCCTGTTCCGCTTTCGGAAGAGTAGGCCATTCCATGCCAGTAGGAACCGACGACAACCCCCCCCCCCCCCACCCACCCAACAACCAACCCCCAACCACCAAACCAAACTCAGTGTGCACACTGGTGTCGTGCTTACTCATCACCCCAAAGTCGGAATGTGGCTACCTGAATGTTGGCAACAACGATTGCATACACACACTCACTCACTAGTGGTGAACCTCGGAACTCTAGCCGAGGGTCGATTCCCTCCCCCCCCCCACCTTAACTCAAACCACCAATTCTTCACTCGTTCCTTGCATCATTACCCTAGTCAACAATACAGTCACTGAGTTGTGGAAGAATCGCACAAACCCCACTTCAAAACTGAATCGAGCTACAAAACCAATCACTTGATACCCCCACTATCATCACAGCGTTTGTTTTGTAAGGCCACAATATAATCCTTGCATCATGACGAAAAATGCTTCATTCTCCTAGAAATTGTGTGTGTGTGTGTGTGTGTGTGTGTGTGTGTGTTTCTTCAATTTTATGTCCATTCACAAAAAGTGATATTAGACAGAAGGGGGGGGGGGGGGGGGAGGGAGAGAGAGAGAGAAGAGAGAGAGAGAGAGAGAGAGAGAGAGAGGTATGAACTCTACAAAAGTAATTGTAACAATGAAACTGTAAACTATCAACATAATGTAATCAACATCACGTAAAACAACGAAGAAAACTATAAATCAAACTATTGAAAGCCGTCCACAACTGTTCAGAGATAAGAAACAGTGGGGCAAATGTCCATGCCTTGGAAAGGCAGTCTGTTGAATGACATCACATAATTATGATACAAGAGATTACTACTAATGGGACACTGCTTTAACGCCAAGGCGATTTCACATAGCAAGATATTGTTGCTGAAAACCTTATCCAAGGAATGTTCATGAATGTCAGGAAGATGTTGTTTCAAAAACTGACATTCGAAAAGAATATGAATATCTGAGATTGTTTCGCCACATATGCAATATACATTTCTAGCAAATTTTGCCCTGAATGCATTCAGTTTCAGTCTGTAAATAAGACAAATTATTGTTCTTAGTTCTATTTGTGAATATCCAAAGTGGGAACGAAGAATATGTCTAAGGTCAGAATAAGAGGAATTACAGAAAGAGTATCCAGCATCTATTTGTTTTTTCCTAACATGTTTCCAGCATGCATTCTCGACTATGTTATAACTCTCATGAACAGATATAGGAAAAGTCAGGGCACATGCAGAGTTTAAATTCCTTGCCTCTCTTTTTGCAGCTGCATCAACTTTTTCGTTATAGTACACATTGCAATGAGATGGTATCCAGCAACAAGTAATATCGGTACCTCTTAACATCAGGAAATGGATGAGAATGTTAATTTCAGATACAAGATCTTGTCTAGCTTTCCAGCCTGAATGTCTAAGAGACTGTAAAATTGACATTGAATCAACGCACTAAAGAACCTGTTGTATAGTCAAGCAAATGATATAAAGCCATCAAGATTGCAGTTAATTCTGCAGTGAAGATGGAATGATTCATTCCAATATATTTTTTCAACTACATTTTCCACGAATCGCCTGCTGGTGATAGTAAGGCAGTCCTTTTCGCAAAACGGAGAATGGGCGTTAAAATCACCTGCAATTAACCATTTTTTCTCTTGTCATCTGTACAGAACGAATGAATTCCTATTTTCTTCATTGGGTCCTTTGGCAAGTAAAGGGAAACAACATTAATGATTTGTTCATTACAAAATGTTACGTGAACAGCACAGGAATGAATGCAGGTTTGGTACATTATCTGGTGTTGGTGACTTACATTATATTTCAAGCTTTTATGGATATAAATAGCCGTTTGACTTTTTCATCAGCATCTTGATAGTTTTTGCTTTGACACGTTTGATGATACTTTAGTTGCACTAGACCTATGGTGGGTGTTTTCTGTGCCTCCTACCTGGCTCGGCATAGGAGGCACACATCTGGCAGCCTCTGTGTAGGTTGGTCAGGAAGAAACCTTCCAACATAGCTGGTCAAGGTCGGCATCACCCCATTCCCCAAGGAATCAAGCATTTCATTTTGCTGAGACACTAGTATCTTCCAGCCAGGAAACACGTTAGCATAACTGAAGAACGACTTCTTTCCGTTCAGAAATTGAACTAGAACTACTAGTTTCACAAGAAGTTGCAGTTTTTAAGAGTCATTCTTGCTGGCAGGATGGTTAAGACGTTCGCCTGCCAACAAGTAAACCGTGAGGTTCTGGGTTTGATTTCCAGCCTCGCCCTTTCTTCCCAGTTTGACCCCCAAAAATCGAACTGAATGTCAAAGTCCTTCAGATGAGACTATAAACCGAGGCCCCGTGTTCGAACGCATGCAGAACATCTTGCGCACACGTTAAAGCTTGTTCCGCTTTTCGAAAGAGTAGGCCATTATGTGCCGGTGGAAACAGATGACAATTTACAAAACCGCATACACACGGGGCTGGATGTAAAAAAGCAATGAGTGCTTATTCCATTATCCTCAATATAAAAGAATAAATAAATTAAAAAAAATATATATTCTCTGACTGACACAGGTTTTGTACCAATTTGCAGACCAGATCGCTTCAAAAGTTCTTTTGGTCCAGTCTCAGTCTTCTTGATGCTCTTTCTGGTCTGCACATTCTTTGTAGGTGCCGGAGGTGAAAAGCGGCTTCCCAGGATTGTAGATCTGGTGAATTTTGTCACGATCACAGTCAAAAACTGCGATAACTTCGCCTGTTAGAGATCTAGAAGTTGAGCGTTTCCGCCATCTTGTCACGTCTCCTGTATGTGTGTGTGTGTTGGTGTGTTGTGTGTGCGTGTGTGTGTGTGGTGCGTTGTGGTGCGTGGTGTGTTGCGTGCGTGTGCGTGTGTGTGTGTGTGTGTGTGTGTGAGTGAGTGAGCGTGTGTGTGAGTGAGTGTGAGCGTGTGTGTGAGTGAGCGTGTGAGTGAGTGTGAGCGTGTGTGTGTGTGAGTGAGCGAGCGTGTCTGTGAGTGTGTGTGTGTGTGTGTGTGTGTCCGGAGGAATATCGCACGATATTTAGAGAAATCTGCTGTGAACTACTTACGACACCCCAATCACTGAGAGATACATGTGTGGGGAGGGTTTTATTTTCACGCAAAGTCAAAAAGCAAGAGGTTGTCCTCACATAAAAGTATAGGGCTGTAATCAAATATGCTCTACCTCTCTTTCATACACATAATTATGCACGCGAGCGCGCACGCACATACACACACCTTTGAGTCTCTCTCTTACAAACACCTCACACACACACACACACACTCATCTCTCTCTCTCTCTCTCTCTCTCTCTCTGTCTGACTTGTCTGTCTATCACCCTCCAAAAACTCGTACATATCTTCAGCATTAAATCGAGTTAAAAATACATTACATAGCCACACGTAAGCTTTTATACGTAATGGATACACGTGTGTGTGTGTGTGTGTGTGTGTTTGCGTGGGCAAAGAGAGAAACTTATACATAGTCCGAAAAACACATCTCTAACGCAGACTTGGCACACACACACACACACACACACGGTGAGAGAGAGAGAGAGAGAAGAGAGAGAGAGGGGATGAGAGAAGATGAGAGAGAGAGAGCTCAGAGAGAGAGAGAGAGAGAGAGAGAGGGTGGGAGTTTTTATTTATTTTATTCTTTCATATCGAGGATAATGGAATAAGCACTTATGTGCTTTTTTTTATACATCCAGTCCCCGTGTGTACGGTTTTATAAATTCTGTCACCTGTTTCCACCGGCACACAATGGCCTACTCTTACGAAAAGCAGAACAGGATTTAACGTGTGCGCAAGATGTTCTGCGTGCGTTCGCACACGGGGCCTCGGTGTATAGTCTCATCCGAA
>CM054156.1:9494070-9506570 GCA_028751875.1 Rapana venosa
GCTGGCAGACTAGCCAAAAGAGAATTGCAATAGTCCAGAACGTGAAAGAATGAGAGATGCCACGAGGATTTTGATGTTGCATCTGTGGACATGTACTTTCGAATTGCACTAAAATACGCCGTAATTGATAGAAGCACGACCTGGCAGGTCTGGGTGATGAATTTTTGCATAGAGAGTGTGTTGTCAATAATGACCCCTAGATACTTTACAGCAGTGGATAGGGGACTGATGCATTGCGAATTCTATTGAAGCTGTTGTAATGGAAGAGAGTTTGTTTTGGTCCCTACAAGCATGGCTTCAGTTTTATCAGCGTTTAGTTGTAACTTGTTCTCTATCATCCCGTTTTTGGATATCCTTGAAAGCAGTAGGCCATATTTATCAAGAGAGAAGGCAGATTTTCAGGTGTGTCACTGCTTAGAATCTGAGAGTCATCTGCATAAAAGTGATGGTGATCTGATGACGGTTAATTATATGTGACAGTGGAGCGGTGTAGAGAGTGAAAAGAACAGGGCCCAAAACTGATCCCTGCGGGACTCCACATTCCAGTCTGGCAGGTACTGACTGAATCTTATTTACTGTGACTGTCTGGAATCGGTCAGTCAGGTATGAGCTAAACCAGGTGAGGGCCGTACCAGTAACACCAAACGTTTCCTGAAGACGGGAGAGAAGGATAGAGTGGTCAATAGTGTCAAAGGCTGCAGATAAGTCGAGTAGAGTGAGGAGGGAGATTTTCCCTGAGTCAGAAGCAAGTAGAAGCATGTTTAAAGTGTGAACTAGGGTGGTTTCAGTGCTGTGGTTGGCGCGATAGGCAGACTGAAACGCAGGAAGAAGACTGTTGGAGAGAAGGTGGTTGTTGAGCTGTTTCAGAACTACTCTTTCAAGGACTTTAGAGATAAGAGAGAGAGAGGCTGCTTTCTAGACAGGCCGTTACCTCTAGACCACCGATCCATTCTTTGGCACTGTGCTGCTTCACTTCTATGAGGTGGTGGTGGGGGGGGGGGGGGGTTGGGGGGGCAGTAGGAGGGGAAAGGGAGGGGGGGAGAGGGTGTGAGGGGGGGGGGTGCTGACAAGAGGCGAAGGAGGTGGGATGGGGGGGGGGGGGGGGGGGGGGGGGGGGGCGGGGTGGGGTGGGGTGGTGGTGGTGGTGTGGGTGGTGTTGGTGGTGGTGGTAGTGGTGGTGTGTGTGTGTTGTGTGTGTGTGTGTGTGTGTGTGTGTGAGGGGGAGGGGGGGGGTAAGGGGGAGTGGTGATTTGCGAATGACTTACATTTCTTTTCTTTTTTAGGGTTGGGTGGGTAGGGGGAGTGGGGAGTATTTGGTGTGTGTGTGTGTGTGGATATGTGCGGCCGCGCGCGCGCGCACACACACACACGCACGCACGCACGTGTGTATGGGCGTGCGTGCCTGTCTTTCTCTGGGGGAGTGGGGAGCGTAGCGGTTGCCTACTGAAGGTCAATGATCGCAATAAACAAGGTTAAGGCATGTTTTGAATATTGTTGGTTTTTTTTAAGCTTTTCTTTTTAATGCAGACATTTTACATATACAACGAAACACAACACACACATTTTACATATATAATACAGCACACAAACATTACTGTCTAATGGAACTTTGAGTGAACAGACGTAAAATCAAAGCAACAGCAATAACAACGCGCGCGCGCACGCGCACGCGCACACACACACACACAAAAGAACGTCAAAGCTGTGAGACAATCAACATACAACAATCATGGATAAAATTTTTAATGTGAACAGACTCTTCAATGTAGACGGTTATTATAGCAATGAAAAATTATCCAATTACATTGAGATATTCTCATAAGTTTGTAAAAAAAAAAAAATTCTCATACAGTCCGATCAGTTTCGAGTACAAATGCACTCTAAGCAGTGAGTCAATTTACCATTTATTTCTTTAGAAAAAAGAACAACTGTTCTATTGTACATCTAGTTTTAGAATGTACGTTTTTTGTGTTTAAAAAACAACAACACCCCCTTCCCCCAATTACTGTGTAAAAACAATCGCTGATAGCGTCAATAGTAATAGATATGACGAGAGAGAGAGAGAGGGGGAGAGAGAGAGAGAGAGAGAAGAGAGAGAGAGAGAGAAGAGAAATTGTATCTGTTTACGGACACAAACCATCGACATATGACGAGAGAGAGAGAGAGAGAGAGGGTGAGGGGGAGAGAGGGGGGCGGATAGTGAGAGAGATAGATATGAGAGAGAGAGAAGAGATGAGGGGAAGGGGAGAGAGAGAGAGAGGCGAGAGAGAGAGGTGAGGGGGAGAGAGGGGGGCGGATAGTGAGAGAGATAGATATGAGAGAGAGAGAGGAGATGAGGGGAAGGGAGAGAGAGAGAGGGCGAGAGAGAGAGGGGCGAGAGAGAAAAGAGAGAGAGGGGAGAGAGAGAGAGAGAGGGCGTAGTGGAAAAGATAGAGATATAAGAGAGAGAGAGAGAGAGAGAGAGAGAGAGAGAGAGAGAGAGAGAGAGAGAGAGAGAGAGAGAAGAGAATGAGAGAGAGAATTGAAAGAGAGAGAGAAGAGGGCGAGAGAGAGAGAAATGAAAGAGAGAGAGAGGGCGAGAGAGAGAGAGAGAGACAGAGAGAGCGAGAGAGAGAGAGAGGGGGGGGGGGCCGTAGTGAGAGAGATAGAGATATGAGAGAGAGTGAGAGAGAGGAAGGAACGGTTTATTCACAAAGAGGTCACTGGCCCATGTACATGAAAAGGGGCTGCTGACAAATCAATAAATGATAAATAAGAATGAAAGATGCAGCCTGGAGAAACAAAACACGAATCACACACACACACACACACAACAAGAGCCAGATTTGAGAAGAGAGAGAGGTAGAGAGAGAGAGAGAGAGAGTGAGAGAGAGAGAGGTAGAGAGAGAGAGAGAGAAGAGAGAGAGAGAGAGAGAAGAGAGAGAGAGAGAGAGAGAGAGAGAGAGAAATAAAGAAACAGACAGAGAGAAACACACACACACAGTACAGGACAGACATGCAGAGAGAAAAACAGAGACAGAGAGCCAGAAAGCGAAACAGAATAAAGGATACGTGTCAGAAATCATGTACCTTGCCTCAACAACACCCGCCATCACTACCCCCCCCCCCCCCCACACACACACACACACACACACAAAACCAATTATTTTTCGGATCATAACTTTTTGGAGAATCGTTTGCTTCTGTGTCCTAAACTGGTTGCTAGGGGACGGGATAGATAGCTCAGTAGTCAGAGCGCTCGCTTTCCCCCAGCTAAGGTTAAGCAGCATTGAGCGTGGCTACCAAGTGGATAGGTGACCGTTTGCGCGCCTTGGCTTCAGTATCCCCCCCCCCCCCCCCCCCCACACACACACACTACACCCCCCTCCCTCCAGCTGTAAATGGATACCTTTAGGGTCAGAGAAGGTAAAGCAGCGAGGGAGAGGAGATGGGCGCCGCCCTCAATATGCTGGTTCCAGGAGAAGTTGAGGTCTCTGACGCCTCGCTCCCCTACGACCGCATAGGTTATGGGACACCTTTACCTTTTTTTTCTTACATTAAGTGGTGGTTTGTTGTAGAGTCGACAGGTTGAACGGAGGTAAGAAATTCTCCTGGGGTCTGGAAAACTTCCTGTGGAAAAACCCCCACTCAACCTTCTTCTTTCCTTCACCAGGGGGGCTGCCGATGACAATGACAACGACAATGACACATTTTTTATTTCGAGGATATTGAATAAGCACCCATGTGCTTTTTCTGACCATAACTTTTTGGAGAATCGTTTGCTGTGCCAATGCACAGACTTCACATCGCTGAAAGACAAACAAACGATTCCAAATCTGACAATTCCTATTGTCTTTGTCAGCGTGTGAATCAGGTATTTTAAAACAGCCTAGTATTTTGCCCGGGTTAAGTGAAGGAGTATTTGTATTGCGTTCGCAGTCTCGATTGAGTTTTTAATGTGGGGGGGGGGGGGGGGGGGGGGGGGGGGGGGGGTGGGGGGGGGGAGGGGAGAGGAAGGGAGACACAGAGAGGGGGGAGGGAGACTGAGAGAGGGGATCTGAGAGAGAGGAACTAAAGGAGGGACAGAGAGAAGAGAGAGAGAGAGAAGAGAGAGAGAGAGAGAGAGAGAGAGAGAGAGAGAGATTGAGTGATTCATTTAATGACCTTCCACTAAATTGAAACAGACAAACAAGGCTATAAGTAAGTGTGTGTGTGTGTGTTGTGTGGTGTGTGTGTGTGTGTGTGTGAGTTGAGTGAGTGCTTCTCTCTCTCTCTCTCTCTTCTCTCTCTCTCTCTCTCTCTCTCGCACCCCATCCTCACTCTCGCCTCACTTAGTAGTAGTAGTAGTAGTAGCCGCAAAAGCATAAAGTAGCAACAGTAATAGTAGTAGTAGCTAGTATAGTATAGTATAGCAAGTAGCAGCAAAGCAGCAGTGTATTAGCAAAGTACAGCAACAGCGAGTATATATATATTATATCCTTATCTCTATTTATAGATATACAATATATTAAATATATAGATATATAGTATATAGATATATTAATATATATATAATATATATATGTTTTTATGCTTAGTAACAACAACAGACGTTTCCTAAAGTGTTTGGTTTCGATAAGGGAGAGAGAGAGAGAGATAGAAGAGAGAGAGAGGGGAGAGAAGAGAGAGAGAGAGAGAAGAGAGAAGAGAGAGAGAGAGAGAGACACACACACACACAGAGACAGAAATAGAGAGAACTGACATAGTAAAGACAGACAGACAATAGAGACATACACAGACAGACAAACAGGTCCTCTGACTGAAGCATTTTAATGTATACCTACTGTTTTCCAATGCCATCAATAAAACAAACAGCATTTCTCCCAGGAATGTTTGCCTAGTACTCATTTTATGTTCGCTGTCTAGACTTAGTTTAATATCTAGTAATAAATCTTTTTTATACCTTTTTTTTAATTGGTGGAAGGGGGTGGGGGGTTGCATCTATTCCAAGTGTGTGAATAGACGAACGATTACTGAACAGTGTAAAGAATAGTTATTTTTCATTACGTTTTTGACTAGTTTGTACCAGTTAACGCCTTAATCCATTTAGCGACAAGCAATCCCTTAAGGACAACACAAAGTAAATTAAAAACCAAATTTTAAAAAAAATTATTATCTCAGAGACAGAAAAATTCATGCAGGTTACAACCTACATAAAAACATTAAACAATATCACGGAAAAGAATACACAACACAAGTATCCGAAACATCAGCACGCACCCATCACAATCATCACAATATAAATAACAACCATAACTCAACAACTCCAGACCCCAGCCAGTTATAGACCCACCAAGTAAAATCACACACAACACACACACACTACACACACAACACACACACACACACACACACACGTGCACACCAGTATACCACGCACACCACACACTCACACACAGCTCGCGCGCGCACACACACATTTGGAAACAATCGCACACTTTTTTTTTAACATAAACCAAATTGTTATAACATGGTGTAGGACAAGACAAAATAATATCAAATTAATACTCTGTTCTATTAAGATATTGAACACAAGTCTAAAATAATAACGCGCGCACGCATTTTTATGACATAAACCCAAACTGTTACAACACGTTGTACGAAACGAACAATCAAATATCACTATTCTGTGGAGGACATTAGCTGAACAAATATCACTGAAATTAATTTTAACTTTAGCTTTTGAAATATTGAATCACAAAAGCTTAAAATGATAAAAGGTAATCCTTTCCTATACTTTAAAATGTCCCATCCTTTTTGTACCCTGCGCCTCTATCTCTTCCTTGTTCCCTCCCCCCTCCCCCCACCCCCTCGTCTCTCTTCCAGTGCGTTAAACACCCGTCTACAATATGTCACCGCTTCCTTGCAATACAATCTCCTCCCTCCCGCCTTCCTCCCCCGCTTACCCCCTAAGCATTAAATGTCCTATGTTATAAGGACAAAGACTACTGACACACCTAAATACTCCGTCCTTTCTTTCTTTCTTTTCGTTTTTATTTTCTTCCTTCTCTCACAATAAAGACCCGTGACACGACAATATGAGAGAGAAGGAGAGAGAAGAGAGAGAAGAGAAGAGAGAGAGAGAACCCAGAGAGAGAGAGACAGACATACAGAGACAAGACAGAAACGTGGAGGGGGGGGAAGGAGGAACGGAGACAGAGAGGGGGAGAGAGACATGATATTTTATTTATTTACTTATTTTATTTTCTTTTTTTTTTTATCAAGGATAAGGAATAAGCCATATGGGCTTTTTTTTCCACCATTCATTGCCCGTGTGTATCATATTGTAAATTCCTGATCATCTGTTCCCACTGGCACAATGCCCTACTCCTACGAAAAGCGGAACAAGGGTTTAACGAAGATGGGGCGGGGGGGGGGGGGGGGGGGGGCATAGAGAGGGGGCCTGAGAGAAAGAGGGAGAGGGAACCAGAAAGAGACAGAGAGCCAGAGACCAGAGAGAGAGAGAGAGAGAAGAAGAGAGAGAGAGAGAGAGGAGAGAGAGAGAGAAGAGAGAGAGAGGAGAGAGAGAGAGAATAGAAGAGAGAGAGAGAGAGAGAGGAGAGAAAAATGGACAGTTTCATTAATTTCTTCCACTGAAAATGTGAAACAGACGACCAAGGAAAATCTCTCTCTCTTTCTCATGTATGTTGTGTTGTGTGTGTTGTGCGCGCAAGCGCGCGCGCGCCGCGTTCGAGTGTGTGTGTTGCGCGCGCCGCCGTGCGTGCGTTGTGTGTGGTGTTGTGTGTGTGTGTGCGGCATGTGTGTGTGAATTTAGAGTTGAAAATCTCTGACTGTCTGTCTGTCTGATCTGTCACTCCTCTCTTGTAGTAGTATGGTAGTAGGAATAGTAGCAGCAGCCAGTTGTGGTGAGTAGTAGAAGTATAGCAGTGCAGTAAGCAGCACACAGCAGTAGCAGCAGCATCAGTAAGTAGTAGATAGTAGTATAGTCAGTCAGCATAAAAGCAGCAGCAGTAGTAGTAGTAGAGCAGTAAAAAGACAGTAGCAGCAGCAGCAGTATAGTAGCAGCAGCAGCAGCAGCAGCAGTAGTAGTAGTAGTAGTAGTACTAGTAGAGCAGCAACATAGTAGAAGTAGTACCACCACATCCACCACTACCAGCAGTAGCCACATCAGTAGTAGTATAGTAATGGTAGTAGTACTACCGGTAATATCCTTAACCCTAAAAAAAGGTAAAAATGGTCCAAACATAGTATTGCAAGGCTGGACTGTTGGTTATTCTCTCTTCTCTCCCCCCTCCCTCTCACCTAACAACGATGCAGGGCGTGTCCAGGGGGTGTATTGACGACGTCACGTGCACACGGACAGAGAGAAGAGAGAAAGAGGAGAGAGAGAGAGAGAGAGAGAGAGAGAGAGAGAAAGAGAGAGAGAGAGAGAGAGAAGAGATATTTGCATGATAAATAACATTTTTATGTTCTCCGCCCTATTATTCACCCTCGGCAGAAATATCACTGTTTGGGTTCTCTCTCTCTCTCTCTTCCACTCTCCTCTCTCTCCAATCATCTCCGTCCCTCCTCCTCCCGGGTCTCTTTCCTCTCCTCTCTCCAGCCCATCTCCTCTCACTCCTCCAATCACTCTCTCTCACTCTCTCTCCGACCTCCCAACACCTCAACCGAACCATCACTTTCTTGTACTCTCTCCCCTCGAACCACTCAAAAAACAAAGAAAAAAGACCACCTCAACCCTCAGACATTCTTCTCTTCACACACATCCACATCCTACTTTTCTTTACACCATATCATACATATCACCCCCCCCCCCCCCCCGCCTCTCTTCCAATAACACCCTCAATATGCGAGTTACTGTAAGTGATAAGCCGTAATGGTCCCCACCCCAAAAAAGGGCAAAGGGGTGCTCACTATTCTCTGCGTTTGTGTCTATTTGTCATCTGTCTGTAGTCTTGCCTGCCTACCTACCAATCTGCTTACCTACCTACCAGCCAGCCCCCCGCCCTGATCCCTCCCCCCCCCAACATCCCCATCTCTCTCTCTCTCTCCTCGTCATCTCAGCGTCCCTCTCCTCTCACTCTCTCTCGACTCTCTCTCTCTCTCCTCACACCGGGTGAGCACATTTATCACAAGTAAAAAAACTAAAGTGTTGTCTAAATAACAGAACGAAATGTAATATCTGCTTACGCGCTTTCTCTCAAACACAACACACACTAACACACACACACTACTAACTACACACGCACCACTAAACACCACACACTAACAACACAAAAACACCACACACACGAACACCACGCACCCACCAGCACGCACACACACACACAGCACCCACACACACAACAACAAAAAACCACACACACCACACACTACACACACACACACACACAAACATGTCGGTTGGTTGAAAAACAATAATTACCTGCCATCCTGAACAACTCTTGGACAAAGTTTTTCAGAAACTGTAGACTGTTGTGTGAAATTGTTTTTGATTGCTTGAAACGGTGCCCTATGGCATCTCTCCTTCGTGGATGTGAGTGCCTGGGTTTTATTGGTTTGTTGTTGTTTTTTTAAATCACACCTCCCCCACCAAATCTTTAAACTCCCTGTTGATTGTATTTACAGTTTCGCATTTTTTGATGAAAGATGTTAAACAATAACTTTACTTTCGATAGTTGTTTACTTTAAATATCGATTTATTTATTTATTTTTAAATACTGTAACTTGGCAATGCTTAGGGTTGAGATGTTCCACAATCATCCATCATTGCTTTATGACGTCTTAAACAACATAAATTTTTGTTAAATATTAAATTGCAAACGCACGCAGGAAGTTCACTCACACACACAACACAAGCAACGCAACATATGCAAAAACATGCAAACACACGCCGCGCACACACACACAACCGCGCCACGCAACCCGCACAAACGGACCCACTTAAACCGAGGACCCCGTGTGCGAACAGCACCAGAAACACTTGCGCACACGTTAAAACCCGTTTCCGCTTTTCGGAAGAATAAGGAAGCCATTGTGTGCCGGTGTGAACGGAGACAAAATTTATACAAAACTGCCAATACACAGGGGACATAGATGTAAAAAAAGCACACAAGTTTTTAATTTCACTAATCCTCGATATAAATGAATAAAATATAAAATAAAATAAAAACAATACACGCCTGCAAGCTCGCACGCACACATTCATTACTTTTAAACAACTTTAATTTTATCATAAAATCAAAATGAAACACGCGCACTACACACACGCGCGCGCGCGCGCCACACAGATAACACACACACACAACAATCACACACCACACACAACCGTCAATCCTCACGACACAAAATAACGCACGTAAACGCACCACACACTTTGTTTATACAAATCATACCAACTCCTCATGTTCCGAGATTTCTCTCATGTCCAGACATGGTTACCAATTTAATGTATCGTACTCGCTTAAAACCTCTCCGTACAAAATTTTTGCAAAAATATTCAATGTTTGTGTGGTGAACAAATCACGGTGAATCATTTGCTTGTGCGTTGCTCATTAACACGACTGTCACTTTCACAAAAGCTTGGACACTGTCATCCTCCCAACTGTCCTTTATCTCTAGAGCACATTTTGAATAACTAGTCGCTTCTTCACGAGTTCTGTTTATTTCAATAGCAGTCCGGTTGGTATCTACCTTTGATTCTCGTTAAGCTGCTATGTGATGATTCGGTTAATGTTATATTAATTATTAGTTATGTTAAATTAGTTTATGTTATACAAGTTATGGTACTTCAATGACGCTATGTGATGATTCCGTTAATGTTATATTAATTATTAGTTATGTTAAATTAGTTTATGTTATACAAGTTATGGTACTTCAATCATGTTGTGCTATTTCTTTGCCCTCTGAGTTTTGTTTGTTAATAGTTCTTAATAATACTTCTTCCTCAGAGCACACACACACACACACACACACACACAACACCCCCCCACACCCCCCACGCCCTCTTCCCCCCCCCCCCCCCCCCCCCCCCTCTCTCTCTCTCTCTGTACGCACTTGAATTTGCACATGCTTTTTCATACACATACTTCCCTCCCTTTTCTCAAAATCCTTTTCCCTATCGTTTAATATCACTTACAGCGAAGAACAACAACACACTTGTTATAGTTATATCACAAGCTATATCAGCACTTCTCGTGCATTTAATTGTTGTTATCATTGCTTAGCCCTTTTTTCTGTGTACTAAGTTTAGGAGTAGATATCCATTTCGTTGCACTCATTCATCAACTTAAGTCCTCCCCCCCCCCCCCCTCCCCTTCCCGTCGTCTAATATCACTTTGAGTGAACAGACGTAAAATCGAAGCAACAACGTGGAAAGAGAAAGAGAGAGGAGAGGAGAGAGAGAGAGAGAGAGAGAGAGAAGAGAGAGAGAGAGAGAGAGAGAGAGAGAGAGAGACGAGAGGCAGAGACAGAGAAAGACACACAGACAGACAGCACACAGACACACACACACATATATATATTATATATATATATATATATATATATATATAATATATATATATATATATAGAGAGAGAGAGAGAGAGAGAGAGAGACAGAGACAGACATACATAAAGACAGACAGACACACACACACTCATACATATATATATATATATATGGAGAGAGAGAGAGAGAGAGAGAGAGAGAGAGAGAGAGAGGAGAGAGAGAGAGAGAGAGAGAGAGAGAGAGAGAGAGAGATTTTATTCTTTTATATCGAGGGTTATGGAATTAGCACTCATCTGTTTTTTTACATCTAGTCCCCGTGTGTATTAGAGAGAGAGAGAGAGAGAGAGCATTATAGAATCACTGAAACTTTATAGAAGCAAACTTGTTCCTTCTTCATAGTAACGATTTTTTTTAATGCAACCATTTTCTGAAACGATATGAATATTTTGATGTCAATATACCAACAACAAGAACAAGAACAATAATAAATAATAATAAAATGGAATTTATATAGTGCTATATCTTGCAAAAACAAATCAAAGCACCCCTACTGCAATAAAAGGTTTCTTTCAAGTAAGCGTATTTGATCATCTATCTCACACACACGCACGCATGCACGCACACACACCCATAACACGCACACACGCACGCACACACGCGCGCCACACACACACACACACATCATGTTGATACAGGCCAGATGGCTAAATAAACCAATATTTTTGTTGTTATCTCAAAGCTCGCGCGCGCACGCGCACACACACACACTCACACAGGACAAGCACACACAGAGACACACACATACACACACAGACAAAACACACACACACACACACAACACACACACACACAGAGACAAACACACACACAGCCCAAAATATGCTGTATTGCGAAGAAAATATATTCCTTTGTATTATTACAGATTTCCATCGAATCTGAAAGTGCAGCTTCTTTGTATGAACACTAAACCTAGTTTGATGTTTAAAGTTGGATTATTTCTTACTAAATGTTTAGATATCAGAAGTAAGGATGTTCACCTTACATGAAAGTATATGATTAACTGTTGTTCCTATGGGCCATATGGCCTGCAAAAACTGAATTAAAATTATTGTTATTGTTATTGTAAACACACACACACACAGACAAACACACACACACACACACACACAGACAAACACACACACACACACACACAGAGAACACGGAACAACAAGGACATATGTTCAGTAGTCTTTCTCACGGCTCACGACGCGTTCGTGACAAATAAATATATCTTTAGAATGAACATCGATATGTCGCAACCATAACAAACACCCACAACCTTTCTTCCTTTCTGTCTCTCTCTCTCTCACACTCACACACACACGTGCGCGAGTACACACAGACACACACGCGACGCACGCGCGCGCGCGCGTGCCACGCACACACCTCGCTATACATTTGTTTGTCCGTCGTGTTCGACAATGACCTACAAAACAGCAGAGGAGGCAGCTGCTGTTTCGGAAACTGGGCAGAAATTTGATTATAGGGGAGATGCCTTGCCCACAGTACATCCCCATTCTCTCAGCCAAGAGGGCATAAGGACAGTCAGCGTTGGAGATGTTCTCCAAAGGCCAACCAGCCCCCAGGGCTGCAGCACATAAGGACTGCGCAAGTCAAGCCTCCTAGTCAGAGAGTCATAGTCGATCACTAAAGACTAAGCTGTAAAGTGGAATTCCATGAGTGGGGGGAAAGCCACTGGTCATACAGCTTCTCACTTTACTGTTGCCCCCAGCGTCAATGGTTTAATCAAGAACTTGTGATATTATAAAGCCCTGGCGCTGAAGGCACACAGGCAGCCATACTCTGGCTGCAGGGGGTAATTTTTGTTCCTCTTTAAAGGAAAGTACAGGTTGTTAAGGGTTACGGGATAGCTCAGTGGTCGGAGCACTCGCTTTCCCCCAGCCAAGGTTAAGCAGCGTCGAGCGTGGTTACCAGTTGGATGGGTAACCGTTTGCGCGCCTTGGCTTCAGTACAGTCTCCTAGTTCAC
>CM054156.1:9519070-9521570 GCA_028751875.1 Rapana venosa
TGACCAGTGGCTTTCTTTCCCACTCATGGAATTCCGCTTTACAGCTTAGTCTTTAGTGATCGACTATGATTCTCTGAATAGGAGGCTTGACTCGCACAGTCCTTGTGTGCTGCAGCCCTGGGGGCTGGTTGGCCTTTGGAGAACATCTCCAACGCTGACTGTCCTTATGCCCACTTGGCCAAGAGAGTGGGGGATGTACTGTGGGCAAGGCATCTCCACTATAATAAAATTTCTGCCCAGTTTCCGAAACAGCAGCTGCCTCCTCTGCTGTTTTGGAGGTCATCGTCGGACACGACGGACAAACATACATTTTATATCTGCTTGGGTCCTTCCACACATGGCAATCTGTACACTCTTGGTGCAAAATAATCACTAGTAAACTTTTTAAAAAAACAACCCAACGTGTTGTTGTTGCGCGTTCCTCAGTTCAACACAATGGAAGCCGCCAGAATTATTGCAAGCTGTCTCATTCCTACTATACGTGGGAATCAATGCGAGAGTGAAAAGTGCGCGCTGGATGAGAAGTTTTGCGTGTACGATTCTTTTTTCCCCCCAAGTATTCCGCCATATAGGTAGCTTTACTCCGATTTCAGGAGATTTTTTTTCTCTCTTTCGTTTAAAGGAGAAAGTGTGTTATGCTAGGAGCTTGTCAACACAATACGTTTCAATGGGATACAATGCGATACAAACCAATACAACACAGCACAATAATGCACAGCTTACCACCCAAACAACACCGCAGCACACCACACCAAACCACGCCACACCACACCAAACCACACTACGCCACACCACATCAAACCACACCACGCTACACCACACTACACTACACTACACCACACTACACTACACCACACTACACCACACTAACAACCAAACCACCCCTTCCCACACTACACTACACCTCACCGCATCACACCCCACTACACAACACTACGCCACACCACACCACACCAAACCACACCAATGCACATACCTTCAGTGACGGGGTTACATCGGAGATTCTGGATGATGAATCGTGACGTGATGACAAGTGATCTCAGCCAGCACTATACACGAAGGCAGCTGCAGGAAGACGGACAGAGCAGACGCGATGCCCAATCCAACCTGATATTGTAGATAGCCTCGCCGACGGCAGAGGCCATATGAAGGCTGTCATCTTATGAGAAGGTGTGATGCCCACACAGTTAGCTCATTCTGAAAAGAAAAAATTGAATGGGTTAGAGGCCTAATGGTCTGTAGCAATGTTTAACCAACGTATGCATGCAAACAAGCACACACACGCATAAAAGCATGCACCACAGAGAGAGAGAGAGAGAGAGGAGAGAGAGAGAGAGAGAGAGATGAGAGAGAGATAGAGAGAGAGAGAACATCCTGCGCACACAATTAAATCCTGTTCGCTTTTCACCAAGAGTAGGCCATTGTGTACCGGTGGAAACAGAATTTACAAAGCCGCATACACACGGGGACACACTGGATGTAAAAAAAGCACATAAGTGCTTATTCCATTACCCTCGATATAAAAGAATAAAATAAACACGCACACATTCGATGCACTGATAATGTGCAAAGAAAGGGTCTCTAACAATGATTAAACCACTAAACACACAAAAAAGATAACTATTCGACATACTACTACGTGTCCAGGTTTTTCCAGTTTAACCTGTGCTGGTAAGAAAAAAAAAAGGTGTTGACTTGTTCCACAAACTATCATTTTTTGGTGCCGCGGCTAGAGCTTCTAGGTTCATCAGTTGTGAGATTTTTGCGTATGCGACCGTTTTTTACCCATCATCAAGGTAGCCGCAATCAGGCTTCGGGGATGATGTTTCAACACGGCACCAGTGTTCATGCATTTACAAAAAAATTGCCATCCGTTCTTCCCTGCACGAATGGCCTATCCTTCTGAAAGGAAGAACAGGTTTTAACGTGTGTGTGTGTGATATGTTGTGGGACTGTACACAGGACCTCGGTTTATAGTCTCATTCGAAGGACTTTTTCTTTTTCATTTTATTCTTTTATATCGAGGATAATGGAATAAGCACTCATGTGCTTTTTTTTTACATCCAGTTCCCGTGTATATACAGTTTTGTAAATTCTGTCATCTGTTCCCAACGTCACACAATGGCCTACTCTTACGAAAAGCGGAACAGGATTTAACATGTGCGAAAGATGTTCTGCGCGCGTTCTTACACGGGGCTTCGGTTTATAGTCTCATCCGAAGGAGTTTTGGGGAGAGTAGAGTCTGCACTGATGTTAACTCCAGGGGGGAAATATCCCCTTGAACGGGAATCGAATCCGGGTTGTCAGATTGCGAGCGCAATGTTCTAACCACCAGGCTATCCCGTCCCCCTTCAGGACTTTAAAAAGGGGGAGTGGAGTCAGTAATGATGTTAACTCCAGGGGGAAAATCCCCATGACTCAGTGGTGGCTCGAACCCGGGCCGTCAGATCATGAGCACAGCACTCTAACCACTAGGCTGTCTTGCACCCCGCTGTAAGGT
>CM054156.1:9526570-9551570 GCA_028751875.1 Rapana venosa
CAGTGAGACCATAAACCGAGGGTCCCGTGTGTGAACGCAGGCAGAACATCTCGGCACACGTTAAAACCTGCTCCACCTTTCAGAAGAGTAGGCCATTGTGTGCTGGTGGGAACGGTTGACAAAATGTACAAAACCACATGGGGGCTGGTTGGTAAAAGGCACACGAGTGCTCCATTATTCTCGAAATAAATGAATCTGTGTGTGTGTGTGTGTTTGATTCTTTTTTATTTTAAATTTTAAAAAAATATTGATTCTTTTATATCGAGGATAATGGAATAAGCACTTATGTACTTTTTTACATCCAGTCCCCGTGTATATGCGGTTTTGTAAATTCTGTCATCTTTTCTCATCGGCATGGCATACAATGGCCTACTCTTACGAAAAGCGGAACAGGATTTAGCGTGTGCGCAAGATGTTCTGTGTGCGTTCTCACACGGGGCCTCGGTTTATATAGTCTCAACAGGACTTTTGGGGAGAGTGGAGTGTGTATGTGTGTGTGTGTGTGTGCACACTCCCTCTGTGCATGCGTTAGTGTGTGTGTGTGTGCCTTTGTGTGTGGGTTTTGTGTGTGAGAGAGAGAGAGAGAGAGAGAGAGAGAGAGAGAGAGAGAGAGAGCCCACCCCCTCTGTGTGCGTGTGCGCGCGCACGCACACACATCCGCGTAAAGCAAACCCTGAGCCAACATACATGTGCGCGTCTATGTGTACGCACGCATGCTCACGTGCACGCCTCGTGCACGAGTATTTAGATGCTAATGAAGTTTGACGAATTAGGAAGAGTGCTATTGTACTAGGTGCTAACCAGTATTATTTTGGGCGTGAACTTGGGCAAGCCAGTAGTAGGCTCTCTCTCTCTCTCTCTCTCTCTCTCTCTCTCTCTCTCTCTCTCTCTCTCTCCCTCCCACATGAACTTGTTGATCACTTTATTGATTTATTTGTGTTTGTTTCATTCTTTTCCCTATGATGAGGGCCTGGTGTAAAGAAAGAAGCCTATATGGATTATCCATTTTACCCTCATTAAAAATAGTCGAGTTCGAAATATTCGAGAAATTCTCTCTCTCTCTCTCTCTCTCTCTCTCTCCTCTCTCTCTCTTATATATATATATATTATATATATATTATATACACAAACGAAGTGTCAGTTGTCGGTTTACCTGCTACTGCCTGGATCAATACGGCACCAGCCACTCAAACATGCCATTGACCTGGAAGAAAGGGGGGGGTGAGGTGGCGACAGGAAGAGGAGGGAGGGTGTAGTGGTAGTGGTTTGGGGGGGGGGGGGTGGGGGTGAGTGGTTTGAGGGTGGTTGGTGGTGGTGGGGAGAGCGCGAGCGGACAGGTCACTGTGACATTACCGATATATGTAGGCACTTTTAATTAAATCGCGATCGAGGGAGGCTACATGCAGCTGAGTGAGTGGTTGACTGTTGTGATTTTTAATCCTGTGGGTCTTTTGAAGTAGTCGTGGGGTTTGAATCTTGGTAGCCCTGACTGAGAGAGAGAGCGCGAGAGAGAGCGAGTGAGAGAGAGAGAGAGAGAGAGAGAGAGAGAGAGAGTGTTGTGTGTGTGTGTGTGTGTGTTGTGTGTGTTTTGTGTGTGTTGTGTGTTGTGTGTGTGTTTTGTGTGTGTGTTTTGTGTGTGTTGTGTGTGTGTTTTGTGTGTGTGTGCGTGCGTGTTGTGTGTGTGTGTGTGTGTTGTGTGGTGTGTGTGTGTGTGTGTGTGTGTGTGTGTGTATGTGTGTGCGTGTTTACGTGAGTGAGTGCGTGCGTGTGTGTGTGTGTGTGTGTGTGTGTGTGTGTGTGTGTTTACATGAGTGCGTGTGTGTGTGTGTGTGTGTGCGCACTTTTTTTTAGATCTCCCATGTCAAACTGAAAGTACAGGCCTGCCAGTGCATTAATTGATATCGTGTATTATGTACACATGCAGATAATGGAATATGCACGGTAAAAGCCCTGTCATTCATGTCAACGTTCGGCGGTTTGCACAAACACAAACACACCCAGCATGCATCCGTTAAAAAACGTGAGCTGCTTGGCAGTGAGGGTGTGTTGGCTGAGGCCAGCGGGCAGACCTCCTGCAGAGTGACAAGCACAGGAGAAGACCTGGCACTGTGCTGTTCATCTCACCCAATGAGGAATTACAGAGAAGAGAGGGAGGGAGGGAGGGGGGTGAGAGAGGAGAGAGGAGAGAGAGAGAGAGAGAGAGAGAGAGAGAGAGGGAGGGAGGGAGGAGAAGAGAGAGAGAGAGAGAGAGAAGGAGCAGAGAGAGAGGAGAGGAGAGGGAGGGGAGAGAGAGAGGACGAGAGAGAGAGAGGGGGAGGGAGGGAGGAGAGAGAGGGAGGAGAAGGGAGGAGAGAGTGAGAGAGGAGGGAGGGAGAGAGAGAGAGGAGAGAGAGACAGAGAGAGAGAGAGGGGAGGAGAGAGAGGAGGGGAGGGAGGAGAGAGGAGAGAGAGAGAGAGGGAGGGAGAGAGAGAGAGAGAGAGAGAGAGAGTGAGAGGAGAGGAGAGGAAGGAGGGAGGGAGGGAGGAGAGAGTGAGGAGGAGGGAGAGGGAAAGAGAGAGAGAGAGAGAGAGGAGAGAGAGGAGAGAGAGAGAGAGAGAGAGAGAGAGAGAGAGAGAATGTGTGTGAGTGTGTGTTGTGTGTGTTGTGTGTGTGTGCGTGCGTGCGTGTGTGTGTGTTGTGTGTGTGTGTGTGTGTGTGTGTGTGTGTGTGTGTGTGTTGTGTGTTGTGTGTGTGTGTGTGTGTGTGTGTGTGTGTGTGTGTGTGTGTGTGTGTTTTATGTGTTTGTTTGTTTGCGAGTGTGTGTGTGTGTGTATGTGTGTGTGTATGTGTGTGTGTGTTTTGTGTGTGTGTTTACATGTGTGTGTGTGTGTGTGCGTGCATGCGTGTGTTTTGTGTGTGATTTACATGTGTATGTGTGTGTGCATGAGTGCGTGTATGTGTGTGTGAGTGTGTTCGTGTGTGTGTGTGCGAGTTTTGTGTGTGTGTTTACATGTGTGTGTGTGTGTGTGTGCGTGCGTGTATGTTTACATATATATATATGTGAGTGCGTGTGTGTGCGCGAGTGTGTGTGCGAGTTTTGTGTGTGTGTTTACATATGTGTGTGTGTGTGTGTGTGCATGCGTGCGTACGTACGTGTGTGTGTGTGCCTACGTCCCATGTCAAACTGAAAGTACAGGCCTGCCAGTGCATTAATTGATATCGTGTATTATGTACACATGCAGATAATGAAATATGCACGGTAAAAGTCCTCTCATTCATGTCAACGTTCGGTGGTTTGCCCAAACACAAACACACCCAGCATGCATCCGTTAAAAACGTGAGCTGCTTGGCAGTGAGGGTGTTTTGGCTGAGGCCAGCAGGCAGACCTCCTGCAGAGTGACAAGCACAGGAGAAGACCTGGCACTAGGCTATTCATCTCACCCAATGAGGAATTACAGAGAAGAGAGGGAGAGAGGGGGGGGGGTGGGGGATGGAGGAGAGAGGGGAGAGGGGGGGAGAGAGAGAGAGATAGAGAGATTCAGATGAGGCAATAAACTGAGATCCGGCGTGTAACATACATTTCAGCACACGTAAAAGAATCCACGGCAAAAAAATAGAGTTGGAAATGGGGAAACATTCTGTAAAGAAACGCCACTGTGGTAGGCGAACAAATGAACACAATACAGATGAGGGGAGATAACACGGGCGGCGCTCGTCCTGTACTGTGACGACTCCTGTCTTCCAGGAAAGAGCAGCGCGAATTTCACGCCAACAAATCTGCCGTGACTGGCAGTGGTATACAATACAGTACATTACATTACATTACAATACAATACATGACAATACATTACATTACAATGCAAGATGAAACAGTACAACGCAACGCAACGGAATACAGCGCAACGCAACGAAACACAACACAACTCAATGCAACACAACGCAATACAGCATAACACAGAGTAACGCAACACAACTGAATACAACGCCACGCAACGCAATTTAATGCAACGCAACGGAATACAGCGCAACGCAACACAACTTAATACAATACAACGCAACACAATGCAGTACAATACAACGCGACACAACATAATACAATGCAACGCAATACAACACAATTCATTCAATACAGCACAAAACAAAAACCCTGAACACTTTTTTGGTTCTCTCAGAGGCAGAATTACTCAATGTGCCTGTATGTGTGTGTGTGTGTGTGTGTGTGTGTGCGCGCGCGCATGTGTGTGGGGTGTGCATGCGTGCCCCCTTGCCTGCGCCCGCGCGCGAGGGTGCGCTTGCGCTCACCTGCGCAGGCACAGACATGGTGTGTGTGTGTCACACATGGATGTTGCCCACACATGCAGACATACAGGTGTCCATGCAGAATCAATGGACGGGAGAGAGAGAGCTTCAACCTCGTGTGTTGAGTGTGTCATAATTGTATAATTATGGTGCTGTTGTTCTCTGGTGTAGGCAAGTCACAGCCTGTCTTGCCATGGTGTTGCAGCCTGGCATTGCCGTGATACATCTACCCCTTTAGTTATCCTTGTTTATCCCTTGTTTCTTTTCTGATGTTCACAATCTTGAAATAATTACAGTTATCTTTTCTTATCGTTCCTCTATTTCATGCAAATTTGTTCAGCTGCAGCCAAATCTTGCATATTATGTAAGGATGTTAGAGTAAATAAAGCATTGCTTGTTGTACTCATTTCATGTATTAGGGCTATGTTGTTTCTTGAACTAATAAAATTTTGTTTAAACCAATGACTCTCAGATTCACAGCAGTGACACTCCTGAAAATCTGCCTTCTCTCTTGACAAATATGTCACTTTGCCTTCAAGACATTCAAAACTAGATGATACAAAACAAGTTACAGCTAAATGCAGATAAAATCGAAGCCATGATTATAGGGACCAAACAGACTCTCTTCCATCACAACAGATTCAATAGAATTTGGCAATACATCAGTTCCGCTATCCACTGCAGTTAAGTATCTAGGTGTTGTTATTGACAACACACTCTATATGCAAAAATTCATCACCCAGACCTGCCAGTCCTACTACTATCAATTACGGCGTATAAGTGCAATCCGAAAGTACCTGTCCACTGATGCAACATCCAAACTTGTCACGTCTCTTATTCTTTCACGTCTGGACTATTATAATTCTCTTTTGGCTGGTCTGCCAGCATCATCTATCCACTCCCTTCAACGCATACAAAACTCTGCAGCTCGATTAGTCCTCAAAAAGAAAAAATCTGAGCTTATTACTCCACTCCTGCAATCTCTCCACTAGTTGCCTGTGCCACAGAGAGTAAAGTACAAGATCAGTACCCTCTGTTACAAATGTCTCCACAAAACAGCACCCTCATATCTCTGTGAATGTCTTCAACTGTACACTCCTTCTCGTTCCCTCCTCTCTGCTGCAGATACCCTGGGCTTACGATTACCTAGATTCAACCAATCCACTGTTGGCCATTGCTCTTTCTCTATTTCTGGTCCATCAATCTGGAATGACCTCCCTCTCTCCCTTCGTGAAAAGCCTACTTACAACAGCTTTAAATCCATCCCCAAAACATACCTATTTCAAACCTAAGATTTTTCCCTCTTGTTTCATCTCATATCTGACTCTGCCTTTAAAAGCCAAAATTCCATCACCCTGCTGAAATGTACAACCTGTGTGTGTGTGAGTGTGTGTGTGTGTGTGTGTGTGTGTGTGTGTGTGTGTGTGTGTGTGTGTGTGTGTGTGTACATTTGGATTTGTTAGAATATTGTTAAACATTGTTGGTTGCTTGTGTAGGAGCAGATTGAATGGAAGCGCTCTGATTTGTAATTGCAAGATATAGCGCTCTATAAATTTCATATATTATTATCATTATTATTATTATTATTATTATTATTATTACTCCATGGTTAAAGCGTGGACTGTAATCTTACAGTCGTTGCGCAATCCCCAGCTTAACACCCTGGGGGGTCACCCAGAACATGCACTCTGTCTCACTGATCCCACCTGGGAATCAAGGTGAGACCATTAAGCATTAAGTACACACTGGACGAGAAGTTTGCGTGTATGGCTGTTTTCAATAGGCAGTCATACTCCGACTTCAAATGCCTCCCCCCCACCCCCCTCTTTTAAATGAGACTGCTGGTTATTATAGACGATATACTGATATCAACTCCATGGGAAAAAATTCTCTTGAACCCGGGCAGTCAGTTCTCAAGCTGAACGCTCTAACCACTAGGCTCTCTCTCTCTCTCTCTCTCTCTCTCTCTCTCTCTCTCTCTCTCTCTCTCTCTCTCTCTCTCTCTCTCTTCCTCAGATATTGTTATCCTAAGTCATATTTTTGTAGCTGACTTTTTGTTATACAGTAACATGTTGTTGTTTGTTTTCTCTCTCTCTCTCTCTCTCTCTCTCTCTCTCTCTCTCTCTCTCTCTCTCTCTCTCTCTCTCTCTTTCTCTCAGATATAAATGTTCATAAATTCAGATACAGATAACATGATACTGACCTCAGGCTGCTATGCCCATTATATAAGCAAGCACCGGAGGATGAAGTACATTTTGTGTTGTGCTGTCCAGTATTAGAGGATGTTAGGCAGAACTACATCCCTGTGAAATATAGTAGACAGCCTAATTTATTTAGACTCTGTTTACTCCTGGCATCAAGTCATCCTGAGGTTGTGTGCAGCCTCACTTTATATTTGTGTAAAGCTTTCAGAATAAGAGAGATATTGTTATCCTAAGTGATATTTTTGTAGCTGACTTTTTGTTATACAGTAACATGTTGTTGTTACTATCGCTTTTACCCCCACCAAAATACTAAGCAGTTCGGCAACCCCCTTCATGTATGGGCCAATGGCCTTTTTGTGAATAAATCATTCGAGTTCGAGTTCTCTCTCTCTCTTAGCTATCTGTTATTAAAGCAAAGGCAAGTCAATTCATGTCAGCTGCTATACCTCTCCTATCTGTTTAATTAATGTAGACACACGCATGCAGAATCGCCCTGTGGAGTTGATTACTTTCAATCTTACGGGTCCGAAATCTACCGCTGTAGCCTATAACATATCATTTTGGTACTGTAAACTTCTCTGTGTGTGGCACAGCAAGAGAGAGAGGGAGAGTGAGTGAGAGAGAGAGAGAGAGAGAGAGAGAGAGAGAGAGAGAGAGAGAGAGACAGACAGACAGACAGACAGAAACAGAGACAGAGAGAGACACACACACAGAGACATAGATGTATCGTTACGCGGTTACTGTCGTAAAAGTGGACATGCTCAAGGGAGATAAGAACCGCCCCCCCCCCCCCCCCACAGTCTAGAAGCTTCCTTCGATACAGGCTGCACACCAGTATTAAAAAAATCACTTTTTTCCTTCTGTTTTTCTATGTGACTCTTATATTCATACCGCACATACTATAGTAAGGCATCTACAGAAATAAAAACCACTTTTTGTGAAAGACTAGCCTCTGACTCAAAACTCATGTGATTTTGAACAAATTTGGTAGGTTTGACATTTTTTTCATTTTTCAGCAAACACTGTATCCCCTCAGTCCTTTGTTGTCTGCTAGCTTCCTTACCACAATATGCAAGCGGGGTCAACGCTGTAGGAATGCAAGCAATCCTCATTTGATGGTTATTTCCAACTTTCTCGTGACTACCTGGTATTGCTCTATGTCCTCAATCCCCAAAACAAGTGCACATCCAGTTTTTCATGCTTAAAAAAATCTGTGAAAATCACCACCATTTTTCTTCCACTCCCACTCTATACAAGATACTACATGACCCCCAAATTAATACCCTTGTGTAGCCAAAAGTGGACAGGCTCAAGGGAGATAAGACCCCCCCCCCCCCCCCCTTCCTCCAGTCAAGAAGCTTCCTTCGGAAACTACCAGGGGATAACTGCGTGTAACTAACTCTTCAGTCCTGCAGATAATTATTATGGTGATGGAAACGAAGCCACACAACAATACGCCTAAAGGCTACACACCGGTATTAATTTGGGGGTCATGTAGTATCTTTTATACAGTGGGAGTTGGAAAAAAAAATGGTGATTTTCACAGGTTTTTTAAGTATGAAAAAAATGCACTGTGCACTTGTTTTTGGGATTGAGGACGTACAGCAACACCAGGTAGTCACGAGAAAGTTGGAAACAATCATCAAATGAGGTTTGCCTGTATTCCTACAGCTTTGACCCTGCCCATGCATATTTCGGTAAGGAAGTTTTTTTTTAAAAAAAGGTAAAGGTAAAGGAGTCCCATAACCTATAAGGTCGTAGGGGAGCGAGGCGTCAGAGACCTCACTTCTCTAGGGCCAGCATATTGAGGGCGGCGCCCATCTCCTCTCCCTCGCTGCTTTACCTTCCCTGACCCTAAAGAGGGCAGGTACCCATTTACAGCTGGGTGACCTGGGGGAACTGTACTGAAGCCAAGGCGCGCAAACGGTCACCCATCCAACTGGTAACCACGCTCGACGCTGCTTAACTTGGCTGGGGGAAAGCGAGTGCTCCGACCACTGAGCTATCCCGTCCTCCCCCCCCCCCCCTTTTTTTTTATATATATATAAAATTTCAGTAAGGAAGTTAGCAGATGGCAAAGGACTGAAAGGGTACAGTGTTTGCTGAAAAAGTAAAGAATTTCAAACCTACCTATTTTCTTCAAAATCACATGAGTTTTGAGTCAGAGGCTAGTCTCTCACAAAAGTGGTTTTTATTTCTGTGGATGCCTTAGTAGGTGCAGGGAGGCACCGTGGTCGAGTGGTTTAGGCGGTCAACTCGTGATCCAGAAGTCGCGGGTTCGATCCCTGCTCGGCTCGGTGTTGTGTCCTTGGGAAAGACACTTTACTCCTATTTTCCTCACTCCACCCAGGTGTACAAGTGGGTACCAGCTCTGCTGGGGAAGTATCTGGCGACAGACTAGCGTCCTGTCACAGGGGTGGTGAAAAACCATCAGTTCGCTTAACGCTACAGAAACCGGGATAAGCTCCGGCTCTATGGGCCTTCTGGCTCGAAAGAACATACTTTCTTAGTAGGTGCAGTATGAATATAAGTCACATAGAAAAACAGAAGGAAAAAGAGTGATTTTTTAATACCGGTGTGCAGCCAAAGTAGAAGATATTCATTCAGCCTCACAGAACGCGTTTCACCATTTTTGTTATCTTTCCCAGGGAGGCGGGATGGTAGCCTGGTGGTTAGAGCGATGCTGCTCGCGATCTGACGACCCGGGATCGATCCCGGGTTTGAGCTACAACCTAGACATCCGTTCAAGAGGATTGTTCCCTCTGGAGTTAACATCAGTGCCGACTTAACTCCCCGAAAGGTTCTTCGGATGAGACTATAAACCGAGGTCCCGCGTGCGAATGTCCAACTGGTAACCACGCTCGACGCTGCTTAATTTGGCTGGGGGAAAGCGAGCGCTCCGACCAATGAGCTATCCCGTCCCCATAGCTAATAATAGATGAAAATATATATATATATATATATAATATATATATATATATATGATAGATGGACGGACGTGGGGGGGGGGGGGAGTGGGGAGAATTGGTGGGGGAGGGGGGGGGGGAGGGACTCTGCTACAGAGCACTTCACGACCTCACGAGTGATGGGAAGACAAAAACTATTCCCTCCCACTCTCCCTTCACTACTGTGGAGACAAAGTTATCCCCCCTCCCCTCCTTTTCCGGGGACGAGAAAATAATTTTGTATTCCCCTATGAGAGTGAGATTTTTAAAAAAATCCCTCCCCTTCCCCTTTCCAATTCTTGGGGGATGGAGAAAAATTATTTTGTATTCCTTGTGAGAGTGACATTTTCTTATTCCCTCTTTAGGAGTATATAAAACTACTGAAGGGAGACCCGGAGACCACTTGACTTATCTGGATGCTGCAGGCAGGATGCTTGCGTCACTTGCTGTACTATGACCCGGAGACCACTTGACTTATCTGGATGCTGCAGCCACGATGCTTGCTTGCGTCACTTGCTGTACCATGACCCGGAGACCACTTGACTTATCTCAGTAGTGCTGATGCTGTCGGCTGGCAATACGTGTGTGTGTGCGCTGCTTGCCCTTTTGGGTCAGCTGGTGTTGAACTGGTGGTGTGGTAGGTAGGCCTAGGTCAGAATTATACCGTGTTGGGTATTTGTTTTTCTACCAGTGTATATAATGCTGTATAGGAGTAGCGCCACTGACTGTGTGTGTTTGGATTTTTTGGTTGGGTTTTGTTTTTATAGACTGTGTAATTTTTATATATTCTTTTAGCAAGTTCATACCCAGCCTCTCTTTTGTAGTTTTTGTTCTCTCTAGTTAAAAAATGATTTGGATCAGTTGGGACAACTTTCAGTTTAAGCCTTCTTTCTTTTTAAATCCATCCTCTTCTGTTCTTGTTGATTGTTGAAATGCTGAATTTTTTTTTGGGGGGGGGGGGGGGGGGGGGGGGAGGTTGAGGCCATAGATCAGTTTATTCTTATGATAGAGTTGGCAACGTTGACGCAAAATTTTTTAATTTTTGTTGAGGCCATAGATCAGTTTATTCTGCTTCTTTTTTTTTTTTTTTGTCGAACGTTCAGACAGCAACTGTTGTCTGTCATATGAACGAAATGTATTGTGCTGCCGTTAAGCGCCGGACACAGTTTTAACATGAGATTGAGTGCTGTCACTACACAGACATACACTCACGTGCTGGCAGTTTTATGCTGTAGCCAGAAACCCAGGTTTGGTAAGTGTCTGGTGATGGTGATGGGGGAAAACAAAAAAGGGAGTAAAATATTTTTTTCCTCGGAAGACAATATGTTTTCCTTCCCTTGCCCCCTAAAAAAGTTTATATAAACTCGAGTAGGAGAAGAAAAAGTTCAGTTGCTTCGGTTTGTTGTTCGGTTCTGTTCACAGTAGTAGTACTCCTACAGTTTGGTGTGCCATAGTAAGGGGAGTCGTAGTAGGAAAATTAATATCCAGTATGTTGGGGTTAATTTGTCTGTCATGTTACCTGCTTGTGTCTTTTCACGAGTCTTCAGGTGACGCTGAGTTATACCTCGTTTTCTGTGTTTTCTTCATGTTTCCTTCGTGGCATTTCTTCGCAGGAGTTGGCAGGTGTAGTTTGCTTTTTTGGTGGTTTTCAGTTGAGGCTCAGTTCTTCGTTTTCTGTGTCTTCCTCAAGTTTCCTTTGTGGCATCACGGAGTTGGCAGGTGTAGTTTGTTTTTGTGGCTGTCTTCAGGTGATGCTGAGCTCTTCGTTTTCTGTGTTATCCTCGTGTTTCCTTTGTCGTATCAACGAGTTGACAGGTGTGGCTTGTTTTTGTGGCTGTCTTCAGGTGATGCTGAGCTCTTTGTTATCTTCATTGTCCTGCCGTTTGTCTCACGGCATTTCTTCATAGGAGTTGACAGGTGTGGCTTGTTTTTGTGGCTGTCTTCAGGTGATGCTGAGCTCTTCGTTTTCTGTGTTATCCTCGTGTTTCCTTTGTCGTATCAACGAGTTGACAGGTGTGGCTTGTTTTTGTGGCTGTCTTCAGGTGATGCTGAGCTCTTCGTTTTCTGTGTTATCCTCGTGTTTCCTTTGTCGTATCAACGAGTTGACAGGTGTGGCTTGTTTTGTGGCTGTCTTCAGGTGATGCTGAGCTCTTCGTTATCTTGTTATCCTGCGTTGTCTCACGCATTTCTTCATAGGAGTTGACAGGTGTGGCTTGTTTCTGTGGCTGTCTTCAGGTAATGCTGAGCTCTTTGTTATCTTCATTATCCTGCCGTTTGTCTCACGGCATTTCTTCATAGGAGTTCACAGGTGTGGGTTGGTTTTGTGGCTGTCTTCAGGTGATGCTGAGCTCTTTGTTATCTTCATTGTCCTGCCGTTTGTCTCACGGCATTTCTTCATAGGAGTTGACAGGTGTGGCTTGTTTTGTGGCTGTCTTCAGGTGATGCTGAGCTCTTTGTTATCTTCATTGTCCTGCCGTTTGTCTCACGGCATTTCTTCATAGGAGTTGACAGGTGTGGCTTGTTTTTGTGGCTGTCTTCAGGTGATGCTGAGCTCTTCGTTTTCTGTGTTATCCTCGTGTTTCCTTTGTCGTATCAACGAGTTGACAGGTGTGGCTTGTTTTTGTGGCTGTCTTCAGGTGATGCTGAGCTCTTCGTTTTCTGTGTTATCCTCGTGTTTCCTTTGTCGTATCAACGAGTTGACAGGTGTGGCTTGTTTTTGTGGCTGTCTTCAGGTGATGCTGAGCTCTTCGTTTTCTGTGTTATCCTCGTGTTTCCTTTGTCGTATCAACGAGTTGACAGGTGTGGCTTGTTTTTGTGGCTGTCTTCAGGTGATGCTGAGCTCTTCGTTATCTTGTTATCCTGCCGTTTTCTCACGTCGTTTCAAGGAGTTGACAGGTGTGGCTTGTTTTTGTGGCTGTCTTCAGGTGATGCTGAGCTCTTCGTTATCTTCGTTATCCTGCCGTTTGTCTCACGGCATTTCTTCATAGGAGTTGACAGGTGTGGCTTGTTTCTGTGGCTGTCTTCAGGTGATGCTGAGCTCTTTTGTTTTTCTGTGTTATCCTGTGTTTCCTTTGTCGTATCAACGAGTTGACAGGTGTGGCTTGTTTTTGTGGCTGTCTTCAGGTGATGCTGAGCTCTTCGTTTTCTGTGTTATCCTCGTGTTTCCTTTGTCGTATCAACGAGTTGACAGGTGTGGCTTGTTTCTGTGGCTGTCTTCAGGTGATGCTGAGCTCTTCGTTTTCTGTGTTATCCTCGTGTTTCCTTTGTCGTATCAACGAGTTGACAGGTGTGGCTTGTTTTTGTGGCTGTCTTCAGGTGATGCTGAGCTCTTCGTTATCTTCGTTATCCTGCCGTTTGTTCACTGGCATTTTCATAGAGTTGACAGGTGTGGCTTGTTTTGTGGCTGTCTTCAGGTAATGCTGAGCTCTTTGTTATCTTCATTATCCTGCCGTTTGTCTCACGGCATTTCTTCATAGGAGTTCACAGGTGTGGGTTGGTTTTGTGGCTGTCTTCAGGTGATGCTGAGCTCTTTGTTATCTTCATTGTCCTGCCGTTTGTCTCACGGCATTTCTTCATAGGAGTTGACAGGTGTGGCTTGTTTTTGTGGCTGTCTTCAGGTGATGCTGAGCTCTTTGTTATCTTCATTGTCCTGCCGTTTGTCTCACGGCATTTCTTCATAGGAGTTGACAGGTGTGGCTTGTTTTTGTGGCTGTCTTCAGGTGATGCTGAGCTCTTCGTTTTCTGTGTTATCCTCGTGTTTCCTTTGTCGTATCAACGAGTTGACAGGTGTGGCTTGTTTTTGTGGCTGTCTTCAGGTGATGCTGAGCTCTTCGTTTTCTGTGTTATCCTCGTGTTTCCTTTGTCGTATCAACGAGTTGACAGGTGTGGCTTGTTTCTGTGGCTGTCTTCAGGTGATGCTGAGCTCTTCGTTTTCTGTGTTATCCTCGTGTTTCCTTTGTCGTATCAACGAGTTGACAGGTGTGGCTTGTTTTTGTGGCTGTCTTCAGGTGATGCTGAGCTCTTCGTTATCTTCGTTATCCTGCCGTTTGTCTCACGGCATTTCTTCATAGGAGTTGACAGGTGTGGCTTGTTTCTGTGGCTGTCTTCAGGTAATGCTGAGCTCTTTGTTATCTTCATTATCCTGCCGTTTGTCTCACGGCATTTCTTCATAGGAGTTCACAGGTGTGGGTTGGTTTTGTGGCTGTCTTCAGGTGATGCTGAGCTCTTTGTTATCTTCATTGTCCTGCCGTTTGTCTCACGGCATTTCTTCATAGGAGTTGACAGGTGTGGCTTGTTTTTGTGGCTGTCTTCAGGTGATGCTGAGCTCTTTGTTATCTTCATTGTCCTGCCGTTTGTCTCACGGCATTTCTTCATAGGAGTTGACAGGTGTGGCTTGTTTTTGTGGCTGTCTTCAGGTGATGCTGAGCTCTTTGTTATCTTCATTGTCCTGCCGTTTGTCTCACGGCATTTCTTCATAGGAGTTCACAGGTGTGGGTTGGTTTTGTGGCTGTCCTCAGGTGAGGCCGAGTTCTTCGTTTTCTTTGTAATAGTGTAGTTTACCTTTCAGGGTCTTTTTTTTTTTTTTTTGGTGGGAGATGATAGCTAGCTAAGAGTTGTAGAAGTGCAGTCCCCAGATGTGTATATCAGGTTTCCTTGTGTGTTTCCAGTTGGTGACTTCGAGTTGTTCCGTTCTTTGTCATCAAAATGATACTGTTTGCTGTTGGTGTCTGTGTGTGTGTGAGGAGTCGACAACTTGGATTTTCTGTAGCGCAGTCTTAGGTGAGTTTATCGGTTCACCTGGTCTCCTACCTGCTCGTGACTTTGAATGAATTTTCAGGTATGGTTTACATCCATGCGATCTTTGTTATACGGCTGTTCCCTCGTGGCATCTCTTCGTAGGAGTTCACAGCTGCGTTTGTTGCTTTTGTGGCTATAAGTTATTGTTTCTTGTCTCGTGTGACCCGACATTACTTTGTTTTGGGTGGAACGACAGTTGATGTGATTGTGTCCCTCTGATGTTCCTGATTATGACGGTGAACCTGCCTAGGTGGTTTGCTCCTGATGGTGACTGAACACCTGATGTTCTTCTGTACGTTGCTGGTTTGGACTGTGCAGCCGATGATGGAATGATCTTCCTTGGACACCCCTGCCGTCAGTTGTTGGCCAGTATGTGGATGTTCATCCCTTGGCTACGCCTGTCTTCACCAGGATACGAGAGAGAGAGAGAGAGAGAGAGAGAGAGTTACACGTCTGGGTATCCTATCTTCCAGCTGCAGTCTGCCAGTATCAGCCTTTTGGGATCTTCGTTTGTGATTCAACATCGTCGTAGGATTCTTTGTACATCTTTTTGTGACTGTGTTCACATTTACTGTGATGTAGGGGGGGGAAAATCTATCTTCTCAGGTGGATTTACGTCATTCATGACCAAAATTCTGTTTATTCAGTTGGATTTACGTCATTCATGACCAAAAATCTGTGTATTCAGTTGGATTTACGTCGTTCATGACCAAAAAATCTGTGTATTCAGTTGGACTTGTCATTCATGACCAAAAATATGTGTATTCAGTTGGATTTACATCGTTCATGACCACAAATACTGCATGGACAACTAACAGTGTGTGTCAGCAACTTACAGAAATGAGAATGAATGGTACATACGACTGAAAAGAGATGAGAAATGAAGGTATTTCATGTAGCCTCTGAGAGTGGTGTTGTGTGTGTGTGTGTGTGTGTGTGTGTGTGTTTGTTTGTGTGTGCGCGTGCATATATGTATGTGTGCGTGCGTGCGTATATGTATGTGTGTGCGTGCGTGCGTGCATATGTGTGTGTGTGTGTGATCATCTTCATACATTGTGGCCTTTGTTTCCATTAAATCCATTTTACTGTGATGTTGATGGCACACTGCAGAACTATGGTGTATAGCATAGGCTTAATTAGTGAATAGCATGATGAGTGTAATAGTGCTGCCTTCCTTTGTTGGTATTACACTTAAACAGGTTTTGTGTGTGTATGGCATGTGTGTATCGGCCATGGGAATCTGGGGTAGGAATACTTGAAGCCTCCTGTTATCTAAGAAATACCCCATGAGGAAGGAGTGTGGCTGTCTGTAGGGCTTGCACAGGGGTCTCTCATCTGGTGTGTGCTTTCTGCCTCATGGTGATTCCAAGGTAGGATTGCTCCCGGTTTTGTGTGGGAGTGTGGGAGTGAGTGTGTGTGTATGTTTTACATCCACTGTAGTAGAATTTAGGATAGGGTCTCCCGTTCTCTGTGCCCGCCTCCCCCCCCCCCCCCGCAACGCTCTTTTCCTGCTTTTCTTTTGGTGTCTGCTATAAAATATAAAAAAAAGAGTTGCTCCTCTACATCCCGTGTTGCAAACGACTGTCAGATGAATTCTGCTATTTCCTATTTTTTTGAGTTTGTTGTGTGTGTGATTGGGTGTGAAAGTGTGGACAATGTTGGTTTCATTGTCCTTGTTTGTCTTACATATTTCTGTGAAAAAGCCATGCTGTGGGTCGTTTTTTTCACGAACAACTTTTGGATAGGATTACATACATTTGTGAGTTTGTTGCCCATGATCGAATTGTTGTGCAAATGTTTTTCAACCATGTACTTTGTAAAGCATAGATAATATAATTATGGCAGTAATGGACACCTTACGAATTGCATCACTTAACTCTCAAGGACTAGGGGATACACGTAAACATAGAGACAAAAGAAGTACTCTCTATATTGCCTGCAAGATACGCATTTTGATCATAAGCTGGAAAGCTCTGTACATTCAGAATGGGGTTACAAATGGGTTTTTTGCCTCGTTTCGGTCGAATTGTAGAGGGGTTGCTGTTTTGTTCGCAAATGATTTTGAATTTAAGGTAAATGTAGACAAAGATGCAAATGGTAATTTCATATTGACTTCTTTTACTGCTTTTGAGAAAGACTTTCTTTTGGTGAATGTGTATGGTCCAAACAGAGATGACCCTGCATTTTATGTAACTTTTAAGGAAAAAATAAAATAGTACAATACCAATAACATCATCGCAGTGGGTGATTGGAATGTGGCATTAGATCCTGATATTGATTGTCATAACTATATACATGACAACAATCCACGAGCAAGAAAAGAAACTGAGGGCCTAGTAGAAGAATTTGGTTTAGCAGACGTTTGGAGAGAAAACAATCTGGAAAGTAGGCGTTACACATGGCGTAAACCAATGCCCCTGAAGCAAGGCCGGCTTGATTTCTTTTTGGTGTCAGATCACCTATACTGGTATTTTAAAGACGCTGATATTGTTCCGGGCTATCGCTCAGATCACTCAATGATTACCTTAACATTAAAGTTTGGTAAAAATGAAAAGCACCATACATTTTGGAAGTTTAATTCATCCTTACTTAAAGATATACAGTACGTGGAGGAGATTAATAAAGAGATCACCAATGTGTTATTAGAATATGCAGCGGATTGTTATGATAAGGAAAATATAGATGAAATTGAAAAAGCTGATATTGGATTAAAGATTTCAGACAGGGTGTTTTTGGATTTTTTGCTAATGAAAATACGGGGTAAAACTATTGCATATGCCTCAATGAAGAAGAAAAAGACTTTAGAAGCTGAACATAAACTTATCAGAGATATAGAGACGTTGGAAAAAATTGAAAAGAAAACAGACGAAAACATTCAACAGATTCAAGAAAAGAGAGCAATTAAGAGCAATCAGAGAGAAAAGAATGGAAGGAGTTTTGTTAAGATCCAAGGCAAGATGGATTGCTGAAGGGGAAAAATTTTCAAAGTATTTTTGCAATTTAGAAAAACGGAACTATGTTAGCAAGCAAATGACAAAGTTGATAATTAGTGACGGGGAGGTAACAGACGACCCCACAGACATAGCAAGTGAAGTGAAAGCATTCTATGAAACATTGTATAAGAAAAGAAATGTAGAAGACTGTGAAATAAGTGATCTTGTCAAAAAACTTCCTGGATTATCCCATGACAAAATAATTTAATGGATGATGAAGCAAGTCAGGCATTGAAAAACATGAAAAATGGTAAAAGTCCAGGCACTGATGGGTTTACTGTCGAATTCTTAAAATTTTTTGGACACGTTTAAGGACCCTGTGTTGTAAGATCTTTAAATTAAGCATACAGGCATGGTGAACTGTCTGCAACACAAAAAGAAGGTGTTATCACTTGAAAGGTGTTATTTTTTGAAAGGTGTTATTTCTTGAAAACCTAGAATGCTATGGGCCAACATATACCTTAAAATATACAAGTATTAACTCGTTTTGGGCTCATGTATTTAAAGCATATAGAATTTTTTGTACTCAACTCATACCACGTAACCAGTACGAGCTTCTTGAGGAGCCAATCTTCTATAATGAAAATATTAAAGTAGGAAACGCTACAGTTAAACAAGATAAAATGATAAAGAAAGGGGTATATTCTATAAAACACTGTATTAAAGAAAATGGAGAATTTGTCAAATACCAAGAAGTTTAAAATGATACAAGCTTTTGTATTGACTTTATCACCTACAATGGATGGATATCTGCCATAAAACAATATGTTAAAAAAAAAACCCAGGAATTCACATATATGATAAAATTACTCAACATGGAGGTATGTTTTGTGCAATAAAGTGTATATTAAGTGTACATAAAGGAGCAAAAAGTACTATGAAATCCTAACATCCGATAACAATAAACAAAAATGTTGTTCCAAATGGTCAGAAAAAAGAAATGCATGTATACCATGGGACAACATTTTCAGCAAAATACACAGAACCAGAGATGTACAATTCAAATGGCTACAAATTAACAATTGCCACTAACGTGATTGTTCATGCTATGGGTGTAACAGATACTGCACAATGTTCACTTTGTCAGAAGGAACGAGACTCTATTGAACATTTTTTTTATGGAACTGTGACTTTGTACGTTCTTTTTGGAATGTTGTTGAACACTTGTTGAATGAAAAATGTCATAATATTCACTCTCTTAAGATGTCACGAGAACTGGTAATTTTTGGAGTTGATCAGTATCTAGAAACAAATGATACATTGGATTTTATTTTAATGTTTGGTAAACTATATATATATATATATTTAAGTGTAAAATGACAAGCAAAATCCCAAATTTGTTTGTATTTCAAAACCAGCTAAAAGCTAGATATGCAATAGAAAATGTAATGCAAGAATAAGTGGTAAATTGATAGACTTTCACAATGCTTGGAGTGCATTTGAACCAGTTGTACTCGAAACGGATCAGACGTATGTATAAGAAAATCTGACAAACTTGTGAGAATATTGCAAACTCAGAGTATTTTTCATTGCTATGATAGCTGTTTACATTGAAGGTCGTGGACATTTTGAGTCAGGTCAGCCTTCAAACTGGATCTGGTTTTGCAGGGAAAAAATGTGTGACTGAAATGTGTCTGACTCGCTCCTGTCCCCCTCCCTCCTCAATCCTTTACTAAGATAATATCTGTTAATTTTTGCACACTCCTCCCACAAAACGCCGGTTTTTTGCATGGAAAAAGTGACTGAAATGTGTATAATTCGTCCCCCCCCCCCCCCCCCCCCCCCAATCCTATACTGTGGTGATATCGTCTCCTTTTTGCAGACTCCTTGCCCGTTTGTTGTTGTTGTTGTTGGTTGGGTTTGGGTGGTTGTTGTTGTTGGTTTGTTTGTTTTTTTTTTGTTTTTTTTTTTTGGGGGGGGGGGGGGGGTGAGGGGGAGGTCGAAAAAAGTGACTGGAAAAAATGTGTGCATGATACTTTATCTCTGTGTGTGTGTGTGTGTGTGTGTGTGTGTGTGTGTAGAACAAGCAAAAAGAGAAAATCCTCTGTGTGTGTGTGTGTGTGTGTGTGTGTGTGGTGTTGTGTGTAAGTGTATGTGGTGTCTGTGTGAGTGGGGTGTGTGTGTGAGTGGGGGGGGGGGGGGGTGTATGTTTACAACCACCATTGTGTATATATTTTTACGACCGATATGTTTTCTTTTCATGTGCAAAACACTATGACATATATACTTTTTGCATGTCATAACTATGTTTAAAAAAAAGTAATCCTTTGGCAAAATGATAACAATAATAAATGGTGTCTTTTAAAACCAATTTTGTCACATTTTTCTTTTTGGGTTTGAAAGTTTGTTGCACAGTTTGGAGGCTTCTCTCTCTCTCTCTCTCTCTCTCTCTCCCCTTTTTTTTACTCCTTCCCTTTGTCTCTTTTTCTCCTTCCCTTTTTATATCAGTCTTTTTTTCTTTTCTTTTTGGTCTCTCTTTTCCTCTTGGGAGTGTGCTGGTTGACTACATGTTTTGTTTGGTTTTGGTTTGGTTTGGTTTGGTTTTTAGCAAGAATGAAAAAGCACAGAGAAGCAAACCAAGTAATGTATCAGGAGCAAGAGTTACAGGACTCACTGCAGTGTTTGGGTTATGGAACTACAAATAACACAGCTCAACAAACGCTTATCATAAACGATTGTACCCTACTGCAGATCTCTTCCATATTCACTCTTCTTTGACGAAAACAACCAACTTTCTAATCAGCAAAGACGGACTAAAACTGTTACATAGCCCCATGGGATCTGGAAAATACGTACATCTATTACAAAGCATATTGAAACGACTTGGTTTTTAAAAAAACCCAACAAACTCGACTGTAACTTCATTCAGATGTTTGATCTGGTACTTACACTCTTGATTGGAAAGAAAACGGGTCATTTTACGCACTACTTGAGTGACATCAAAGTGGCTCGTGACGTAAAAATCTATCCAAGACTTATCTTACCAGTCTGATCTCTATTGCTGGGTAAATGGTATTCTATACGAGGATACGTTTTGCCGATGGGACGTTTTGATACTGGATGAAGTGGCGGTTATTTTCTCTCTAATGCTTAGTGAAGCCTGTTTGGAAACCGAGAGGATAACTTATGTTTAGCGTTTATACGCTAATGTAAAACAATTCCCACTATTTTTGCCACCGACCATTGTTTGAGTTGGTTAATAGCTCAAAACTCTTTTTCTGATAAACCCGCGGCCAATTCACCCCCCCCCCCCCCCAATCTTTAACAAACAGCCAATCAAATCGCCTGTTTTATTACATACTGACAGAAACAGGTGGGGTTAACATCACAGGATATAAGGTTTGTTATTAAACCACAATCCTCCTCTTCTCTTTCATGCTAGCAGACGACGAAACAACCACAACAGCAGTAGATAGCAGCCTATTTAAAAGTAATACACGCTAGGGCCAATATTTAAAAAAACAAAACCACCCCAAACCGGGGAACGTTCTTCAGAACATTAGCCTACGGCATGCCACAAAACAAGATGAATCATGCATCGCTGTCGCCGATTCGAGCTGCAACTAAGCACATCTATTTTATCAATTAATATCTAAACTATGCAATAGCGACTCTTCACAAAAGCCCTTCGTACATGCTAAAAACGAAGAAGACCTAAAAGAAACGTACACCAAGGCTAGTGAAGAAATGGACATGAAGAGTTTGAAAGTGTTCATTTTTTTGCCTCATGTCTTGACGCCCGCGTTTCAGTTTGGGCACTCCTTCCCTCTTGATTAAAAAGTTGTTCATTTTCAATAATATGTACAAGGAAAATCGATCGCTATTCTCGGCATGACAGGTCCATTCTTGCCAACTTCAATCTATTACGCGCCGCTTAAAACAACTTAAAAAAACAACCCTTTTGATACAGCCTACCCCCTGATTGTTCCTCACACATAACACATAACTTAACACTTGTGTACGCTTGTTCTTGATTGATTGTTTGATTGATTATCTTTACTTCCAAGGGTTACTTTTTTTTTTTTAAATCCAACCCTTGCCCCGAGAGGGATCTTTCATTAATAATACAACTGATAACTTCAAGAAAACTGAGCGAGAGAGAGAGAGAGAGAGAGAGAGAGAGAGAGAGAGAGAGAGAGAGAGAGAGAGAGAGAGAGAGAGAGAGATTTTAAAAAAACAACAACAACCGTAATATATAAAAAGAAGTACGCATTTTAAGATAGGAAAATGAATTGACAGAGGAAAAGCCCCACATGAAAGAAACTGAAAACAAATTATGGATTAAGGAGAGAAGGAGGGGGGGGGGGGGGAGGGGGCGGCAGACAGACACACACACTCACACACATACACGCACACACGCGCACGCGCGGGCACACACACGCGCGCGCGCGCACCAACGAAACTTACTTGGTTTAACACTGAAGTCCTCGTGGAACAGGGACGGTTGCAGTGCCTACAGCTTCTTCTTCTCGCCTTCGCTTTATACTGTCAGATGTGTTCGGGAAAAAAATAATGGCATGTCCTTTCCAGCTCCTCTCGTGGGCCGTACAGCTTGGTTTGCAGGGTTATCTCTGTAGTCAGCCACACCATCTTCCTCAGGTCGCTGCTGTATAGCGTGCACCTCTGAAGGATGTGCTGGCCAGTCTGGTTTTCTTTACCACAGGGGAGAAGGAACGAGTTTCAGCTTTGTGGTGATTTAGCCTGTTGTGCCCAGTGCGGAGTCTTAGAATGATGACCTGTTCTTCTCTTCTGAGATGGTGGTTGTGGTCCTTCTCTACTCTGGGTCGGGCCATTGATTTGATGATTGTGTTGTTTCTTTCACAGAAGGTGAGGCTGTTCCAGCCAGATCCGTGTGATGGCTGTGGCTTTACAGTCTATGCACCCTCACCAGGTCTGTCTGCACGTGGACCTCCCGTCCTTCAATGGTCCCTGTACAGTTTCCATAACAAAAAAACCTCAACTCAAAGGAGTATTTAAAAAAAAAAACACAAGAAAAGAAAATAAAGAAAAAAGAAAGAAAAAGAAAAAAAGGCACGAGGAAATAATGCAGGGTATACATACTCAAACAAAAACTGGAAAAATAGGTTGTGTCGTTTTTGTGCATTTCATTTTTTTTAAATCCCTGAAGTAGGGATGAAGCTGCCTGTATGGTGGAAGGGGGGGGGGGGAACCGGTCGCATACGCAAAAATCTCTCCATTTGTGAACCTCAGAGCTCTAGCCGAGGAACGAGGAAAACATTAAACAATTTTAGAGCTAGATTATTTGATCTTACACTCCGATTATTTGTCTTTTCCGTTCCTTAGGTTTAGCACTGGTAAGATTTTGCGTATGCGACCGTTTTGACCCACCATTAAGGTAGCCGCATTCCGATTTCGGGGATGATGTCTAAACACATCAGTGTACATTATGGTTTTGATTTTTTAGAAAATGTCACCCGTTCCTACCGGCACGCAATCGTCTACTCTTCCGAAACACAATTTAACGGGTTTTAATGTGTGCGCAATGTCTATCTATCTACACACACACACACACACACATATATATATATATATATATATATATATATATATATATATATATATATATATATAAAAGGTAAAGGAGTCCCATAATCTATAAGGTCGTAGGGGAGCGAGGCGTCAGAGACCTCACTTCTCTAGGGCCAGCATATTGAGGGCGGCGCCCATCTCCTCTCCCTCGCTGCTTTACCTTCCCTGACCCTAAAGAGGGCAGGTACCCATTTACAGCTGGGTGACCTGGGGGAACTGTACTGAAGCCAAGGCGCGCAAACGGTCACCCATCCAACTGGTAACCACGCTCGACGCTACTTAACTTGGCTGGGGGAAAGCGAGTGCTCCGACCACTGAGCTATCCCGTCCCCATATATATAATGCTCTGCGCGTGTTCCCATACAGGACCTCGGTTTATAGTCTCATCCGAAGGACTATTGGGGAAGGGGTTGGAATCAGCACTGATGTTAACTCCAGGGGGAAAAATCCCATCGAAGGGGTGTCTCGGTGGTGGCTCGAACCCGGGCCGTCAGGTCAAGAGCTCAACGCTCTAACCACTAGGCTGTTCCTATCCCTTCTGTCATCTAAGGAGATTAAACGACTGTGTGTGTGTGTGTGTGTGTGTGTGTGAGCGAGAAACTTTTTGTGTGCTCAACTTTTGTTCACAAATATACTTTACATTTTTACAATAATTATTTCGTTTTGATAGCATCAAGTCGAATTCGGCAGATCATAGAAGCTAGAATGATTAAACATCAGCTACCTTGTAAGCCCTGTAACAGATCCTATTCTTTTTCCACATACTGAATGGAAGTTATCATACTTGAGGAGTTGTGCCCATGATGTTACTGTGACAAATAATAATAATAATCATAAATGGAATTTATATAGCGCTATATTTTGCAAAGACAAAGCGCCTGCATACAACCTATTCTTACACATTCATGCAACCAATAACAATAAAAACAAATTCAAATGTACACACAAATGATAAACCTCTTTTACTTAAGGACGAATGCTTGCTATTTGGGAGTTGTTTATATATTCTGAGCTCCATGCTTGGCCGATTTGTTGGCCAACTCATTAACCCCATACACCACAATGGGAAGGTGTGTGTGTGCGTGTGTGTGTGTGTGTGTGTGTGCCCCCGAGTCAGAGTGTGTGTGCGTGTTTGTAGTTGGAAAGGAGGGGGTACCATCAATCAATCATTTACACATGGTACGAAAACCTGCACGCAAAATCTACCCCTTGCCCCCCATAATTCATAACACAAACAGACAAGCACGCACAATAACATGTGTTGCACCTCACTGCACACATTGTATTTTGTGATACGATGATGCATATCTATCTGTCTTTCCAAAGAAAAAAATGTAAAAGGAAAAACAAACCAAAAAAACTCACAAACCTTTCTGTATGCTGTTTATACCATATCCTTCATTTGGAACATGCAGAACACCAGACCACAAATTTTGAAAGGCTTAACTTATCTTTCAACACAAAAGAGGTCATTCTCCGTTTTCTGTCAGTTCTTATGAAGTCACGATGAATTTTGTGTTGATTCAACGTCTGCTGAATACTCTGCCTTCCGATTTTCATCTCTTGATTTTTTTCAAACATGCAGAACACCAGACGACAAATTTGGGAAGTCTTACTTGACTCTCAACACAAAAGAGGTCACTCTCCGTTTTCTTTCAGTTCTCATGAAATTACAATGGATTTTGTGTGATCCGGCATCTGATAAGTGATGAATCTGGCCATAAATTTTTATCTGTTCAGTTTTTTTATCTCTTTGATTTTGGTTATTATTTATCAGAAGTGCAGAAAATATTATGGAATACAACTACCATCGCAGTTTAGACTCCACGGCAAAGCGTCCAGCGCTCAAGCAAAGGGAAATAAGCCAGTTCATAAACAGCGTAAATTGCCGCAGTTATTTCCCTTTACTGGGATGGTCGGGTGACTGAATTTTTTCTTCTTTTTTGTTTTGTTTGGGTTCTTTATGGTATTGTGGCCTCAGTTGCATGAGGTCATGGAGCACTATCATTGGTGGTGGTGGTGGGGGGGGGGGGTGTCTTTTCTCTTTTTCCCCCTTTTTTCTGGTATCTTTTTTTTTTTTAAAGTGAGTGCTTTACACACCTCTCTTCATTGGCCAAACATTCAAGGCATTTATTTCTTTGTTGTTTTCTCCATTGCTACTGACTGTTTTATAAATAAAAGGGAAAAAATGTGTCTCTTTGAGACACACATGGAAAATATGCATGGTATAAG
>CM054156.1:9554070-9564070 GCA_028751875.1 Rapana venosa
TCATTTTATATGTGGTTGATGTGGTTTCTCCCACAACGCGGTGCCCGTCCTGGGTTGACCCTTATGGTTGGCCAGGGCGTTGATACAAGGAAGGACAGTGGAGTTGGTTTTATACCCTGTTTTAATCTGTATATAGCTGCACAGTTTTAATCTGTGATTTAAAATTGTATGAGGCGACAACCCTGATATGGCCTCTGTGGTCGGCGGGATTATAAACAACATGACTGGTGAAGTTTGAGTGAACAGATGTAAAACAGAAGCTTTTTCTTCTTCTTTATCCAACGCTCAGGCAGCAACTATTGGTGTCTGTCATGTAAGTGAAAATGCGTTGCGCTGCCGTTAAACGCCTGACAAGTCAGGCCCAGCGCATCCGACTTCGGCGTGGAAGAAAATGGTTATCTTTTAAGTCTTTCTAGAAAAAAAAGGAGAATGGACCAAGGCAGAAAATGGACAAGAAAGAGGTGACAGGAAGACAAGGAACAAGGCAGAAACAAAGAGAGTGATAGAAAAGAGGAAATTTCTAGCACAGAATTTCCAGAAGGTGGGGATGCTATTTATACTAACAGGCCCCCTGGCATCCTTACGTGAAAATATCGAAGCAACAACAACAGCAACAATAACAACAACTTACATATCCGTGAGATGGCAAGAAACGCCCTGTTGCACGCAAATTAACGACAAAAACTCCAAACAAATAAAAACAAGAAACAACAACATATCAAAGCAGAGGAATACCAGAACTGATATTACCAATCATAACTGCACTCCTTCAGTCCCAACTCTTGTTGCCACAGGCTCTGCAACGTGCCACACACACACACACACACACACACACACACACACACACACACACACACAACACTGCTTCAAAGTTTCTTTTTCATATTCTGTGTTCATATGGGTCTTATAGCACGCCCGAAAAAAAAACCACACCCGAATAAAATTGATTTGATTTCATTTTATTTATTATTTGATTTAGGTTTGATTTGATCTCCTCTCTCTCTCTCTCTCTCTCTCTCTCTCTCTCTCTCTCTCTCACTCTCTCTCTCTCTCTCTCTCTCTCTCTCCTTCGGATGAGACTATAAACCGAGGTCCCGTGTGCGAACGCACGCTGAACATCTTGCGCACAAGTTAAATCCTGTTCCGCTTTTTGTAAGAGAAGGCCATTGTGTGCCGGTGGGAACAGATGACAGAATCTACAAAAGCGCATACACATGGGGACTGGATTTTAAAAAGCACATAAGTGCTTATTCCATTATCCTCGATATAAAAGAATAGAAAATAAAATAAAATCTCTCTCTCTCAGCTCCCGCAGTCTTTTAAAAACTCAGAACAGAGGGGTGTCAGCATTGATGCTGGCAAATCTCAAAGGCTGACTGCACTCCCGGGCTCCGAACTGTCTGACGCACAAATCGATCCACCGCTGACCTTTCAACGGCTCGCCCATCCTAAACCTACACGCCGCAATCGCCTGGTAAACCTCTGCTTCTCCAGGTTTCAGCTCCAAAGCAGCCCTGTACCGCTCTTCCGCCAACCGAAAGCGGTGAAATCGAAACAAGGCGTCTCCTTCGTATTTGAGCACGGTGGCGTTTAACCCTGTGGGGATTTGGCGGGCGAAGGTTTGAGTTGTTTTTCTTGACGGGGGTCGTGTTTTCGTTTCAGCACCCGCATGGTTCCGCGGGCGAAGACTTGCTGGTATCCTGTGGTTAGGAAGCGTTGGTTTTTCGCCAGGACCAAGTAGTTGTAGTGCTTGTTGCGGATCAGAAGTTTCGCCACGTATCTGGCGTTTTGGACGGTCACGAAATTGGACAGGTTGTCCACGGTGACGTAAGACACGTTGGCGGCGCTGTCCAGCGCGCTCCTTTGGGGCAGAGTCACCTTGTGGTCAAACTCCGCAAATTCCTTGACCAGGAGAGTGAGGAGAGGCACGTCCCGATGCAGGAGGCTGTAACCCCCGCTGACGTGGAAAGGACTGTCCACAAACACGCCCGTGACGTCATTCTGGTCAGCCACGTAAGCCAAGCAGGCGTTGAGGTCCTGGCTGTTCCCCGTTCTCTTGTAAGCCCAGGCCTGCACAGAAGCGCTGTCGGACCTGGGAAAGCAGCTGCGCTGATCGTAGGCCCAGAGAAGGAGGACGAGGCAGAGAGATCCTTTCGCGAAACCTGCAGGGAAGACCTTCTGGAGAGCCTGCAGAAGTGAGGTCAGTATGGTGGCGGAGGTGATCAGCATGAGGACCAGAGCGTTGTGGATGAACCTCAGCTCCTTGTGGTCCTTGCAGGAGTAGAAGACCAGGAGGAGAATCCAGCTCAGGGTCAGGGTCATCATGGACGAGGACCTCACCAGTGGGGAAGAGGAGGATGCTGCTTTCAGCAAGCTGGTGAAAACGCCTTGTGGTGAGTTGTGTGGTTTTTCACTGTGAACGCAATGCCTGGTCTGTGTTTTTGCGTGGGAGTGTTTCCATTTTTTGAAGACCCGTTTCTCATAGTTTTGGAGAATTTGGATGTGTACCATTTTTCGTACTGCCCTTTGAGGAAGAATCGTTCATAATGTTATTGATATATCTATGTTTACCATTCGTCTGTTCATGGAAGTTACTTGCAACGTTGTTGGTATTTGTGTTGATCTTGTCTGCAACTTGAGCCGCTGCTAACTCAATGTTGTCATGGTCATAAGCCTGACACCGTCCTTTGTCCACATCGACAACAGAAAACAGATAACAACTAATCTAAGACACAAGGCAGCAACATGCAAGGCGGCAAGACATGGCAAAGCGACGTTACTGCCACACAAACCCGCCACGTATTTCCACCAAGACGATCTTCCAAACAACTCGCCCGACAAATCCTTGAAGACGTTGAACCACGACCAGTTACTGGGCGACAGAACCAGCGTGTTGTAGAAGAAGAAATCCTCCATGACGCCTAGCCCCACCCCTACCACGAACCCCCCGGCAAACACCAGGAGCTGGCAGTACCTGGCCTGGTAGGGACGGTACACAGGCAGTAGAACCACTGCACAAAACAGCGCGGTGTCCACTCGCATGTACACGCACAAAGCAAAAACAAAGCCCTGCACGCAATGGCTTATTTCTTCCTTGTGCAAAAACTCAACACCGCCGATTTTGCGCGCGGTATCAGAAAACAGTTTGGACATGGTAAAAGAGTTGGATTTCTGGTTTTTTGAACGACGATAACTAGTGCCCTGCTGACGTTTTGAGGTTGTGTTGAAGATTAGCCCTTGAAGATACTGTGAGATAGTCTGGCTGTTTCTGGAATGATTCGTCTCTCTGCTGTGACCAGAGTTAAACCTGGTACTAGTTGAACATTCATCACTCTTTCCCTTCTTTGTCTGTGTCACGTCCACTTTTCTCTGACGTACAGCCTTCAACGGCAAACACCACCAGGGCAGATTGTTCAGACGTACAGCATTCCACGGGACGAAATTTGTTTGGGACACCAAACTGAGGTCACTGCCACCACTGCCACCCCACCCACAGCCCGTTTTCCGGGTATCTCTACCCGGGTTCAGGTTACCTCGAACCAAGGGGAGCAACCCAGCCAGGGACCAGAAGAGGGCAGGAGCCAGGAAGCTGGTGATGAGAGGATGTGTTCCGAACACGTTCAGATGGGCACAGGTGCACACCAAGATGGCCGCCAGGCATGCTGCATCATGGGAGCGGAAGTAGGCCTTGGTGAACCGGAAGACAGAGAGCGGAAGTAGCGAGGAGACGACTGTGTGGGCCACTTTCCAGAGCTGAAACAAAAGTTGGGGTGTGAGTATTGGGAGGAGGGGGGTGGGGGTGTCATTCCAGTTGCATTTTTCTGCTTCGGGGATGCTTATTTATTCACTCTCTCTCTACATATATGTATGTCTGTATGAATATGAGTATATATATATATATCACCATCCATTTTCATGTCTCACTTGCAAACAATCCGTGAAGCACACCATCATCACCACGACCACTCTCATCATCATTACCATCACCATCATCATCATCATCATCATATTCATCATCATCACTGCAACCGCAACTATCATAGTCATCATCACCACCAGCACATCCATCATCACCATCAAGATTTTTGTGACATTCATCTTTGCTATAGCACTTAATCAACACCAAAGACTGCCAGTCACTTATCACTCCTGAAATAACGACAACACACATTCAGCCAAGTTACCAGCCCTTCAGCCACCAGCTGATCCATTGACTAGCCAACCACCAACCAACCAACCTGTCCATTAAATATCCAGTCAGCCACATAGCTACCCAGCCAACCAATCCACCAATCTAACCAAGCTGCAAACACAGTTAACAATGAAAGAACCAACAAACTTAACAACCAACCCATTTACCAACCCACCAATCAACTCCCTCCACACACACACACACAAATCAACACACGTACCACAAAAGGTCTGACGTCCAGGTGCAACATGGCGGCCACACAGGAAACGATGACGTAGAAGCGCGGGTAGAGGGCAGAGCGCATGCCCCACATGCCCAGCTGCAGCTCCCTCTGGCGGTACAGGGACACGTTATCAGCAGCGCCATCTACCGGGCCTTCAGGCAAGGTAGAGAACTCGTAAGGTCGGAACCCGTATCCGTAGGCCAGCGTGTGTGCCACTGCAATCAATCAATCAATCAGTCAACTAGTTTATCACTCCTTGCATCGTTCTGAGCTAACAGATGTCTTCAAGTTTTTGCTTGAACAGAAAATATGGAAGAATACAGGTCACATGGCAAGAAGACAAACGGAAAAAAGACGGAAAAAAGGTGCTGCATAGAGTGGCAGCCTAGATACAGCTACAGAATCCCTGGCAGACCGGCATGTAGCCAGATGGTTTGATGACAACGAGAAAGACATGGGCGTCACAAGGCACAGAGAGGCACAAGACAGAAATTAACCATGGAGGCAGGGAGGGAGGGCTGCTACAGAGGGAGGGAGGGAGGGCTGCTACAGAGGGAGTGGAGGGAGGGCTGCTACAGATGGAGGGAGGGCTGCTACAGAGGGAGGGAGGGCTGCTACAGAGGGAGGGAGGGCTTCTGCAGAGGGAGGGAGGGCTGCTACAGAGGGAGGGAGGGCTGCTACAGAGGGAGGGAGGCTGCTACAGAGGGAGGGAGGAGGGCTGCTACAGAGGGAGGGAGGGCTGCCACAAAGGGAGGGCTACATCCTACAGTGGGTGGACAACGCCTAAGTGCTAACATGCATCGCTCTGGGAGTATGCCGTTTACGCTACAAATATTACAAAGACACACTCACAAATGGCTGTTAATGGCTTGAAATGATGCGTTAGTAACTCTGTGTGCTTAGCCAGGCAGATGGGCCCAAGCCAAATAGTTATTTAAAGCAACTGTCAGTGTTGTTGATGTAAGTAATGGGCCAAGGCCTGTAATATTAACACGCTATGCTTTGACATGTTATTTTGAGATCGTCTGCAGCCATGACAATAATAATAGCAATAACAATAAATGGAATTTATATAGCGCTGTATCTTGCACAGACAAATCAAAGTGCTTGCACTCAACTCATTCTTACACAGTCATGCAGCCAATAGCAAGTAATAGTTCTAACAAATCCAAATGCACACACACACACACACACACACACACACACACACACACACACACACACACACACACACACAGGTTAACAAGCTCCTAGCATAACAACCTGTATCCTCCATTAAAGAAGGGACAACTCTGAAGTCAGAGTGTGAATGCTTATGATTCTGGTGTGGTATTTGAAAAGAGATAATTATACACACGCAAAACTTCTCATCCAGTGTACATAATATGTCTCCTAGAGATTCAAGGAGCGATGAGTCAGATGGAGCACATACTCTAGATGACCCCTAGGATGTTCAGCTGGGGACGCTCAACAGGTCAACAACGACAAAAGGCAAGATTTTCGCAATAATAAAAAAAAACCGAAAGTCTAGTCTCAGTAACTAGAATGAGTTTTTAATGAAACGTGTGAAAGCATAAGGGTCCTGTATGCCTTTCACTTTTAGGCCCACCTGTTAGACCAACTGAATTGCTGTTGGAAGTAAAAACCTAACTGAGCCTGTCATATATATATAACACCAGCAGGCGAAAAAGACAAAAAGGCCAGCCTTCACTTGTTTGTCTTCTAAGAAGCCTTCGTGGACAGCGCAACAAGCCACCCGTGACAGGGTTGTCTATGTCTATATAAATTCCATACATTATTATTATCATTATTTAAAACTGGTTTTCATTCCCCGAAATCGAAATGCGGCTACCTCAATGATGGGTTATAAACGGTCGCATACGCAAAATCTCACCACTGGTGAACCTCGGATCTCTAGCCAAGGAACAAAAACAAAAAAGCCTCTTCCGAAGGACTTTCGGGGGAGTGGAGTCAGAACTGATAACTTCAGAGAGGATGCGGGGAATGTGGGGATCCGCTTGATACAAGCGTCTGGGTGGTGGCTCGAACCTGGGCATAGCTGTCAAATCGGGAGCGCAACAACGCTCTCTAACAACCACTAGGCTGTCCAGCCACACCCCAACCCCCTCTTGTTGCTGATAATAATTATGGTGAAGTCTGTATAGAACATTCCGCACTCAAAGGCCACCCTTGTAAAAAAAAAAACAACAACCCTGAAGTAAGCCAGCAAGGAAGAAAGAAAGAAAGGGAAAAAAGTGAGGAGTCAGCAGGTAGCTTGACCTAGCTGAGCCTGTCACATATATATAACACCAGCAGACGAAAAAGACAGAAAGGCCAGCCTTCACTTGTTTGTCTTCTATGAAGCCTTCGTGGACAGCGCAACAAGCCACCCGTGTCAGGGTTGACAACTGGGGGTCAGTGGACCGTGTCTGTAGGAGTTGTTACCCCCTGACTAGAGATGGGGGGGGGGGGGGGGGGGGGGATAAAAAAAAAGGCAGGGGCACAAAGTCAAAGAAAATCCTTTAAATCCCTGGCACCTGTGTTGAAGTGGCTTGGCCGTCATGGTTGAGTGTGGCTTGTTTTGTATGGTGTGTGTGTGTGTGTGTGTGTGTGTGTGTGGTGTGGTGTGTGTGTGGTGTGGTGGGTGTGTGTGTGTGTGTGTGTGTGTGTGTGTGTGTGTGTGTGTGTGTGTGTGAGAGAGGAGAAAGTACGTGTGTGTGTGTGTGTTGTGTGAGAGAGGGAGAGTAGTGTGTGTGTGCGAGTGTGTGTGTGTGTGTGTGTGTGAGAGAGAGAGAGAGAGAGAGGAGGAGAGAGAAGAGAGAATACGTGCGTGTGTGTGTGTGTGTGTGTGTGTGTGTGTGTGTGTGTGTGTGTGTGTGTGTGTGTGAGAGAGAGGGAGAGAGTGTGTGTGTGTGTGTGTGTGTGTGTTTGGTGAGAGAGAAGAGGAGAAGAGGAGAGTACGTGTGTTATGTGTGTGTTGTTTTGTGTGTGTTATGTGTGAGTGTGTGGTGTGAAAGGTTTCTGGGTACAGAGAGAGGGGCAGAGATTGGGAGATAGGGGCAGGGGTGGAGAGTACTTTTGCATTATTGTTGTTTTGTTCCTCAGCTACACCCCCAAGGTTCACACCAGTGGTTGAGATTTTGCCTACGTGACCAAAAGTTTTCACCCACCATTAAGGTAGCCACATTCCGACTTCGGGGATGATGTCCAAACACGACACCAGTGTTAAATAAAAAAAATATATCATCTGTTCCTACTGGCACATAATGACCTGCCCTTTTGAAAGGTGGAAGTTTGTTTTTTTTAAACGTGTGTGCAAGGTGTTCCCAGTGTGTGTGTGTGCGTGTGTGTGTGTGTGTGTGTGTGTGTGTGTGTGTGTGTGGTGTGTGTGTGTGTGTGTGTGTGTGTGTGTCAGTTTATAGTCTCATCCGAAGATTTGGTTTTTTTGGTGTTGTTTCTTATTTGTTTGGGGTTTTCTTGTTGGTTGGTTGGTTGTTTTTTTGTTTGTTTGTTTTTCTTGGGGGTGGGGGTGGAGTCAGTGCTGATGGAAAAATCCCCTAAAACGGGCACCTCCGCGGGCGGCTCGATCCCCAGGCCGTCAAATTTCGAATGCAATACAATCTCCCCTCCCCCTTTCCCACCGAAAGGGCATTTAATGATACCGTTTATGGTCTATCTGACCACACCGGCAAAATCAAAGAGGACACTGGATCAAAGCAAAACGCGGTCTATAGTACAAGTAGAGCTATATCTATCAGGGCTGACTTAGCATGAAAAGAAGAAAAAAAACTGTACCAAAGGTCATAATACCCACATGCGGGGTTGGCAATGGTACACAGGAAAATCCAAATCAAGGACATAGCCATATCAGGACTGACGGAAATATCCCACCAACGACAGAAAAAAGCAGCTATAAACGAACAACAGCAGTGATAACTTCAAACCAAAGATTTAACTCAAGCCCGTCTAAACAGTGAATAGATAAGAGAAGGCAGGAAATAAAGCCACCTTATTTCTTTCCAGGATACCTTGAAAGACCGACCAATGGTACCGGGCTAGATCTATGACTTAAGTCATCTCACCGTTGCCAATTACAGGCTTGACAAAACAAAACAAAACAATGTTTACAAGACCACCAATCATCAAATCTTCACGAACGGTATAAAACCAGTTTCTACAGAACTCTGAACACTATAAAAACTATCCGATACAAAAAAATTTTATTTAGACATAATGATTGCTTACCACAACCTGTTCATATATCTATACCACTCGTGTGTGCACAGATTAAGGGTTGGGGTTCTTTCCCCTTCTTCTGCCAGAGCTCCAAGGTTCGCCAATGGTGATATTTTGCGCATGCTACCGTTTTTAGCCATCATTAAGGTAGCTGCATTCCTCATTCGGAAGAACTTTGATCTTTTATCCAGCAGCAGGAGTGATATTCTCTTACGATCTTCTTCCCAAGGCGATTGGCTAGTAAGGCCTACTGAACAGGATCTGGAACAAATTCATCTAGACGTCTACATTCAGATCTAGATCCAGCTCGAAAAGAAACAGATTTTAACGCGATGTATAAATTTTATACATCACGTTGAAATCATGGTACTTCCTATGTTTTTTTAAGGATTAAAAAGAAAAATTTCTACTTACACGTCATCCTTGACTTTCTCTTTAATATGATAAGCTTAAAGTGCAGGGATGTTGAAGGAGATGGGTTTGAATCTAATGGTTGTTGTCAAATGTGTATCATCTAAAAAGTGTCACTATTTGTGTCTACCAACTGGGAACTGGTTGTTGAGTCTTTGAGGGTGCCCCCACGGTCGTCAGACTACGGGACAGATAGATAGATAGAACTGCCCAATGTAAAAGTTGAATGTAGTTTAGATGTAGCTGTTGAGCACACTTAACTTTTGGCATGTTGCTGCTCTTATGTACATTATATTATAATTAATGATGTGCGACTTTCTGAACTAAACACTGTTCAAACCAAAATTATTATCAATATTCGTTTCGCTGATGACAAGCCGTGGTCAATGCCATCATTACATTCCAGGCTGACTTCTCAGTACTAGGCTATTGATGCAGTGCGTGTCTCCTAAGGGCTCTACTGTTGGGATGCCAATGGATTCTTCAGTATACACAGTACACCCCCGCCTTCCGAGAATTCTGTTGGCAAGAAGTTTCCTCTTTTCTATCACTCAGTTTCTGTCTTTTCCCGTCTTTCTTCTCATCCTTTTATCGTCGAATTTTCTCATCTGTTCCCTTGCCTTCTTTCAGACAAACCTTACACCACCACCCCCTTTTTCAAAAATTCGTTTTCCTTAGTCCTTTTCAGACTGACAAAATTCAATATTTTATTTCAAGAAAAATAACCCTTGGGTGTTTTATGAAATTTAACAATACCACAACTTGCGGATGTAGACGTGCGACAATACTTACATAAGACATTCATTACACATTGAATTTCACAAATTATGGGTATGGAAATAAGAAGAGCATTCGCAATACAGCAAAAGAACAATTAGTCAACATGATGTTTAAATACACCAACAATCAGTTGCACGCTCTCTCTCTCTCTCTCTCTC
>CM054156.1:9566570-9596570 GCA_028751875.1 Rapana venosa
TGCTGCTGCTACTAACACTACTGCTACTTGTATAATAAAAATGTATCGTATTTATACAGTGATGAAACTTGTTAATTAAGCAAACAAATCGAACTACCACCAACACACCACCACCACCACCACCACCACTACACTACACTATACTACACTACTACTACTAACTACTGCCACACCACCACCGCTACTACCACTACTATGCACTACTTCTCACTACTACCACACACACACTCACACACCACACACACACATACATACCACTACCACACTACCACTACCATACCACACACCACCACACACACACATCACACACACACACCACCACACACACACCACACACACCACCACCTACCACCCACCACCCACCACCACACACACACACCACCACCACCACCACACACCACACATCACCACCACCCCACCACCCCACACACCACCACACCACACAACACACCACCAACACACACACACCACACACCACCCCCCACACACACCCCACCCACCACCCCACCACCACCATCACACACACACCACCACCACCACCACACACCACCACCACCACCACATACACACACCACCACCACCACCACACACAACCACCCCCCACCACACACCCCCACCCATCCACCACACACCACACCCCCCCCCCCCCCCCTACACACACACACACACACCTTTCATTCTTTTCCCCCTCCCCCCCCCCCCCCTCTCCCACAGTAGTCGCACACAGTATTAACTATTCTCACGCTTTGCTGACCCCGCAAAAGGTGTTGGGCGCCGCCACAGAAGTGGTCAAGTCACCCGAAAGAGCCCACGCCTGACCGCTCCAACACAACGGCTTTTTGATCCAGAGTCCTTGCGAGTTTCGCTCTCAAAGGATTAGATCTACCCAGTGCCAGTGCTACTGTGTCCTGTCAGTCATAACAATGTATATGCCAGTCTGCTGTGTGTATGTATACGTACCGCGGCTATATTATGTTCCATTACTAGGTTGCACTCCCGCTTTAGATTTTCCCACTTTTCCTTCTATTTTTTTTTCTATACGACTCTTTATTTTCATACCGCAGTACTAAGCAATCCACAGAAATAAAAACCACTCTTTTTGTGAAAGACTAGCATCTGACTCAAGTCTCATGTGATTTTGAACAAATTTGGTAGGTTTGAATTATTGTTTTATTTTTCAGAAAACACTGTACCCCCTCAGTCATTTGCGGTCTGCTAGCTTCCTTACCGCAATATGCATGCGCGGGGTCAACACTGTAGAAATACAAGCATTCCTCATTTGATGATCATTTCCAACTTTCTCGTGACTACCTGGTATTGTTCTATGTCCTCAATCCCCCCCAAAAAGTACAAAGTGCATTTTTTTCATACTTAAAAAAATCTAAATTCACCAAAAAAATTTCCGACTTACACTCTATACAAGATACTACACGACCCGCAACCTAATGCAGGTGTGTAACCTGTGTACGGTGCCCATCAGTCATAAGCAAAGATGCCAGTCTGAAGTATGTATACAGTAACAGCTATACATCGTCCATGAAAGATTGAGGTTTTGAAGGAAGCATCCTGGCCACCATCTTTTGTTTCATTTCTGTCATATAGATGCTACTGCAATCCTTCACATACCCAAACACACACACACACACACACACACACACACACACACACACACACACACACACACACACACACACACACACACACACACACACTCTACAGGGCGTTCGTTCAGAAAATGGGTCTGATCTGATCTGACATCTGGGAGGCAACGAAGTTCTACAAAGACATGGAGGACCTGCTGCTACCTTCATAGCAGAGACTGAGTTGTCCAAATCACAACAACGATAGAAGAACAGAAAGAAAGAAAGAAAGAAAGGAAGAAGGAAGGAAGGAAGGAAGGAGGAAGGAAGGAAGGAAGGAAGGAAGAAAGAAAAGAGGAAGGAAGAAAGAAAGAAAGAAAGAGGGAAAGAGAAGAAAGAAAGAAGAGGAAGAAGAAGAAAGAAAGAAAGAAGAAGGAAGAGGAGGAAAGGAAGGAAGGAAAGAAGGAAAGAAGAAAGAAGGAGAAGGAAGAAGAAGGAAGAAAGAAAGGAAGAGTAGGAAGAGAAAGAAAGAAAGAAAGGAAGAAGAAAGAAAGAGAAAGAAGAAGAAAGAAAGAAAGAAAGAAAGGAAGAGAAAGAAAGAAAGAAAGGTAGAAGGAAAGGAGAACAGAAAGAAAAGAAAAGAGAAGGAGAAAGAAAGAAAGAAAGAAAGAAAGAAAAAAGGAAGAAAGAAAGAAAGAAAAAGAACAAAAGAAAGAAAAGAAAGGAGAAAGGAGAAGAAAGAAAAAAGGAGAAAGAAAAACAAGAAAGAAAAGGAAGGGAGGGAGAAAGAAAGAATGAAAGAACATTTATGCTGTATTGTCAAAGGCCTTGATTAATTTCTGCCAGATCAGTTCCAAGAACTATTTCAATACGTTTCATTTTCCCCCCAGGGATCCAGGTAAGCTTCTGCTAACTATTCCAAAATCCAGGTAAGCTTCTGCTAACTAGTCCAAGATCCAGGTAAGCTTCTACTGTCTATTCCAAGATCCAGGTAAGCTTCTACTATCTATTCCAAGATCCAGGTAAGCTTCTGCTAACTATTCCAAGATCCAGGTAAGCTTCTGCTAAGCTATTCCAAGATCCAGGTAAGCTTCTGCTAACTATTCCAAGATCCAGGTAAGCTTCTGCTAACTATTCCAAGATCCAGGTAAGCTTCTGCTAACTATTCCAAGATCCAGGTAAGCTTCTGCTAACTATTCCCAGAAGCCAGTAAGCTCTGCGAGCTATTCCAAGATCCTGTAAGCTTCTGCTAACTATTCTAAGATCATTTCAGCTTCTACAGCTATCAAGACCAGTAAGCTTCTGCTAATATTCCAAGATCCAGTAAGCTTCTGCTACACTTTCCAAGACAGGTAAGTTCTGCTAAATATTCAAAGATCCATTCAAGCTTCTACTAGCTATTCCAAGATCCAGGTAAGCTTCTGCTAACTATTCTAAGATCCATTCAAGTTTCTACTAGCTATTCCAAGATCCAGGTAAGCTTCTGCTAACTATTCCAAGATCCAGGTAAGCTTCTGCTAACTATTCCAAGATCCAGGTAAGCTTCTGCTAACTATTCCAAGATCCATTCAAGCTTCTGCTAGCTATTCCAAGATCCAGGTAAGCTTCTGCTAACTATTCCAAGATCCAGGTAAGCTTCTGCTAACTATTCCAGATCAGTACTTCTGCTAACTATTCCAAGATCCAGGTAAGCTTCTGCTAGCTATTCCAAGATCCAGGTAAGCTTCTGCTAACTATTCCAAGATCCAGGTAAGCTTCTGCTAACTATTCTAAGATCCATTCAAGCTTCTGCTAGCTATTCCAAGATCCAGGTAAGCTTCTGCTAACTATTCCAAGATCCAGGTAAGCTTCTGCTAACTATTCCAAGATCCAGGTAAGCTTCTGCTAACTATTCCAAGATCCAGGTAAGCTTCTGCTAACTATTCCAAGATCCGGTTAAGCTTCTGCAGCTATCAAGATCCAGTAAGCTTCTGCTAACTATTTCAAAGATCCAGTAGCTTCTGTAACTATTCAGATCGGTAAGCTTCTGCTAACTATTCAAGATCCAGGTAAGCTTCTGCTACTATCCAAGATCCAGTAAGTTCTCTAACATTCTAAGACCATTCAAGTTCTTGCTATCCAAGATCCAGGTAAGCTTCTGCAACTATTCAAGATCCAGGTAAGCTCTGCAGCTATTCCAGTCCAGAAGCTTGTAACTATCCAAAGATCCAGGTAAGCTTCTGCTAACATTCCAAGTTCAGTAGTTCTGTAACTATTCAATCAGGTAGCTTCTGCTAACTATTCCAAGATAGGAACTCTGCTAACTATTCGAAATCAGGGTAAGCTTCTGCTAACTATTCAAGGATCCAGTATGATTTCTGGTATTATTCCAACATCGTTCAATTTCTGGCACAAATCCCAAAATCCCGTTTGCTTTTTGTTGTGTTTGCTGTTTATTGTTGTGACTTGGTGGGGGGGGGGAGGGGGTTGGTTGTTTGGGTGTTGTTTTTTGTTGTTGCTGTTTTGGGTTTTCTAATTTGGGAGGGGGGGGGGTGTGTTCTCAGCTAAAGCTCCAAGGTTCACTAACGCCGAGATTTTGCGTATGCGACCTTTTGCCCCCCCCCCCCCCCCTCCCCCCATTAAGATAGCCGCATTCCTACCTCAGTGACGATGTCTAAACACGACACCTGTCTGCGTGTGTTTTGAAACTATCACTTGTTCCTACTGACACGAAATGGCCTACTCTTCTGAAAGGTGGAAAAGGTTTTAACGTGTGCGCAAGATGTTTTGCGTGCTTTCGAACGAGGTACCTCGGTTTATAGCCTCGCCTCACCCGGAAGACTTTTGGAGGAGTGGAGTCGGTACTGGTGTAAACTCCAGTCAATCACAAGAACAGCATTGCACTGGACTCCAGAAGGAAGGAGAAAGAAAGGAAGACCAAAAGCACCGTGGAGGAGGACTGTAGAAAGTGAGATGAAGGCCATGCATCACTCTTGGGGATCAGTGACTAGGTTGGCCCAGGATAGACAGGAGTGGAAGCGCTTTGTTGCTGCCCTACACACCACTGGGTGTAATGGTTAATGATGATGATGATGACCAGGGGAAAAGTCCCCCCAAACGGGCGTCTCGGTGGTGGCTCGAACCCGGGCCGTCAGATCACGTTTAGTGCTCCAACCACTAGACCATCACGCACCGCCCTCCCCCACTCCCCAAATCCTATATAATTTCTGCCATCTATTCCCCCACTCCTCCCCTCCTTCCCCCTGTCTATATGTCTGTCTGTCTGTCTGTCTGAGTCTCTCTCTCTCTTTTCCTTATTGGATAGCATGTGTTTGGTTCGGGTTTGATTGTATTATTATTCCAGCGGACATATCCAGTTTAGGGACTGTGCCTTCAACCAAACATCATCACAATGGTTGGGATGTGTAGTGTCTGGTCTTCTTTTACGCTTGTCACTCTGCAGGAGGTCTGCCCGCTGGCCTCAGCCGACACATTCCCACTTCAGAGCTACTCATTTTTTTGTACAGGATACATGCTGGGTATGTTCGTGTTTCCATAACCTACCAAACGCTAACATGAATCGCACGATTTTAATAATAATAATAATAATAATAATAATAAATAATAATAAAAAGTGGAACTTATATAGCGCTATATCTTGCAAAGAGAAATCAAAGCGTCATTATTTAGAAATTAAGAAAGAAAATCAAAGAATTAAGGTGCTTGTAGGTCTGCACTTGAAAACCACACAGGAGATCGAATAAAAATCCCCACCCGAAAATCACCAGACGCCACTCCCGAGACTCGAACGCCACGTCACGACTTCAAGGACCAACAGAATTGAAGTCACCCGGTCTTAACCACTCTGGTCTATAACGTCAGTTCAAGATCCAGTTCAATCCCTGCCATCTATTCCAAGATTCGAACCCCACCACTTCATGCAACAAAAGAACTGAAGTTAAACGATCATAACCACTCTGCCATACAGCGTCTGTCCAAGATCCACTTCAATATCTCCCATTTATTCCAAGATAGGGTTTTATTTCTGCCATAAAATCCTACAAACCAAGCTGTACGGCCCACGAGAGGAGCTGGAAAGGACATGCCGTTATTCTTCCCAAACACACCTGACGGTGTAAAAAAAAGCAAACGAGAGAAGAAAGAAGAAGAAGAAGAAGAAGAAAGAGACGAAGAAGAAGAAGAAGAAATCCAAGCCATTGCCTTTTCTATGGACACTCTCTGAGGCTTAACCTTAGCCGACAGTTTTAGTATTGCAGAACTTTGAAGGCGTTGCGCTTGAAAGACAACAAAGGAAAATGCGTTGTTGGAAACAAAACATAAAAGCTGTGTAATAGAAAAAAAGGACACACGAAGGTAACATTAACAGATGTAACAATGAAAAATAGTTTCAACAAGGAGGAGGAGGAAGAGGGGGAGGAGGAAGAGGAGGAGGAGGAGGAGAAGAAGAAAAAGAAGAAGAAGAAGAAGAAGAAGAAGAAGAAGAAGAAGAAGAAGAAGAAGAAGAAGAAGAAGAAGAAGAAGAAGACGAAGAAGAAGAAGAAGAAGAAGAAGAAGAAGACGAAGAAGAAGAAGAAGAAGAAGAAGGAGGAGGAGAGGAGGAGGAGGAGGAGGAAAAGCAATGATAATAGAAGAAGAAGAAGAAGAAGAAAGAAGAAGAAGAAGAAGAAAGAAGAAGAAGAAGAAGAAAAGAAGAAGAAGAAGAAGAGAGGAGGAGAGGAGGAGCAGGAAGGAGGAGGAAAGCAAGAAATAAGAAGAAGAAGAAGAAGAAGAAGAAGAAGGATGAGGAGGAGGAGGAGGAGGAGGAAGAAGAAGGAGGAGGAGGAGGACAACAAAAACAAGATGATTAGTAACAGCATCAACAGTAAAAATAACAACAACAAAATTTATATAAAAAAATAACCATAACATCACCATCACCACCACCACCACCACCAACTCACTCACCTTCCAAAGACTGAAAGTTCTCATCCGGATGGAGGACCCACCAGTTGTCGGGGTTGCTGACATACCTCACCCTCCACCACGTCATCACCACCCACACCACCACCATCATCCTCCCTCTCCACCCACCCTCACCTCCCTCCTCCTCTTCCCTTCCTCGCTTTTCCTGAGCATGGGACCTGACGTTATCAAGAGGAGGAGGAGGAGGAGGAGGAGGAGGATGTCTCTTGGGGAACATCTCTCTGGAGTCGCAGTGGTGGCTGTTGAAGTCGTTTTCTTTCTGGTGGGACTTCATGCGTGCGGTGGGACGGCGGTTTCTGGAGCAGGAGGGGTCTGGGTGCATCCAGAGATGGTGAATGTTGTTGTTAGGAGGAGGAGGTGAAGGGGTGGGTTGTCGGGTGGGGTCGAGATTCGGGGTGGTTTGCTGAACCGGGGTAGCAGTAGTAGTAGTAGCATTACCACTGCTGCTGTCTCTTCTTTGCTTCTTTCTGTTGTTGCTGTTGTTGTTGTTGTTGCTGTTGTAGCGGGGTCTTTTGCCAGCGGTATTGTTGCTGCTGCTGCTGCTGCTGCTTTTGCTGTCAACAGCGCTTTCACTGCTACCGATGTTACTGCCTCTGCTACTGCCGGTGTTGCTGCCTTCGCTGGGAGTAATGCTGCTGCTACTGTTGCTGCTGCTTCTGTTGTTGCTGCCAATGTTTGTGTCATCGCTGCTACCAATGTTGCTGCCACTACCACTACTACTACTGCTACTACTACTAATGCTGCCTTCACTGCTACCAGTACTGCTCATGCTGCTGCTAACGCTTTCGCTGTTTCTGCTGTTGCTGCTGCTGCTGCGACTGTTGCTGCAAATGTCGCGGCTACCAGGGCTGAAGTCTATATCTCCGTTGTTGTTGGTGGTGGAGGTGGTGGGGGTGATACTGGTAGTCGTGCTGCTGTCATTGTGAGCGTTGTTGCTGTTGTTGACACTACTGCTGTAGGTGCCATTCCGCCTGCTGTTACTGTCGGTGCTGTTGTTGTTGTTGCTACTGTTGTTGTTATTGTTGCTGTTACGGCCGGTCATGCTGAAGGAAATCGTGGTTGCTATCCACAGTTGAGGATTCTAAAACAAATCCTGAAATAAACACAGGGCATAAAGTCAATAGAAAATTACATAGAACGAAGCAGACATAATCGAATAAACAAATAGATAGGTGTCCCATAACCTATGTGGTCGTAAGGGAGCGAGGCGTCAGATTCCAAAGAAAAGGTAAAAATCAATAAAGTATCCTCAATCAGTAACAGGTGACATCCCCAAAGTCGGAATGCGGCTACCTTAATGGTGGGTGAAAAACGGTCGCATACGCAAATCTCACCACAGGTGAACCTCGGAGCTCTAGCCGAGGAAGTCAAAGTCAAAGTCAAACTTTTATTTTCAGATGGTACATTGAACAAGCAGTGCATTTGCTTTTTTCATCAAGCCATCTATCTAAAGAAAAAAAAAGTGAGAAAAAAATATATATGCAGACATAGAATAAATAAACCTAATCAATGATAAACCATACAAATCAAACGAGAAAAGACAATAACATATGCATACATGGAATTAAAAAACAAAACAAAAAAACCGTGAACAATATTAAACCATACAATTCAAATAATTCAAAAAATCTTGAAAATATATCCATCATAATACAAACAAACAAGCAACAAAGAAAAACCAAACCAAAACAAACAATGAAGACAAAACAAAATTTTAAAAAAGACACACCAACTGCTTCCCTCCCTCCCCCCCCCCCCCCCCCCCCCACACACACAAACCTTCAACCATACAAACAACTGAATAAAACAAACAAAAAAAGAAAACAAAATAAGTACTTAAAGTAACAACAGGTTATTTCGTACACAATTATAAATATCGATTCCTATGTATTTGACATAAGCTTAAAGCATGTACGTTCACAGCAAAATACCACCACCACCAACAACAAAACAAAAAGTAAACAAAAAAGCCAGACAACAACAAAAACAACAAAATCTGGTCAAGCGCGCGCGCGCGCACAAACACACACACACACACACGCGCGCACGCACACACACACACGCGCGCACGCACACACACACACGCACGCACACACACACACACACACACACACACGAACACACACACACAACACACACGCGCGCACGCACACCACACACGCGCGCGCACGCACACACACACACGCACGCACACACACACACACACACACACACACACACAACACACACACACACACGAACACACACACACAACACACACACACGAACACACAACACGGGGAGAGCAGCCCGAATTTCGCGCAGAGAAATCTCGTGACTTAAAGTGGTATAAAATAAATAAAATAAAATAAAACATACACACACGAACACACACACACACGTGCATACATACCGACGTACCCGCCTCGTGTGAGCGTGCCAGTCCAAAAAGTACACCAGAACTACTGTGTCAAACGGAGCAAGATGAAGGTCAGCCATGTATATACTTTTAGAAAGCGAAGTACCAAAGTGAGCGAGGCCAAGAATGGGGGGGGGGGGACGGGGGGCGGGGGACGGGGGGCGGGGGTGTTAGGTAGTATATAGGGTGAGGGGGAAGTGGGGATAAGGCTCTTAAGGGCCCAGTAGAAGGGTGGTTAGGTGTGAAGTTGTGTGGAAGTCAACAAGGTAGAGAGTCCAGTGTTCTAAAGATGGTACCACACGAAGCAGTGTGTCCAGCGAGCTTTGTGTCAAAGGCAGACACTTTTATTATATTTCTCTAAAAACAAGAAGAAGGAAGGGGGCAGGACGGTTTAGAGACGTTCACCTTGCCTCACAAGTAAACCGTGATGGTCTGGGTTCGATTCCCAGCCTTGTCCTTTTTCTCTCCCCAGTTTGACGAGAAAATCAAACTGAATGTCAAGCCTTTCTGATGGAGACTATAAACCCGTGTGCTTATGGACTTGTGCGCATCAAAAGAACCCACCACAGTTGAAAATCGAAAAGAGCAGGGAGGTACCTCTCGATTGTCCTGAAAAAAATATTAGTAGGTTCTAAACAGTCGTGCGTCCTTCCATTTCTGACAAACAGATATGAAACGAATCGCGTTCGTCACCGTAACAAGACGTCTCGAGCGATTTGAGGTGTCAGATTCAACCCAGTGTTCGAATTTTGCTTTCATCCTCTTTCCAATCATTGCCCAGCATTAAGTCCATGTTGTGTGTGCGAGCGTGTGTATGTGACTGAAACCTCGAAACTCTCGCAATATCTTTTACATCACACCCCTTTCAAAAGGTTTCGCGTAGCAGTTCGCCCTTTTTACCCTGACAGATCCTAACGTACAGGTTCGATCAGTAATTTCGAGAAGCAAAATCATATCCAGTCCACTGATGTTGTTTATCCATTCCAATCCAATCCTGTTGTTTATAGCCCAGCCGATCACGAAGGCCATATCGTGGGGTGAAACCTCGTAACATTTTAAAATTTCAGATTAAAACTGTGCAGCTATATACAGATTAAAACTAGGCATAAAACCAACTCTACTGTCGTTCCTTGTATCAACGTTCTGGTCAAACATAAGGGTCAACCCAGGACGGGCACCGCGTTGTGGGAGGAGCAGGATCGGAATACATCGTGTGTCGCTAGCTTAACCTGGGAAGACCAGGGCAACACTCTCTCTCTCTCTCTCTCTCTCTCTCTCTCTCTCTCTCTCTCTCTCTCTCTCTCTCTCTCTCTCTCTTCTACCGATTAGCAGCTATTTTTCCAACTAAGTCAAGGGTGGGTCCGTGTGTTGAGGTATTGTTTTGCATTGTGGTGTATTGTAGAGTGTGTCATTGTATTGTATCATAATTATTGTATAGTACATGTATATCATAGTCTTGTAGTGTATTGCATTGCATTGTATACCACTTTCAGCCATGACAGTTTTCTCTGCGTGCAATTCGGGCTGCTCTCCACCAAGAGAGTGGGTCACCACAATAGCAGCACCACACATTAAGAAAATTGTTACAGAATACATTACATGCTTTTATATCCCTTCAAGCGTGTGCCTTTCTACAGATGATATATCAGACTCCCTGAAGGAAGGACTACTAGCAAGTCTCTGGCCACAGGCACCCTGTCCACCACTGACCGTGCTGAGGCCTGGGATCTGCTGCTTGCAGCCCTGACTTTCAACCAGGAGGAGGACACACTACCCACCAACACAGTGTTCCTGACTGTCTGCAAGTCCGTCCTGCAGAGTCTCCAGGCACCAGAAGAAGAGCAGTATCAAGGAGACGACAGACAAGAGCTAAGCCTCCTCAGCCAGAGAACTGTAGTGGTGCTGCAATGGATCCCCTCCCAGTATGGCATAGGAGGCAACGAAGAAACAGACCGCCTGTCCAAGGCAGGCAGCAGATTGGAGCAGCCAGCCCACCCAGTGTCCTACAGTGAGGCAAGGACAATCCTGAGAAACAGCTTCAGGAAAGCATGGCGCCAGCGCCTGTACATAGGGCCAGAAGACGAAAAGAAAGATGACACTCTTGTGCTAGATAGAGCTGCTCAAGTTGCCGTCTTTAGACTGCGAACAGGACACTGCCAGCTCCTGTCCCGTCTCCACCGCCTGAAACATATCCCACACTGACTAGTGTCCTTGTGCAACAGGCCCGCAACACCCCCCTCCCCCTCCCCCCTTTTCTCATATTCTGCAGTCCTGTTTTGCCTTTAACACTCTGAGACACCAGACGTGGCCCAGCCCAGTAAAGCTCTGACGGGAAAAACCTGTGGGGACCGGCAGGGTCACTACTACGACAGACTGCAGACTTTGCCATTCAGACGAGATTAAAAATTTAGACTGCCTAGGAAACGCAGGAGGAGGAGGAGAAGAAGGAGAAGAAGAAGAAGAAGAAGAAGAAGAAGAAGAAAAGAAGAAGAAGAAGAAGAAGGAGGAGGAGGAGGAAGAGGAGGAGGAGGAGGAGGAGAAGAAGAAGAAGAAGAAGAAGACGACGAAGAAGGAGGAGGAGGAGGAGTAGGAGAAGAAGAAGAGAAAGAAGGAGGAGGAGGAGGAGGAGGAAGAAGAAGAAATTGTTATAATTTCCCACAGGCACACAATGACCCACTCTTCCGAAAGGCGGAACGTACGCGCAAGATGTTCTGCATGCGTTCACACTCGGGACCTCGGTTTATATTGCCATCATCCGAAGGACTCTGTGCAACCTGGAGAGGGACAGGCTCTGCCAGAGTTCCTCGAGCTCAAGACACATCGCATAAAACCAGTGACGCTTTACTGCCGTGCACACTGACTTGTAGGGGAGGTAAGGGAGAAGAGAAGCCACGATCAACTCGCTGCTGGCTGAATGACGTGGTGGTTGTTACTTCCCTTCAAAAGTTTGCCGAAACGCCTAGAGTTGTTCGTCTATAGATAGACAAGAGAGACAGATGAAAGATAATGAGCGCGCGCATCCTTCGGATGAGACTTACCGAGGCGCCGTGTTCGAACGCATGCAGAACATCTTGCGCACACGTTAAATCCTGTTCCGCTTTTCGAAAGAGTAGGCCATTGTGTGACGGTGGAAACATAAAATTTACAAAACCGCATACACACGGGGACTGAATATAAAAAAGAACATGAGTGCTTATTCCATTATCCTCGATATAAAAGAATAAATAAATAAATAAAATAAATATGAGAGAGAGAGAGAGAGGGAGAGAGAGAGAGAGAGAGAGAGAGAGAGAGAGAGAGAGAGAGAGAGAGAGAGAGAGAGAGAGAGAGAGAGAGAGAGATTCTTTTATTTCGAGGATAATGGAATAAGCACTCATATGCTTTTTTCATCCAGTTCCCGTGTGCTTGCAGTTTTGGAAATTTTGCCATCCGTTCCCACTGGCACACAATGGCCTACTCTTCCGAAAAGCTAAAACGGGTTTTAACGTGTGCGCAAGATGTTCTGCGTACGTTCACAGACGGAACTTCGGTTTATAGTCTCATCCGAAAGACTTTTGGGAAAGTGGAGTCGGCACTGATGTTAACTCCAGAGGAAAAAATCCTCTTGAACGGGAATCGAACTCAGGTCAGCAGATCACGAGTGCATCGCGCTAACCACCAGGCCATCCCGTCCCCTATCCTGTCCCCGTCCGCGAGAGAGAGAGAGAGAGAGAGAGAGAGAGAGAGAGAGAGAGAGAGAGAGAGACAGAGACAGAGACAGAGAGACAGACAGACAGACAGACAGAGAAACAGAGAGACACAGAGAGAGAACTGAACTCTGAAACAATGTATAAGAGGCTGTTGGCCCATACATGAAGGGGGTTGCTGATCAACTCACTGAATAATGATAGCAATATATGGTGAATTACAGCGGTGACAAACAAATGCAAACAAAGCCACAGGGGGGGAAAAAACCCCAAGAAAACCCCTCAACAACCCCTCCCCCCCCCCCCCCCTCCCCAATCTTACCACATCATGAGATTTTATCTATTGATATATTTTCTTCTTATTTCGAGGATAATGGAATAAGCACTCATTTGCTTTTTTTTTTATCCAGTCCCCGTGTGTATGGAGTTATGTATATTCTGTCATCCGTTCCCATCGCCTCACAATGGCTTACTCTTCCGAAAAGCGGAACGGGTTTTAAACGTGTGCGCAAGATGTTCTGCGTGTGTTCGCACACGGGGCCTCGGTTTATAGTCTCAACAGAAAGACGTCTGGGAGAGAGTGGAGTCTGCACTGATGTTAACTCCAGAGGAAAAATCCTCTTGAACCAGATTTGAACCAGGGTCAGCAGATCACGAATACATCACTCTAACCACCAGGCTGAGAGAGAGAGAGAGAGAGAGAGGAGAGAGAGAGAGAGAGAGAGAGAGAGAGAGAGAGAGACAGACAGAGACAGAGACAGAGAGAGACAGAGGTTATAATCCACACAGAAATCTGACAGTAGGGAGGAAAGGTCAAGTTTACCGTTGACGTCATAGCAAACTCTGTCCCGGAAGTAAATCACACGACCTCTCGTGTAAGGAAAACAAACAAAAGTATGTGTGTTAAGCACTTTCCGTTATTAAAAAAAAAAAGAAATCAATGTTCCTTGACCTTGAGAGAGAGAGAGAGAGAGAGAGAGAGAGAGAGAGAGATCAAATCAAATTATATCAAATCAAATTCTATTATTTCGAGGATAATGAATAAGCACTCGTGTGTGTGTGTGTGTGTGTGTGACAGAGAGAGAGACACACACAGACAGACAGTATTTTGTACTCTGGAAAGATGTCTTCATAAAATAGGCCCATACATGAAGGGGGTTGCTGATCAAATCACAGAATAATGACAAGCATACACGGTGAAGAACGGCTGTGACAAACAATTGCTAGAAAATCCACGGTAGGAAAAACTCTTACAACAGAATCTCTCTTATTCTATATGCTTTACTTAGATATAAATCTCAATTACTAACGCTATTAGGATTACTATATTCAAGGAGTAAACACAGTTTAAATGCAATAAACTGGCTGGTATATTTCGCTGAGATATATATATTTTTCCTAATTGTCATTTAAGGTAGGACAACCTACGACAAAATATACTTCATCTTCAGTTACTTCATTGCATAAAAGGCATGTTGTAACCGATTCGCTACGCTTTCTGTCTAGATCTAAGTTTACACTTGTGTGTGTGTGTGCCTTCAATTTTACATCTGTTCACTTAAAGTGATATTAGACGACACTTGTATGTGACATGCCCTGTCTAAGTTTAGCTATCATTCTTTTGAAGTATATATATCCATTGGTCGGTCAGTGGTTGGAGCACTCGCTTTCCCCCAGCCAAGTTAAGCAGCGTCGAGCGTGGTTACCAGTTGGATGGGTGACCGTTTGCGCGCCTTGGCTTCAGTACAGTTCCTCCAGTTCACCCAGCTGTAAATGGGTACCTGCCCTCTTTAGGGTCAGGGAAGGTAAAGCAGCGAGGGAGAGGAGATGGGCGCCGCCCTCAATATGCTGGCCCTAGAGAAGTGAGGTCTCTGACGCCTCGCTCCCCTACGACCTTATAGGTTATGGGACTCCTTTACCTTTTTTTTCCTTTTATATCCATTTCGAGTTTTAAAATAAGGTTTGACGTCATGTAAGTTCATAGACTGTTTATAGGGTCCTCTACTGTGTGTGTGTGTGGGGGGGGGGGGGGTGTGTTGTTGTGTGTGTGTGTGTGTGTGTGTGTGTGTGAGAGAGAGGAGAGAGAGAGAGAGAGAGGAGGAGAGAGGCAGACAGACAGAGATGGGGGGGGGGGGGGGGGGTAGTTTCAGTTTCGGGGAACATTACACGCCATGCAAGCTATTTGATATATTTTATGCCTCGCACATCAGTTGCTAATCCTGGCTCATAGAGGAGTTGGGGGGTGGGGTGGGGGGGGGGGGGGACCCAATACACTGCGTTGTACTGCAATGCAGTGCACGACACCAAACAATAATGCGCTACAACACTACCCAGCTTGGCTCTGCACGACACGACACGACAGGACACGATACATAACACTACATGACACTACAGTACACTACACTAAAACAAAGAGATTTATTTTTTTAATTATTTATTTATTCTTTTATATCGAGGATAATGGAATAAGCACTCATGTGCCTTTTTACATCCAGTCCCCGCGTGTATGCAGTTTTGTAAATTTTGTCATCTGTTTCCACCGGCACACAATGGCCTACTCTTCCGAAAAGCGGAACAGGATTTAACGTGTGCGCAAGATGTTCTGCATGCGTTCGAACACGAGGCCTCGGTTTATAGTCTCATCCGAAGGAGAGAGAGAGAGAGAGAGAGAGAGGAGAGAGAGAGGAGAGAGAGAGAGAGAGAGAGAGAGAGAGAGAGAGAGAGAGAGAGAGAGAGAGAGAGAGAGAAGAACAATGAACAATGAACAAAGTTTATTCTTCAGGCCACCAGCCCCTGAATAGGGTCAAACCAAGCATATCAAAACGAAACCAAAACAAAACATGACATATTGGGCAACTGCCAAAACATAACTAACGTAACATGGCGCTATCCCAAAATGAGACCAAATTATCTACTTTATGCAGTTGTGTACATTAAACAGTTATTCAATATCCATGCTCCAGATTTTCAACATATTCCTGCCGTACTATCAAAGCATTGAAAAGATAAAAGCTGAGATTGCGAATGGAAGAAACTGAACCATATTTTAGCAAACTCATGTATGAGAGAGAGAGAGAGAGAGAGAGAGAGAGAGAGAGAGAGAGAGAGAGAGAGAGAGAGATTATTACTGAGGTGCAATAAAACGACTCTGTATAGCGTGACCCACCCAAACCACCAAATGGAAAAACCCCTCTGTAAACAAAATGTGATAAACAATGTACCGAAGATCCTGGGTCACTTCATGTTGGTCTGTTCGCATATGCTATTTTTCGTTTAAAAAAACACAACTAAACTACTATCGTTTACAATCAGAATTTTAGTTACAGTTATGTAACATGTCAGAGAAATTAGTTTTCAAAGTTGCTGTGTAATATGAATAAACATTTGTTTAAACCGAAGTTGTTGTATAGGTTAAAACAAAAAAGGTTGAATGTCAGCAACAAAATTATTCCTGCCTCATAGTTAAGAATTCTAATGCTACCATTCTTGCAAAACGACGTAAACAATTTTAGTATGCTTATGTTACGAAACCGTATTTGCTTACCATCACACACACACACACACACACACACACACACACCACCACCACCACCACCACCATCACCTTCCCCAACCAATCCTATATGAGGCAAAACCCAACAACACACACAATGATATTCTAACAAACGCAGGGAAATTTTCGTTCGTGACAACGATGAGGCGAATGCTGCTGACGTAATTTCATTGGCAGTGACAATCACACGATATTCTTTGCGTTTGTGTGTGCGCTTTTGTGAGTGCAAGAGGTATTCTGGGCTGAAATGTTGCTTTAAAATTGTAAAGAATCCTATTTTATAGACGGCGCACGTACGTGCACGCACGCACACACATACACGTACACGCGCGCGCGCACACACACACACAGATTTTAAAACTGTAAGCAATACCAACAATGTAAGAGTCGTAAACCATTCTAAGACCTGCACAAATATTTCTACAGCACGAAGAGTAAACAGCTTAACTTAATGCATTCATAACCAAATTCATCAGAAACGGTAAATGTCTGTGTGGTGAGAATATCTGTAATACTTATATAATATTTGAATGCAGGCGTACAAAAGCTTTTTTAACCCCAGTTTTCTGAAAACTCCCTCAGCAGCATAATCAATAACATGATTTTGGCATTTAATAAAAAAAAAATTCACGAAAGGTCTTTGGCAAAGTCCTATAGGACATTTGTTATAACTTCATTAAATTTAACGATTTTGTTGTTTATTTGTCTTTAACTCCTTGCTTTGTGAAGTTTCTTTTTTGTTTCTATAAACTATTCTTTCCCGTGCACACATTTCAGTAGCACCGCCACCTCAACTTCCATGCACCCCCTGCACCCCCCCCCCCCCCCCCCCCCCCCCCCCTCATCTAATATCACACACGGGGTTAACATAGTGCCGACTCCACTCTCCCCGAAAGCCCTTCGGATGAGACTATAAACCGAGGTCCCGTGTGCGAACGCACGCAGAACATCTTGCGCACACGTTAAATCCTGTTCCGCTTTTCTTAAGAGTAGGCCATTGTGTGCCGGTGGGAACAGATGACAGAATTTACAAAACCGCATACACACGGGGACTTGAGGTAAAAAAAGCACATAAGTGCTTATTCCATTATCCTCGATATAAAAGAATAAATAATAAATAAAATAAATATCACTGAGAGTGAACAGAAGTAACATCGAAGACAACACACACACACACACACACACACACACACACACACACACACACAGAGTAACATTTTCCCATTTCTGTCATTGCAAGAATCAATGGTGTGCATTATTTTTAAGGAGCACGGTATTCCCCCCCAGTGAAAATGCCAGGGCTCTCTCAGCATAAAGAGCACCCGGACTTTTTGGAAATTCTGTAATAAGAAATCCCCTCCACCCCCACCCCCCTTCTCTCTCTCTCTCTCTCTCTCTCTCTCTCTCTCTCTCTCTCTCTCTCTCTCTCTCTCACACACACACACACACACACACACACACACCACACACACACACACACACAAGCTTATTCTATGTCTACCCAGCTCTCCCTCTTTCTCCTGCCTTTTTTTTCAAGCAAATCTGAAATTTGTTGGGTTTTTATTTTGTCTTACGAACCTTTTAATAAGCTGTCCTGAAATTGAACTGTGTCGGCTGAGGCCAGCAGGCAGACCTCCTGCAGAGTGACAAGCACAGGAGAAGACCTGGCATTCTACCCAATATGCGCACACGTTAAAACCTGTTCCTCTTTTCGGAGGAGCAGGCCATATGGGCCCGAGGGAATGGATGACAAAATTTACAGATCTGCATGCAAACGGGGACTTGGTGTAAAAAAACCAACAACCACACATGAGTGCTTATTCCATTATCTTCGAAATAAGAGGAATAAATAAAACGAATAAAATGGACCTGGGATAGGGTATCCTCAGAGATGTGATCGTGATAAATGTGTGTGTATATGTGATGTGTGTGTGATGTGTATGTGATGTGTGTATGTAATGTGTGTGATGTGTATGTGATATGTGTGTGATGTGTATGTGATATGTGTGTGATGTGTAAGTATGTATGTGTATAATAAGTGTATGTGATGTGTGTGCGATGTGTATATAAGTATGTGTGTGTGTGTGATGTGTGTGTGTATGTGTGTGTAAGTGTGTGTGTGTGTGAGTAACCATGATCAATGTGTGTGTGTGATGTGTGTGTAAGTATGTGTGTGTAAGTGTGTGTGTGTGTAAGTGTATGTGTGCGCGCACGCGCGCGCGCGTGTATCATATACTTCCTTATGTCTTCTTAATTCGGTTATGTGTTTGTGTGTGTTCTTAATGTCCTCTTAATTCGGTTGAGTGTGTGTGTGTGTGTATGTGTTTGTGCGCGCGAGCGCGTGCGTGCGTGTGGACGCACGCGCCCCTTACGGCCAGACTTTGGCCGCACGCGAATGCACATCCTGGAACAAATGTCATTACTTCCTTCAGTAATTATCAATGCGGACTGTTGTACTAGCGATGTGTCTTGTGCTGTTTAGTCTGTTTGCCTGTGATGCTGCTACAATGACATCAGCAAAGGGAGACAGTGCTGAGGTCAGAGGCACCAATCTCTGTGCTGCAGTGACATCAGCAAAGGGGGACAGTACTGAGGTCAGAGGCACCAATCTCTATGCTGCAGTGACATCAGCAAGGGGAGACAGTGCTGAGGTCAGAGACACCAATCTTTCTGCTACAGTGTCACCAGCAAGGGGACAGTGCTGAGGTCAGAGGCACCAATCTCTCTGCTACACTGACATCAGCAAGGGGGACAGTGCTGAGGTCAGAGGCACCAATCTCTCTGCTACAGTGACATCAGCAAGGGGACAGTGCTGAGGTCAGAGGCACCAATCTCTCTGCTACACTGACATCAGCAAGGGGGACAGTGCTGAGGTCAGAGGCACCAATCTCTCTGCTGCAGTGACATCAGCAGGGGGACAGTGCTGAGGTCAGAGACACCAATCTCTGTGCTGCAGTGACATCAGCAAAGGGAGACAGTGCTGAGGTCAGAGGCACCAATCTCTGTGCTGCAGTGACATCAGCAAAGGGGGACAGTACTGAGGTCAGAGGCACCAATCTCTATGCTGCAGTGACATCAGCAAGGGGAGACAGTGCTGAGGTCAGAGACACCAATCTTTCTGCTACAGTGTCACCAGCAAGGGGACAGTGCTGAGGTCAGAGGCACCAATCTCTCTGCTACACTGACATCAGCAAGGGGGACAGTGCTGAGGTCAGAGGCACCAATCTCTCTGCTACAGTGACATCAGCAAGGGGACAGTGCTGAGGTCAGAGGCACCAATCTCTCTGCTACACTGACATCAGCAAGGGGGACAGTGCTGAGGTCAGAGGCACCAATCTCTCTGCTGCAGTGACATCAGCAAAGGGAGACAGTGCTGAGGTCAGAGGCACCAATCTCTCTGCTGCAGTGACATCAGCAAAGGGAGACAGTGCTGAGGTCAGAGGCACCAATATCTCTGCTGCAGTGACATCAGCAAAGGGAGACAGTGCTGAGGTCAGAGGCACCAACCAATCTCTGTGCTACAGTGACACCAGCAAAGGGAGACAGTGCTGAGGTCAGAGGCACCAATCTCTGTGCTGCAGTGACACCAGCAAGGGGGACAGTGCTGAGGTCAGAGGCACCAATCTCTGTGCTGCAGTGACACCAGCAGAGGGACAGTGCTGAGGTCAGAGGCACCAATCTCTCTGCTACAGTGATATCAGCAAAGGGGGACAGTGCTGAGGTCAGAGGCACCAATCTCTGCGGGCAAACATGCACTGTGTGTACAACGAACGCTTCATCACGGTCAAGGAAGGATATAATATACCCCTCACAATATTACGAGCATCACCAATTTCTTCTTCTTGTTATTGTTATTGTTGTTTCCGCGGATAGAGCTCCGAGGTTCACCAATAGTGAGATTTGTGCGTATGCAACCGCTTTTACCCCCCCCCCCCCCCCCCCCGCCCCCCCCCCCCCCCCCGCCCTTCCCCACCACACCACCATCAGTCGCCACAATCCGACTTCGGGGATGCAGTTGAGAACTGAATGTACCAATTTTGCCATGACAGTCTGGAGATGACCTTGTTAGTTTCGATTTTCAACTGTCGTGGGTTTGTTTTTGTTTTGACGCGCACAAGTACGTTAGCACACGGGTCCGATTGGTTTAGAGTCTCTTCCGAAAGACTCGAGATTCGGTTCGATTTTCCCGTTAAAACTGGAAAGGTAGGGCAAGGCTGAGAATCGAACCCAGAACCTCCCGGTTTACTTTCTAGGCAGGCAAATGTCTAAATTACCCAGTCAACCTCTTTCTTGTATCATGACATAACCCCACCATTCAAGGACTTTTTAAAAAAAGAACTGTTCTCTTTTCATTACTGAAGAAATACTAGTACAGCAAGACAAGTGCAAATTGTAACTACTCTAAAGTATCGGATGAAGGATCGAAACCTGATGTTCTCTCCAGGATAACCCAGACCATAGCTGCAGTAACCAAACTGAAAATCCTCTGGAACAACAAGAGCATCGCCATCAGCTTCAAGATCAGATTGATGCGTTCCCCGGTCATGTCCATATTTGTGTACGCATGTGAAACGTGGACCATTAACAGCAGACATTGAAAGAAGGATACAGGCAATGGAGATGAGATACTTTCGCAAACTTCTTGGGATCTCATCACTAACGAAGAAGTGAAAACCAATATTGAAAACGCCATCACGGCCATCTGAAAAGCTCCTGACTTCACTGAAAAAACGCAAACTAAAGTGGTTCGGGCACGTCACACGAACATCTGGACTGGCCAAGACTGTCCTACAAGGAACAGTACAAGGAGGGAGACAGAGAGGCAGAGAGAGAAAACGATGGGAAGACAACATAAGTGAGTGGACTGGCCTTATTATTTGTGTTTTGTTATTGTTTTGTTTTGTTTTTCTTTTGGGGGTGAGGTGGTAATAAGTGGTACTCCATTGTTTGTCAATTTAAACACCACCTTACCAAAGTCGGAATGCGGCTACCTTACTGAACCTCAGAACTCTAGCTAAGTAAACGGAAAAACAAACTACTACGAAACTCAATCTTCATATAATGTCATTCACTGCAGCGTCTTCATTAAATCAAGTTGCCCCTTTTAACCCTTCCGTGTAAAGGTAAAGGCGCTCCCATAACCTATAGTTGGAAAGCAATGTCAGATACCTCAGCTTCTCTAGGGGCCAGCATATTGAGGGCGGCTCCCATCTCCTCTCCCTCGCTGCTTTACCTTCCCTGACCTTAAAGAGGACGGGGTACCTACTTACAGCTGGGTGAACTGGGGGAACTGTACAAAAAACCAAGGCGCGGAAACGGTCACCCATCCACTTGGTAACCACGCTCAACGCTGCTTCACCTTAACTTTGAAAAACCGTGTGCTCTGACCACTGAGCTATCCACAGTCCCCTAACCCTTTATGCGCTTTGATTTGTCTTTGCAAGATATAGCGCTATATAATTTCCATTTTTAAAATTATTATTATTATTATTATTGTTGTTGTTGTTGTTATTATTATTATAACCATTCCGTGAAGAAGCCGCAAGATCTGTAACTTCTTGTGACAAGTATATCAATAAGATCCTTTCCAAAACAACCGTCCCTAGAACAGTATTGGTTCAAGCAGCGACGGAAGTGTCTCGTTTCCATCTCCTCGTGTGCCACTTGACTGCTATAATTACTGTCACAGTGTCGGTCACCCTATCTGCACGTGATACTGTACAAAGGCGATTGAGGGTGAGGGAGGTGGACAGGAGGGAGGAGGGGGGCAGGGGTTCAAATATGCTAATGATGTCTATGTATTTGCAGGGTTGGTCGACTCAGTGTGAAGAAGACTGTGAAACCGAAAGGAAGAAGAAGAAGGAAGCGGGGGACATTTTGAAGTGAGAGAATTTGGGGTAGGTAGGTGTTGACTGTATAGTGTGGTGTAGAGTGGTGTTGTGTTGTGCGGTGCTGTGCGGTTCTGTATAGTGTGGTGAGTGTAGTGGGGTTTGGTTTGGTGTGGTGTAGTGTGGTGTGGTGTAGTGTAGTTTGGTGTAGTGTGATGTGGTGCAGTGTGGTGTGGTGTGGTGTGGAATGTGGTGTGGTTTGGTGTAGTGTGGTGTGGTTTGGTGTAGTGTGGTGTGGTGTAGTGTGGTGAGGTGTTGTGTAATGTGGTGTGGTTTGGTATAATGTGGTGTGGTGTAGTGTGGTGTGGTGTGGAGTAGTGTGGAGAGGTGTAGTGTAGTGTAGTGTGGTGTAGTGTGGTTTGGTGTGGTCTGGTGTTGTGAGGTGTGGTCTGGTGTGTTGGTGTGTGGTGTGTTGTGTTGTAGTGTATGTAAGTGTCATAAAGTGCAGTGCACTGCAGTGTAGTGCAGTGTAGTCAGTGCAGTATAGTGTATGTAGTGCATTGCAGTGTGGTGTACTGTAGCGTAGCGTAGCGTAGTGCAGTGCAGTGCAGTTCAGTGCAGTTCAGTGTAGTGTAGTGTACTGTACTGTATTGCAGTGTACTGTACTGTAGTGCAGTGCAGTGCAGTATAGTTCAGTGCAGTTCAGTGTAGTGTACTGTATTGCAGTGTACTGTACTGTAGTGCAGTGTACTGTACTGTAATGGGTTTTAACTGACGTGTACTGTGCGCCCAAAATAAATCTAGTATGGTGTAGTACAACTCACGAAGAATGGCACAGTATTGCAGAACTTTTAAAAAATGCTAGAAGCTAGTGACAAGACCAACAGCAAGTGACAGTACCACTGTTTGTCCTTCACTGACAGTAAGCTGATACTCTGACGAACCCCCAATGAAAATACCTTACAATTAGTTCCTACGGGTTTTGTGTTTTTGGCCCATACCCCTCCTGGAAAACTGTCTATTAGTATACCATTGTCAGTCGCTGTGTGAAATCTGAGCTGCTTTCCCTAGAAATAGCTCGTTCGCCCAAGAGCTACACGACCCAATGTGTTGGTGATTTTTTTGTTCTGTTTTGGTTTGGTTTGGTTTGGTTTAGTTTAGTTCTCCTCTCTACATGCTTACTTGTTCCCCTTTGTGAGTGGCTTGTTTTTTCTACTTCTGAATTTCGCCACGGACAATTCTCTTGTTACTGTGAAGGGTGGCTTTTCTTTTCTTCTTTTACACGCGCGCTAAATAGGTGTTCACTTGGGATCTCAGATTATCGTCTCAACCGAAAGACTAGCACCCTGATCACCCCCATTCAATGACAAGTTGAGAGGAGAAAAGCTCGGGCATCAGAGACCTCAGCTTCTCCAGGGGCCAGCATACTGAGGGCGGCACATATCTCCTCTCCTTCGCTGCTTTACCTTCCCTGACCCTTAGAGGGCAGGTACCCATTTACAGCTGGGTGAACTGGGGGACTGTACTGAAGCCAAGGCGCGCAAACGCTCACCCACCTACTTGGTAACCATGCTCGATGCTGCTTAACCTTAGCCTGGGGAAAATGAGTGCTCTGATCACTGAGCTATCCCGTCAATCACAAGATAAGTTTTTAAAAAAATATATATATATATATAAAAACAATCTCAACGTAACATCTCAAAAGCATAACAACAGTCTTGATGTCGGGCCTGACAGTTTGTTTACAGCAATTACTAACAAAGCTTTTGTACTGAACCAGTATCGCCACTTGAACCCCCCCCCTCCCCCCCCCCCCCCCCACCCACACACACACACACATAAGTGCATGACTTAGACCACCGACTTTGTCACTACACTACACTCACTCCAACAGGAGGGAAAAGTCCATTTTAAAAAGGACCGCTCTGGCGACTCAAACCCAAACCCTCTGCTCTCAAGGTCACTACTCCAACGCTCACCCCCCTGGACTATTTCGTCCCCTAGTTTTTTTTCTTTCAAAAGATTAATAGCAGAGACTGGCACTGAAGGTAATCTCATTGGAGGCATGTCTTTTATGGTTTTACCGTCTGAATCTAGCCCTTGCCAAAAGCTTTGTTAGTTATCACTACTGCTGCTGCTGCTTCTGCTGCTACTTCTACTTGCTGCTGCTGGTGCTGGTGCTGCTGCTACTGCTGCGCTGTGCTGCTGCTGCTTCTACTACTACTACTGCTGCTTCTGCTGCTGCTACTACTACTACTGCTGCTTCTGCTGCTGCTACTACTAGGCCTACCTACTACTACTACTACGACTACTACTACTACCACTATAACTACTACTACTGCTGCTGCTGCTGCTACTACTACTATTACTACTACTGCTGCTGCTGCTGCTGCTGCTACTACTACTGCTACTTCAACTACTACTGCTGCTGCTGCTGCTGCTACTACTACTACCTACTACTACTACTACCCTACTACTACTACTACTATTACTACGACTACTACCACGACTACTACTATAACTACTATTACTGCTGCTGCTGCTGCTACTACTACTACTACGACTGCTACTTCTACTTCTACTTACTACTACTACTACTACTACTACTACTACTACTACATGGAATGTATATAGCGCACTATCTTGTGAAAAAAAGTCAAAGCGCTTATTGATGTAAGCTAAGAGCAAAGGCCTACATTAAAATGTTATGTCGTATTGGTATAACAACCTGAACTCTTCCTTTAAAGCAGAAAGAAAATAATCTTCTGAGGTAGGAGTATGGCTGGTATCTAAAAACATACACGCAAAACTTTTCATTCTGTGTGTGTGTGTGTGTGTGTGTGTGTGTGTGTGTGTGTGTGTGTGTGTGTGTGTGTGTGTGTGTGTGTGTGAGAGAGAGAGAGAGAGAGAGAGAGAGAGAGAGAGGAGAGAGAGGAGAGAGAGTGGTGTGTTTGTTTGTTTGTTTTTTGAGTGTGTGTGTGTGTTTGAGTGTGTGTGTGTGTATGCGCGCGCCACGAGGGTGCGTGTGTTCGTACGTACTTTCTCTCTCGCTCTGTCTCTCTCTTTTCCTCCCTCTCTTCCCCTCTGTCTCTCTGTCTCTCTCTCTCTGTCTCTGTCTGTCTGTCTGTCTGTCTTTTCGTTAATCGTCTTTTCATACTATGAGACATTTAGTGGAACGAGATAAGAGAACAAAGGGGGACGGAAAAGAGAGAGAGAGAGAGAGAGAGAGAGAGGAGAGAGAGAGAGAGAGAAGAAGAAGAAGACAGACAGAGACAAAGAAGACTAGACAGAAAAGACAGAAGAGACAAAGAGAGAGAGACAAGAAGACAGAGAGAGAAAAAGAGAGAGACAGGCAAACAAAGAGGAGAGCAGGAAACAAGAGAGAGAGAGAGAGAGAGAGAGAGGGACAGTGTGGTGTGTGTGTGTGTGTGTGTGTGTGTGTGTGTGTGTGTGTGTGTGTGTGTGTGTGTGTCCTGGCGCACGTGTGTGCGCGCGTGCGTGCGTGCGTGCGTGCGTGCGTGCGTGCGTGCGTGTGTGTGTGGTGTTTCACATACTTAGGGGGATGAATGCCGGAACGATTGCACACTTAAAAGGACGCCAAGCCAAAATACACTAAAGCAACAAAACACGGCAATCAGTTGAATTTGAAACATTTAAACAGTCTGAATATTCAAGTAAGACTATCAACAGTAAGTATTTGGGGGGTCACTAGTGCAGCATCCAAAAAAATTTTCAACGCCAATCTTCTTCGTTTGGAACACTCAGAAAGCTACCATCGTTGTCTGTCATATGAGCGAAAATGCGTTGCGCTGCCGTTCAGCGCCTGACAAGTCAGGCCCAGCATATCCCACTTCGGCGTGGGAGAGAATTGTATTCTAAGACTTTTGGACAAAAAAGGCAGGAGAATTTTTTTTTAATTTATTTATTTATTCTTTTACATCTAGGATAATGGAATAAGCACTAATGCGCTTTTTTTTTTTTACATCCAGTCCCCAATGGACCAAGAAGGCAGAAAATAGACAAGGAAAAGGTGATAGGGGAAAATGGAACAAGGCACAAAGAAAGAGAGGGTTAGAAAAAGAGGGAATTTCTAGCACAGAATTTCCAGAGGGTGGGGATGGTATTTATACTGACGGGCTCCGGTTATTCCCACGGGGGATGATCTCTTCTGTTTGGCGAGTGACTATGAAAAGGTATCCAAAAGCCACAAATTATTCAAGAACATGGTGACTTTCAGAGGGCAGAAGTGGAAGATTCTCCCCAACAAGAACGTCACACACCAGGTGCTTTAATACAGCAATGCCTGTGCACTTTTTAAAGTTTCAAACACTTTCTCACACATCTCTCAAAATGACTTTGATTTTCTTTGAAACTAACAAAATATGCTTAAAATCATTATTTTAAAAGGGAAGTTTTTCTTTAACCTTATAACCAATTAGCTTCATTCAAATCCACATACTTTCTACACACTTTCTCTAATACAAATCTCAAAAAAACAAAAAAGGTGAAGGTTCGCAGCGCTATGCATCGAGTTCTCAGACTTCGTAAGCACCATTATCCAAGTCCTGATTTTTTGAAATAAATTGGCGCACAAAGTCAGGTATATAAAATAAATGTACATTACTTATTCTTATCTGTCTCCAAGATTTTCTTATCATCTGTCCAAATAATGGCCAACACGTAGGTAAAGTCACCCTTCACGACTCTCCAGTCTTCTTGCTCGACAAAACCAAAGCCAGCAGCGAAGAGTCGTCACCCAACGACTCGCGTTGCCGACGAAGCGGAGCTACGCATTGCCGATACGCCCAAACTCCTGGAGTGCACCCACACCTTCTGCGAGCCGTGCCTGGAGGACTTCGTGGGCGCCGCCTGCAAGTTCTTCTGCCCCATGTGCCGCAAGGAGATCCGGGTGCCTGCCGGCGGGGTGTCGGCCTTCAGGAGCAACCCCTACATCCGCAACGAGGACCTGGACAAGGCCCGCAAGACCTTCCTGTGCCTGGAGCACGCCAAGAAGGAGATGGAGCTCTACTGCACCGACTGCGACCTGCCCCTCTGCGTGCTGTGCATGATGAAGGGCCACGTGCACCACACCATGAAGACCATCTCCCAGGAAGCCCAGGACGTGGACCACCAGCTCCGCGCCGACCAGGTCCGGCTCCAGCGAGCGGTGGACGACGTCAGCAAGCACGTGACGGAGGCCAAGGGGAAGCTGGAGGCCCTGCAGGACAAGAAGACTTTCGTGGAGCGGGACATCCTCAACAGACACGCCACGCTGGTGAGCGCCGCGGACAAACTCCGCGACGACGTCTTGACCTCCCTCCGGGCCGTCAGCGGAGACATCGAGGACAAGCTGCGGTCGGAGCTGCAGCAGATCCAAGGCCACCTCCGCCACCTGCTCAAGCTGAAGAAGACGCTGGACACCGCCGTCACGGAGGGCGTGGACTACGAGCGCGCCACGGTGGCCAAGGACATGCGCTGCGGGGACGGCAGCCAGGAGGCGGTTCACCAGAAGGCCTCCCAGAGGATCTCCACCGTCGTGCGGCCCGTGCTGCGCTGCGCGGAGGCAGACGACTGCGGGGTGGTGAAGAAGATGGGGGAGTACCTGGGGGAGGTGGTGAGGCTGGAGAGGAGGGAGAGTCTGGCCCTGGGGAGAAAGTCGCGCGCCCTCATTATGAGCGGCATCGGCACCGAGCTCATGTGAACTGGGGGGCAACAACGGTGGGGGTTCTGACATTTCACACTGCTAAGATACAGCCCCGATATGGCCTCTGTGGTGAGGCGGGGCTGTAAATGACAAGAGTGGATTGCTCAGGCGAACCTTCATCTATACGCTGACGGGAGAATAAGGAGCTGGATAAAACCCGGAGAGGTAGGACATAAAGTTGAGAGGAAAAGGTTTCATCGACATTGGAAGATATCTGATCTTAGTCTTTTATATCGAGGATAACGGAATAAGCACTTATGTGCTTTTTTTTTTACATCAAGTCCCCGTGCGTATGCGGTTTCGTAAGATAAGAGTGTGTAGAATAGTGATGGGACATGGTGGAGAACTCTGTAGAGAAAATTGTAATTTTCTGATCTTACCTTTTTCCCTCCTTGCCTTTCCCTCTCTCTGTATCTTTGTACTGGATTATCTTTCTCTAGTATCGTGCGTGCGTGTGTGTGTGTGTGTGTGGTGTGTGTGTGTGTGTGTGTGGTGTGTGTGTGTGTGTGTAGGGGGTGGGGTGCGCACGCGCGGGCGCGTGTGTACACGTGTGTGTGTGTGTGTGTGTGTGTGTGTTTTGTGTGTGGTGTGTGTGTGTGTGTGTGTGTGTGTGTGTGTGTGTGTGAATTCTTGTTGAGACTGTTAACAGCAGCAGCTGCTGTTATAATAGCAGTTGATGTCGATTTTTTCTGGTTTTTGATTTTCGTTCTTGTTTCCTGAAAACTTATGGATTGTTGGCTTTTATTAAAATGACGCACAACTGGCTTTTTATGGTTGGGGTTTGTTTTTTTCGCTATTTAGCAAGATCACCAAGGTTCACCAATGGTGAGACATTTTGCATATGCGACCGTTTTTGCCCACCATTAAGGTAGCCGCATTCCGACTTTGGGGATATCTCTAAATACGACACCAGTGTGCATGTGTTTTTAAAATTTTGTCATCTGTTCCTACTGGCACGCAATGGCCTACTCTTTCAAAAGGCGGAACGGGTATTAACGTGTGCACAAGATGTTCAACGAGCGTTCGTACATGGGACCTCGGTTTATAGTCTCATCCGAAGGATTGTATAACTGTTTAATGGATTTTTCTGTATATAAAATGTGACTATATTAATGCCTTGGCTTAAAAATTACAATACTGTTTTTTTCTGTTTTCGTTATTTTTCTTTCTTTGGTTTGTTGTGTGTCAGTGTTGCATTTCATTTATTGGGTGTGCCTTTTTGAAAAGAATAAAATGCTTTTCATTTAAGTGTGTGTGTGTGTGTGTGTGTGTGTGTGTGTGTGTGTGTGTGTGTGTGTGTGTGTGTGTGTGTGTGTGTGTGTGCGTATGTGCCTCTGCGTATGTGTGCGCCTCTGTGTGTGTGTGTGTGTGTGTGTGTGTGTGTGTGTTGTGTGTGTGTGTACAGATATGGTAGCCTACTAATCAGTGCTACGTGGATGCAACATAAAAATTACCCCCACCCCACCCCTCACAAATCACCCCCTCACCCACCCCCACCCCCTTGGCGAAACTGGTAGGTTCACTTCCCAACGGTATCCCCGAACTCGGGAAAACAGCTCGGCCTACCTTCATGGTGGAGGGAAAGGAAGTGGGTGGGTGGGGAAGGGGGGGGGGGGGGGTGTTGGTCGCATGCGCCAAAAAAAAAAAATCTCACCATTGGTGAATCTCGGAGATCTTACCAAGGAACGAAAACACACACAGACACACACAAACACACACACACACAGCACACAACACACACACACACACACACACACACACACACACACACACAAATTCCTCCAAAGAAAAAAACAACACAACCCACATTTTTGTGAAGGGACACTTCTGTAGAGACTTGAACCCATGTCCTCACCTGCCCTCAGATCAGGAATTGTCACCTTCTAACCACTAGCCCCCCATCCCATCCCTACCTGGCAGACAAGACACACTGACTGACTGCATGCTGGGCCAACTTTCGATGACGAGCTTAGCGGCAACGTGCTAAAGTTCTGCCTGTGACACTGTCATGTTTGTTTTATTCTAAATCGTTGCCAAGCTAAAGGTGATTGTGTGTGTGGTTTTGTGTGTGGTTGTGTGTGTGTGTGTGTGTGTGTGTGTGTGTGTGTGTGTGTGTGTGTGTGTGTGTTGTGTGTGTGTTGTGTGGGTAGACTTGTCGAGGGCGTAATGCAAAATATTTATGAGAGTCTGGGATCTTTTTTGTCTGTCGATTCTCTGTCTGCTTGATGCTGTATGTGTGTGTTTTGGGGGGAGGGGGGGGGGGGGGGTGCGGCGGGGGGGGGGGGGTGC
>CM054156.1:9599070-9611570 GCA_028751875.1 Rapana venosa
GGAACTGGGGGAACTGTACTGAAGCCAAGGCGCGCAAACAGTCACCCATCCAACTGGTAACCACGCTCGACGCTGCTTAACTTGGCTGGGGGAAAGCGAGTGCTCCGACCACTGTGCTATCCCGTCCCCTTCGCAGAAAGCTCTGCCTTAAAGCCAGATTCAGTAAAACAGCCATCACCATTTTTTATATTGCGGGGGAAAAAAATCAAATTGTTTGATTTGCACGCCAACCACACAGACTATGATGGATAAGATGCTGAAAAGACTAGCTATGGCAACGAGAGGAATATATTCCATATACACCATACCATCACATAGGTTATAGAAACACCTTTGCCTTTACCTTTATACGTCACACCACATCGCGAAAGAGTAGGCCATTGAGTGCAGGTGGGAAGGGATGTCAAAATTTACAAAAATCGCAGACACACGGGGACTGGATGTAAAAAAAAAGAGCACATGAGTGTGTATTCCATTAACGGCACAGCCCTCACCTGGTTTACTTCATACCCCACAGACAGGTTCCAGAAAGTTGTTGTAAACAAAATTCAATCAAAACCTGTCATAATGGAATGTGGAGTCCCGCAGGGATCAGTCCTGGGCCCTGTTCTCTTTACTATCTACACTGCTCCACTCTCACATATAATAAACAACCACCATATTGATCATCATTTCTATGCCGATGATACTCAGCTTCAGTGCAGTGATACTGTTGAAAACTTGCCTTCCCTCCTGACAAATATGTCCTACTGCCTTCAAGACATTCAAAACTGGATGACTCAGAACAAGTTACAACTTAATGCCGATAAAACCGAAGCCATGCTCATAGGGACCCAACATAAATTTTCCTCTATCGCAAAAACTTCAATAGAATTCGGCAATACGTCAGTTCCTTTGTCCAACTCTGTGAAGTATTTAGGAGTAGTTCTTGACAACACACTCTCTATGAAAAAATTCATCACCCAGACCTGCCAGTCTTGCTACTATCAATTACGGCGCATAAGCGGGATTCGCAAGTATCTGTCCACTGATGCAACTTCCAAGCTCGTCACATCTCTCATTCTTTCACGTTTAGACTACTGTAATTCTCTTTTGGCTGGCCTACCAGCATCATCTATCCACTCTCTTCAACGCATACAAAACTCTGCAGCTCGACTGGTCCTAAGAAAGAAAAAATCTGAACACATCACTCCTCTTCTGCGATCTCTTCACTGGCTGCCTGTCTCACAAAGACTGGAGTATAAAATCAATACCCTCAGTTTCAAATGTCTCCACAAATCTGCACCCTCTTATCTCTGTAACTGTCTTCATCTGTACACTCCATCCCGTTCCCTTCGTTCAGCAGCAGATACTTTGTGCTTTCGAACACCCAGATTCAAACAAACCACTGTTGGCCGTCGCTCCTTCTCTGTTTCTGGTCCATCCACCTGGAATGACCTCCCTCTTTCACTTCGCCAAAAGCCTTCACTTGATTCCTTCAAATCCAGCCTCAAAACACACTTATTTCCTACCTGAGACTTTCCCCCAAATATCTGTCCCTAATTTTCAACAGCATCTTTCACCTTCTAAGTGTTGTTCCGAGTGTGTGTGTGTGTGTGTGTGTGTGTGTGTGTGTGTGTGTGTGTGTGTGTGTGTGTGCGCGCGCGTGTGTGTGCGTGCATGCGTGCATACGTGCGCGCGCATGGTTTTGAAATCTGTTGTTCATTATGTTTAAACAGAGTTGCATGCCTGTAAATGATTGAGTGCAAGCGCTTCGATTTGTTTGTTTTTTACAAGATTCAGCGCTATATAAATTCCATATATTATCATTATTATTATTATTATTATCCTCGAAATGAAAAATTAACTTTAAAAAAATTAGATAAAATAGAGCAGAATCATCAAATACACACAGACCTGTAGGGAAACGGGATAGCCTGGTGGTTTGAGCGTTCCGCATTGCGCTCGTAATGTACTGACCCGGGTTCGAATCCCGTTCAAGGGGACTTTTTTCCCCCTAGAGTGAACATCAGTGTCGACTCCACTCCTCCCAAAGTCCTTCGGATGAGACTGTAAATTGAGATCCCGTGTGCGAACGCACGCAGAACATATTGGGCACACGTTAAAACCTGTTCCGCTTTTCGGAAGAGTAGGCCATTGTGTGCCAGTGGGAACGAATGAGAGCATTTACAAAATGGCAGACACACGGGGACTAGATGTAAAAAATAAAAAAGCACATGAGTGCTTATTCCATTATCCTCGGAAAAAAGAATAAAATCAACAATAAAAAAAGAATAAAGAAATTGCAGTTAAAGCCCAGTGTGAAGGCTGGGGGGGGAAGGGAAGCAACTCACCAGAGGTTCATAAGTGGAGTCACTCCCCTTGACAATCTGGGTGCGATTAAGGTTCCACTGAAGTGTGGGCGTTATTGTGTTGTGGTAGTCTTACTTTTCTTCTGTTTTCTTCTAATTTGTGTTTTCCTGGAAAAAAGAATTAAGGTTGTCGTATAAAAATATCCTTGGATGGGTTTGAATAATCTCGCAACTCGAGTTTACAAGTGTGTGTGTGCGTGCGTGCGTGCATCGGTCGGGTGTGTGTGTGTGTGTGTGTGTGTGTGTGTTTATTCTTTTATATCGAGGATAATGGAATAAGCACTTATGTGCTTTTTTACACCCAGTCCCCGTGTGTATGAGGTTTTGTAAATTTTGTCATCTGTTCCCACCGGCGCACAATGGCCTACTCTTACGAAAAGCGGAACAGGATATAACGTGTGCGCAAGATGTTCTGCGTGCATTCGCACACGGGGCCTTGGTTTATAGTCTCATCCGAAGGATGTGAAGGGGGGTGTGTGTGTGTGTGTGGTGTGTGTGTGTGTGTGTGTGTGTGTGTGTGATATTTTAGTGCTGGTGTTGTTGCTGTTGTTTGTGGGGGTGGGGGTGAGGGTGGGTCAGCAGTAGAGGAGGGATGTCTGGCTACCAAAAGAGGATACAAACCTATTTGTTCAGGGTAAACAGACAGGCACACAGCTTTTACCTTTTTTTCTTCTTTTTTAAATTTTATTTTTTGCCATGCCTTCCTCCCCATCTCCACCATATTACATTACTACAGAAACAAAAATCTGACAAGGTGAAACAACAAGCTCAGATAACCGATTCTAAAATGAACTTTGTATTTGATGGCTTTTTTATGTCCATTTTTGTGTGTGTGTGTGAGGGCAGGATGGAAAAAAAGTTGTATAAACTTAATCTTTTAAACTCAATAAAGATCATTTAGACTTGACTTGACTTGACACGGAAACAATGTTCACTAACAGGAGAAAAGAAACATGCCCCTACTGCTTTCCAACATTAAAAAGTATCAAAACGGCAATAGCGATCACTAAAGGGTACATGTGAAAAGCCTGTTACGATGCAGTGACACACGCAACTTGAAGACCTACTAGGGGACATTTTTTGATCGAAATAATAAAGATCGTATTTGAAGCCAAGCTTTTATAATTCTGTTATAGATGTTTGTACGTTAGAACCTGATTTAGGCCTGTGATCAGAGATTTTTTTTAAATCACAGACATTATGTCTGATATTCAGTATTTTGTACAAACTCTCTCTCTCTCTCTCTCTTCTCTCTCTCTCTCTCTCTCTCTCTCTCTCTCTCTCTCTCTCTCTCTCTCTCTCACACACACACACACACACACACACACACACACACACACACACACACACACACACACACACTGAAGTAATAAAGCAAGGTCGTTAACAAAATATTCCCGTAGAAAACAGAAAACGGCAGCATTGTAAATTAGTGAAGATGAATACCATTTACATGATGTTTGCGTATTATTCGATGATCTTAGAGAGACTTTATTTTATCTCATGTCAGAAATAACCAAGCGAGAGGGTAACACCCCCCCCCCCCCCCCACCCATCCAACTACCAAAAAAAAAAAAAAAAAAAGCAAGCGCATTAATAATTTTTTCCACGATGAACATCACAAGTTATCAAATACACTCACAACTCCTTTTGAAGAGGAGCTAAAACATAATCAAGCGACATACGCATAATTTATTCTAAGTCTATTATACCTTTCAGAAAACATTGATTTAACTTGAAGTGCTTTAGTTAAACTGACTGTTCACAAGTTGTTATCAAAGGTTTTGGATGTTTCCACTACATAAAGAAGCAGTTCTTTCCAAATTATCTTCCCCTAAACAAGGTCGCAGGTCACGCCAAATGCACGTGGTCTACCCACTGCTACCAGCTTGCATTGTGGATCGGTTGTTAAGGCACAGCTACTCAAGCAAAGATGCCATTGACATGATGGATCTACCCATCTGATATTGAGGCCACACGCCAAATCTCACCATTGGCGAATACGCCAAATCTCGCCATTGGTGGATACACTAAACCTCACCATTGGTGAATACGCCAAACCTCACCATTGGTAAATACGCCAAATCTCACCATTGGTGAATACGCCAAATCTCACCATTGGTGAATACGCCAAATCTCACCAATGGTAAAATACGCCAAATCTCACCATTGGTGAAGCTCGAAGCCTTATCCAAAGAACGGGGTGGGGGGGGGGGGGGGGGGGGGGTGGATATTACTTTTGACTCTACTTCCCTGCAACGTTCTTTTGATGACCCTGTAACTGGTTGTGTGGACCGAAGTTCTGTGTTCAAAACGCAAGCGTCGTATCTTGCAAACTTGTTGAAATCCCATCGACCTTGTGCAGAAGAAGAAGACGCCAGCTATAGCCAGCAGTACTGATGCCAGAACCATACCCAGCATGCCAGCCACGACTTAGATAGGCATGCACGCTGCCAGACCCTTCTCTCTTCTCTGCTTTCCCTTATTGGATGGGGGTGCGTTGTGCCAGGTTTTCTCCTGTGCTTGTCACTCTGCAGGAGGTCTGCCTGCTGGCCTCAGCCCACACATTCCCGCTTCAGAGCAGCTCATTTCACTGGGCAGGTTGCCTGCTGTTCCGCGTTTCTGTAACCCACCGAACACTGACTCGATTGATGGGATCTCTAACTTGCATATTTCCAGCGTGCGTGTATTACACGAAGGGAATAACGACACTGACAGGTCTGCATTTTAAAGTTGACCTGGAAAATCGTAATCAATTTTTTTTAAATCCTTAACAGACGCCACTGTGGAGATTTGAACCCAGGACTTCATGGATCCACAAGATTGAACTCAAAAGGTCCTAACCACTTAGCCATAGATTCCGTATGTCAAGTTCAACTTTTGTTCCTTGTTTTCCAGTAGACCACTACTGCCAGAAACTTCAGCCCAATACCCCCAACGACTCCTTACGAAATAAATGGGAGAAATCAGTTCATAGGGTGTGTTGACTATTTTGTGTCATGTGTTGACTATTTGTGTGTTATGTGTTGACTATATGTGTTATGTGTTGACTATGTGTGTGTTATGTGTTGACTATTTGTGTGTTGACTATTTGTGTGTTATGTGTTGACTATTTGTGTGTTATGTGTTGACTATTTGTGTGTTATATGTTGACTATTTGTGTGTTGACTATTTGTGTGTTATGTGTTGACTAGTTGTGTGTTATGTGTTGACTATTTGTGTGTTATGTGTTGACTATGTGTGTGTTATGTGTTGACTATTCAACATGTGGGGGGCGGACACATCCCTGACAAACCCCCACACTGACCTCCCACAAACAGTCAAGACTTGACAAACATTCGATTGTTCTGGAAACCATTCAAACCCGTGGAATCCGCGGCTTAAAATCTCCCCTCCCTTCTCTCCACAAACTTTGGGGACGTACTAATGCATAGGACAACCACCTTCAAAGAACTAGGAGGAGGTGGGGAGGGGGGGGGGGGACTTTTCGGAGGAGCGGGAGTTGGGGGGGTCTGGTTTGGAAACAAGAGGGAAGAGATGACAGGACAAAGATTTTGGAAAGAAAGAAAGAAAAGGGCAAAAAGGAGTCAGGCCTGGGGATTTGTTTCTGTTGAGAGAAAGATTCTCGACTCAAAAAGAGTGGACGCCATGGGGAGTAGCTGTGTTGTTATTGTTGTTGTGTGTGGTAAGTGAGGTTTTGAAGTTTGTTTGGGCAGGTGTATGCATGCACTTAAAAAAAGCAACAACACTGATTTTTAAATCGGAAATCTCTACTGGGACATTAATCTAATCACAAGAACAACATTAAAAAAAAATATATTGTTTTGAAGTAAACTCTTCCTCTCTGTTTCTCTTGGGCTCAACCTGTTTGCTTCTTTCTGTTTGTCTTTCTGTCTCTCAAAATCTGTTTTCTTTCTTTTGCCCTGTTTTGTTCTCTCTTTCTTTCCTTACTTTTTTCATTACGTATATCTCTTACTATTATTCTTCTATTTTTTTCCCCTTTTGTTTTCCTTTTTCTTCGCCTTGCGTGGAGAAAGGGGTGGAGATTTTGTAGGTAAAATTTCGGGATGAATTTACAACAGCTTTTGTTTGATTTGTTGAAAATGTTTTCAAATAAGTGTGCAAAATAAATCATCAAATAACACCGTGTGCATGAATATGCCTCTGTGAGAGAGAGAGAGAGAGAGAGAGGAGAGAGAGAGAGAGAGAGAGAGAGAGAGAGAGAGAGAGAGAGAGAGAGAGAGAGAGAGGAGAGAGAGAGAGAGAGGTGTGTGTGTGTGTGTGTGTGTGTGTGTGTGTGTGTGTGTGTGTGTGTGTGTGTGTGTGTGCATTGTTTTATATAAAGTACCAGGCAAAGAATAAGTGTGAGCTGTGATGGGTGAAGGGGAAATAGTGTTAAAACTTTTTTTTTTAATTTAATCAAAATGTTTTTGTCATGTTTTTCTTTTTAATGTAAAGTTACTTGTGATATTTGTATTGATTGTGTTGATGATGTGTTTCATGAGATGTGTTTGAATTTATGTTGTGGTTTTCCTTTGCTACTCTTAACCTTTACTGGTGTGTGCGTGCGCACGCGCATGCGTGTGTGGGTGTGTGTGTGTGGATAGGTGTGTGTGGGTATGTGTGTGTGTGTGTGGGTGGATGGGTGCTTTTAAAATACTGTGTTATTTCTTAATCTGTATTGTTTAATAATTCATGCTGTATAATTATAATTTTAAAATGCCACTCATAATTTCTCTAGTTGAGACATTAAAGTATTCTTGAGTCATGAGTCTTGAGTGCAGTCATTCGCTATAAGACACACATTTATAATAACTCCGTGTTTGATTCAATAATGTCGAGATTCAGTCTTTGCAAGCAAATGACCAAACAGAATATTGAACACTTCCAAACACTGAACTCTGACGCACCTTTTTCCCAGTAGGAAAAACAACTCTTCCAATTCAACGGCCGAATAGCGAATCGGTCGGTAGGCGGATCATGGTTTTGATTTACTTTTACCAAAAAAAAATGAAGGTTGTGGAGTAACTGGGCGGAGAGTTGTTTGTTTTGTGGTTTCTTCTCACAGATGATACTTAAGTTGAAGGTAAACCTTTCTGGTGAGAGAAAAAAAACCTCATTTCAAATCTTTCTCTTAGCATTTTGCTCTCAAGAAGTTTGTGCTCTTGCTTTGAATGGCGTGTGGTTTTGTTGTATTGTTTTAGGGTTGTTGTTGTTTTTAGGGGTTTTGTTATGTTTTGACTTTGGTTGGTTGTTTTTGGTTTTTTGGTGGTGGTGGTGGTGGAGTGGGTGTTCACTTCATTTTCCTTGAAGCACCAAAAAAAAACTGTTTTATTTCTGATTTTATTTACATTTGTTGACTTAAAAAATAGACTTTTTTCCCTTCTCAATTTCAGCCAATTATAACTAGCGCGCACGTGATCTATATGCGTGTGTATGTATGTATGTGTGTGTGTGTGCGCGCGCGCGCGTGCGTGCGTGCGTGTGTGTGTGTGTGTGTTTAAATTAATTTAACGTCTTTTCACAGTTGTGATATTAGACGGGGCGGGGGGGGGGGGGGGGCAGCAGGGGGAGGAGGGTGTATGAGTGTCAAGGGAGGAGGGTGTAGTTGGTACTGTACAGGAGAAGGAATTTCAGGGGATCAATGCATGCGAAATGATAAACAAAATTTAAAAATAAAAAAATATAGAAAAACAACAACCAAAATTATAGAAAAAAACAACAACACCGTTACATTACTAACCTATTGAACTACAATAAACAACAGGAAAATGCAATTCTAACAATTTCTAACAAAATCAGTAATTCCAATGAAAAATGTAAATAAAATTTCAACTACTGAATTTCACGTGAAAAAACCCAAACCTATCTTAATGTGTGTAACCCCCTCCCCTGCCCTCAAAAGAAACCCAAGAAGCAACCCTCCCACCCCCACCCCACCCCTGGAAGAAAGTAGCTCAACCCTTAAAACAAGAGCCAGAAACACCCAACAACAGCCAAAAACCCAATTACAACCACAATATCTCTAGCCACCTCCTATGACACAAACAAGATAAACAATAGGAATGCAACAACTGTGGATAATGATTTTTTTTTTTTAATCTAACAAGCTCGAAAAAATAATTTCTGGACTAGAGCGTCTTTAAAGTCCAAAGCAATCATAATAACAAACCAACTGGACTATGCTTAAGCGATCTAAAAAAGTCACATAACTGACAGACTGCTAAATATTGCTGATGGAGAGGATGCCATCAAAACGGGAATGTGCCCTTTTAAACTGCGACATGTTAATATATGATCTGCTGTTATATTATTACCGCATATGGAAAAGGCATTTCCAGCATATTTTGTCTTGAAGCAATTCAGTTTCCATCTAAATGTGTGTGTGTGTGTGTGTGTGTGTGTGTGTGTGTGTGTGTGTGTGTGTGTGTGTGTGTGTGTGTGTGTGTGTGTGTGCGTGCGTGTGTGTGTGTGTGTGTGTGTGTGTGTGTGTGTGCGCGCGCACGCGTGTGTGTGTGTGTGTGTGTGTGTGTGTGTGTGTGTGTGTGTGTGTGTGTGTGTGTGTGTGTGTGTGTGTGTGTGTGTGTGTGTGTGTGTGTGTGTGCGTGCACGCGCGCGCGTGCGTGTGTGTGTGTGTGACAGGGCTAGTGTTGGTCAGTGTGGAGGGGGTACCGGTAAAACCAGGCCCCTGCCGGGTGAACGCGAACCAGTACTCTGCCGACGACAGGGACTGCACTATCTTCTATCGCTGCGACTACAGGTGAGTGCTGTGTATGTATGTTTGTCCGTTGTGTCCGACGATGACCTCCAAAACGGCAGAGGAGGGAACTTCTGTTTTGGAAACTGGGCAGAAATTTGATTATAGTGGAGATGCCTTGCCCACAGTGCATCCCCACTCTCTCGGCCAAGTGGAGCATAAGGACAGTCAGCGTTGGAGATGTTCTCCAAAGGCCAACCAGCTCCCCAGGGCTGCAGCACATAAGGACTGTGCGAGTCAAGCCTCCTAGTCAGAGAGTCATAGTCGATCACTAAAGACTAAGCTGTAAAGTGGAAAAAAAAGTGGAATTCCATGAGTGGGAAGGCCACTGGTCATACAGCCTCTCACTTTGCTGTTGTTGCCCCCAGCGTCAATGGTTTAATCAAGAACTGTGATAAATCCCAGGCACTGAGTGCTATGATTGACCGACTGAGTGCCTTGTCACCGACCAGCCTCTTCCGTGTCTCTTACCCTTACCACTTATCCCACCACCATCTTCTCCTTCATAAAGGGACCTTGGCCTTCGGGAATTGACGGAGGGTCCTTAACCTCCACTAGGAAAATGCTACCCCCCCCCCCCCCCCCATGGATAGAAGACTATTTTATAATTTTGTATACCCGATTTTCTTGACCCCGCTGGCAAGAAGCGTGAACAACTTGGGTTTCGGTTTTGTGTTGTTTGTTTGTTTGTTTCTGTTGTTGTTTGTTTTTGCTGATGTTGTTGTTGTTGTTTTTTGTTCCTCAGCTAGAGCTCCGATTTCCGTTACCCATCGACTGCTGACATGAATTACGGGGCTCTTTCACGTGCATAGTACTTTGATCTTCTGCATGTGTATGTGTACACGAAGGCAGGTCTGCACTTGACGTTGGTATGGGAGATCGTAAAAAATCCCCACCCTTAATTCACCAGGCGCCACCGAGATTCGAACCCACGACTTCATGGATCCATGGGTTTGAAGTCTAACGGTCTTAACCACTCGGCTTTAGCGTCTGTATTTTACTTATTGAATAGGAAACCGCAGTAATGGGAATCCTCTAATGTAGAAGCCGGGTAAGCCGAAACCTTTTTTTAAAAAATTTTAAAAAATATTTTGCATGGGTACCGGTAAGGTCGTTTTCTGTGAGCGGTGTTTCCTCACCTGTCGGAAGGTCTGTTCTTAGTTTTTAACGGCCACTTTCACTACTACTGGCATCAGCGCGAAGAACCGGGGCGGCCATCTCTTAGCCGAGGCACGAGAACGGACTGACCAACGTCAGTATATTTATTATCGCCGGAACAGTGATGACAACCTCACCGACACACTAGCGAGGTAGGTGGGTACTTTGAAATTGATGAAAATAGATTTTACTTGAGGGTCCTTTTGAAAGAACCGTTGATTTTTGCCGGCATTTGCTGTTCGCGTGTTTGTTAGCAGTGTAACGTTCTGCCGAAAGATTCCTTTCCCTCTGGAGGAAGAAAATTATTGAGAAATAGTTATTCTTTTAGTTTGGTAACTGGTCTGTGGACGCTACCCCTTGGGTGAGGCATTGTAGATATGACAGTTCAGACCGCTCCTACATTTTTATCATTATTGCTTATCCTTATTTTCGGCATTTTTCAAGCACAGTATAATTTTATTTACAGCGGATTTACCGAGCAGGGCTCCGGGATTTGAACCGTGAAACTTCGGTGGTGCTGCGTTAACGGTATTCTGTCCTGGCGACTCGTGTGTTTTGTTCCCTTGGTCGTAGGATTGAAATTTGTTTAATTTTGTGTTGTGTACAGATGATTTGTTTACTCTTTTATTCTTTTTATTTATTCTTTTATATCGAGGATAATGGAATAAGCACTCAAGTGCTTTTTTTTTTACATGATTGATAGTATATGACATAGACTGAAATTGTACCAAGCAATAGGATTTTGGAGAGTTAGCGTCGTAAAAGAGAATCTAGTCTTGTAAGAGATTTATCAAGAGAGAAAATAAATGCTTCGACGATTGACCAAAGAACTATGAATTGTGAACGTTTATGAAACACAGCTGAACAGATAAAGGGAAGTAAGCGGAGGGCGCCGGTCGTTGTATGTGGAAAAGGATCATGTTTGTTATTTCAACTGCGTTCAGCTATTAGCCTATAATAATTATGAGGCGACGAATGCTGAAAGTGAAAAAAAAAATTCTGCTTGTTTTGTTAGGAATTAGGATTCACAGTTACGTGTTTTAGTAAGTTTTGGAAAAATTAAATGGGTAAACTCTGCCCGTGGTTTTCATGCCAAAGAGAAGGATATAAATATATGATTTTTGGACAGGAATATTATTGTCGCGTAGCGACGGAAACTTTTTTTTTTTTTTTTTTTTTTTTGGGGGGGGGGGGTAGGGGATGGGGGTTATTGTTGTTGGAAATGTTAATGGTGAGAGAATATTATTATTGTTTGTATACTCCACCGTGTCCAGGTCGATAAAGAGCAGAATTGTGTAGATGCTGTGTTGTTGTTGTTTTAATTCATTATTAGGCATTTGAGTGACTGAAGACCTAAGCAAGTACTTGTACGTTTGTCGTATGACTGTGCTCGGACATTGGTGCAAAAGTACATTGAAATGTTATTTCATTCGAAATGTTGAAGAGCCGGCCCCACTCCATTCAAGTCATGGAGAAGAAGCAGAAGAAGAGGGTCCCACTTGACAACATCTGGGGTTGAAGAATGCACGCGGCGTATTTGGCCGCAGATACACTGCCAGGATTGTTCTTGAAGGGTGATCCCGGGAGATCTCCACGACGCCACTAGACCAGCTTGTCAGCCGAGTGCAGAGACCCGAACCCACACTACAGAGGAACAGTGGGAGGAGATGGTGACCACGAATGCCGGATAGATGCTTTGGAGGCGCAGTTAAGTCCCCTTGTCAATGTGGGGACACCGTGTCTCCTCCTCCTCCCTGAATATTAAGTTTGTCCAGAATCTATTGGGTGGGTGTGGGCAGCCGCGTTGCGCTGCCGTTAAGCGCCTGACAAGTCAGGCCCAGCGCATCGGACTTAGGCATGGGAGAAAATTGTTCTCTTTGTAACAAAACCCACGAGTCGCCAGGACAGAATACCTTAACGAAGCACCTCCGAAGTTTCACATTTCAAATCCCGGGGCCCTGCTCGGTAAATCCACTGTAAATAAAATTATACTGTGATTGAAAAGGCTCTTTCTGGGGAAAAAAGGCGGGAGAATGGACCAAGAAGGTAGAACATAATCAAGACGGGGGTGACAGGACGAAACAGAACAGGGCAGAAACGATGAGAGGGTTAGAAAAGAGAGAATTCCTAGCACAGAATTTCCAGAAGGCGAGGATGCTGTTTATACTGACAGGCCCCCCGGCATCTCCACGTGGAAATTAGCTCGCTAACTGGTCGAATATTATTGTTTGATG
>CM054156.1:9616570-9639070 GCA_028751875.1 Rapana venosa
CAGCAAAGACAGACTACTACTCTTCCCAAGTTCTCTGTGCTACATCCATAAAATCTCTTTTTTTCCCTCACCTCAAATCTCCTTGGATCTGCAAAAACAACTCCTCTGCCTACCACCCACAGCCTGTCTGAACTTCCATCCATATTTTCTGCCTTCTTTTCAGACAAAGTTCGAAACATACGCTCCAGACTAGATCAGACTCAATTCCAGCCTGCGCCTCCTGATCCCAGTTCACTGGCACTCCTCTCTTTTCCTTCCATCCCACAAGTGAAAAAGAAATCATGACAATTCTGAAGGAAATGACTATAAAATCATGCGACCTTGATCCCATACCTGCTCCTGTTTTCTCACAATGCCTTCCACAACTTGTGCCTCCTCATCATCCACCTGGAATGACCTCCCTCTTTCACTTCGTCAAAAGCCTTCACTTGATTCCTTCAAATCCAGCCTCAAAACACACTTATTTCCTACCTGAGACTTTCCCCCCACATATCTGTCCCTAATTTTCAACAACATCTTTCACCTTCTAAGTGTTGTTCTGTGTGTGTGTGCGTGTGTGTTGTGTGTGTGTGTGTGTTGTGTGTGTGTGTGTGTGTGTGTGTGTGTGTGTGTGTGTGTGTGTGTGTGGTGTGTGTGTGTGTGTGCGTGCGTGTGCGTGCGTAGTGCGCGCGCGCATGGATTTGAAATCTGTTGAAGGAGAGTTGCATGCCTGTAAATGATTGAGTGCAAGCGCTTCGATTTGTTTGTTTTCTACAAGATTCAGCGCTATATAAATTTCATATATTATTATTATTATTATTATTATCATCATCATCATTAGCCATTACACCCAGCGGTGTGTAGGGCAGCAACAAAGCGCTTCCACTCCTGCCTATTCTGGGCCAACCTAGTCACTGATCCCCAAGAGTGCTGCATGGCCTTCATCTCACTTTCTACAGTTCTTCTCCACGTTGCTTTTGGTCTTCCTTTCTTTCTCCTTCCTTCTGGGGTCCAGTGCAATGCTGTTCTTGCGATTGACTGTGGGTCTCTTCGGAGGATGTGCCCAATCCACTTCCACCGTCTTCTGGTGATGATGATTCCCATGTCTTCTTGCCTACATCTCCGTAGTAGGTCTTCATTGGAGATCTTCTCTGGCCAAAAGATCCGGAGAATTCTTCGCAGGCATATGGTGTGGAAGGATCGAAGTTTGGTAAGATCCACTTCCGTCATCCTCCAGCACTCAGAACCGTACAGGAGCGTAGACACAACACAGCTCTGGTATAGCTTCAGCTTGGTGTTGGTGCTGTACTGAGTTGATCTCCAGATATTGTTCATCTCCCTAAACACATTCCTGGCCTTGCCCAGTCTGTTGTGGATGTCTTCTTTTGTGCCGCCCTCTGGTTTGATGATGCTACAACTTGTGCCTATTATCACTAAAATAGTAAACTCATCTCTTCAGTCAGGAAATTTTCCATCAGCTCTTAAAACAGCAATAGTCACACCTCTACTGAAAAAGCACGACCTCGATCCCAACATTCTGAAGAATTATAGGCCTGTCTCAAACTTACCCTTTGTCTCTAAAGTACTAGAAAAAGTTGTTCTCAAACAGCTCAACAGTCACCTTCATTCCAATGATCTTCTTCCCACTTTTCACAGCACCGAAACCACCCTAGTCCACACTTTAGATACACTTCTACTTGCTTCTGATGCAGGAAAAATCTCCCTCCTCACTCTTCTTGACTTATCTGCAGCCTTTGATACCATAGATCACTCAATTCTTCTTTCTCGCCTCCAAAATACGTTTGGTATTAACGGCACAGCCCTCACCTGGTTTACTTCATACCTCACAGACCGGTTCCAGAAAGCTATTGTAAACAAAATTCAATCAAAACCTGTCAAAATGGAATGTGGAGTCCCGCAGGGATCAGTCCTGGGCCCTGTTCTCTTTACTCTCTACACTGCTCCACTCTCACATATAATAAACAACCACCATATTGATCATCATTTCTATGCCGATGATACTCAGCTTCAGTGCAGCGATACTGTTGAAAACTTGCCTTCCCTCCTGACAAATATGTCCTACTGCCTTCAAGACATTCAAAACTGGATGACTCAGAACAAGTTACAACTTAATGCCGATAAAACCGAAGCCATGCTCATAGGGACCCAACATAAACTTTCCTCTATCGCAAAAACTTCAATAGAATTCGGCAATACGTCAGTTCCTTTGTCCAACTCTGTGAAGTATTTAGGAGTAGTTCTTGACAACACACTCTCTATGAAAAAATTCATCACCCAGACCTGCCAGTCTTGCTACTATCAATTACGGCGCATAAGCGCGATTCGCAAGTATCTGTCCACTCATGCAACTTCCAAGTTTGTCACATCTCTCATTCTTTCACGTTTAGACTACTGTAATTCTCTTTTGGCTGGCCTACCAGCATCATCTATCCCCTCTCTTCAACGCATACAAAACTCTGCAGCTCGACTGGTCCTAAGAAAGAAAAAATCTGAACACATCACTCCTCTTCTGCGATCTCTTCACTGGTTGCCTGTCTCACAAAGACTGGAGTATAAAATCAATACCCTCTGTTTCAAATGTCTCCACAAATCTGCACCCTCTTATCTCTGTAACTGTCTTCACCTGTACACTCCATCCCGTTCCCTTCGTTCAGCCGCAGATACTTTGTGCTTTCGAACACCCAGATTCAAACAAACCACTGTTGGCCGTCGCTCTTTCTCTGTTTCTGGTCCATCCACCTGGAATGACCTCCCTCTTTCACTTCGCCAAAAGCCTTCACTTGATACCTTCAAATCCAGCCTCAAAACACACTTATTTCCTACCTGAGACTTTCCCCCCACACATCTGTCACTAATTTTCAACAGCATCTTTCACCTTCTAAGTGTGTGTGTGTGTGTGTGTGTGTGTGTGTGCGTGCGTGCGTGCGTGCGTGCGTGCGTGCGTGCGTGCGTGCGTGCGTGCGTGCGTGCGTGCGTGTGTGTGTGTGTGTGCGTGCGTGCGCGTGCGTACGTGCGCGCGCATGGATTTGAAATCTGTTGTTCATTATGTTTAAGGAGAGTTGCATGCCTGTAAATGATCGAGTGGAAGCGCTTCGATTTGTTTGTTTTTTTACAAGATTCAGCGCTATATAAATTCCATATATTATTATTATTATTAAGATCGGGTGTGAAAGAGGGTAAGATCGGGCGTGAAAGAGGACAAGATCAGGTGTGAAATAGGACACGATCAGGTGTGAAAGAGGATAAGATCGGGTGTGAAAGAGGATAAGATCGGGTGTGAAAGAGGATAAGACCGGGTGCGAAAGAGGCCGAGACCGGGTGTGAAAGAGGATGAGACCGGGTATGAAAGAGGATGAGACCGGGTGCGGAAGAGGATGAGACCGGGTGCGGAAGAGGATGAGACCGGGTGCGAAAGAGGATAAGATCAGGTGTGAAATAGCCTTTTTTCTTTAAATTTAAAAAAGTGTGAAAGATCATAAAATCAGGCGTGAAAGAGGGTCTGGTCGGTGTGAAAGAGGGTCTGATCGGGTGTGAAAGATAAGATCGGGTGTGAAAGAGGATAAGATCGGGTGTGAAAGAGGATAACATAAGGTGTGAAAGAGGATAAGATAATGATAATAATAAATGGAATTTATATAGCATGCACTGTGAGATCTTGAGCGGGGTGGGCTCCGCCAGGCTAAACTTGCCCACGACACACTGACTATAACGAGCAAATACAAACGCATCGCTTATTCAATGCACCCTCTAAACATGATAGCTTGGTTATGAATAAAAGTTGGACCATGAAAGCTTTAGCATAGTGTCCAGCCAATTTTTTCCCAGGATCAAGAGAAGAAGAAAAAGAATGAGGTTTTAATGAAGTGTGAGGGACGGTTCAAATTAAATGTGATCCTGATGGTGCCAGAAAACCCGGTGTTTTCCTGTACGTCCAACCCGTGTCAACATGGCGGACGCTGCGTGCCGTTGTTAACGGGCTATGTCTGCTCTTGTCCTGACGGATTTTCCGGCCTCAACTGCCACAATGGTACGTACTTGTCTGGGTTTTTTAAATATTGTTTGTTTGTCTGTTGTTTCTATATCTACTTTTGGTACAAAAGTCGTTAGCATGGCTATTGTTGCTGTGTTTGTTTGTTGTTGGTTTTTTTAACGATATATATTGTTGGTTTTTAAAAAAACAGAAAAAAGAAAAGAAAGTTAATATTGTTATAGTTGCTGTGGTCATGATCATCAGTGTCCAATTTTCTTTATCAAAAACGGTTGGTTACGGTTATTTGTGCGTATTGTTGCTTTATGACGACTGCATTACAGCTGGGCGATGTCTCGGACAACTAATCTGCCTAAAATATGGTGATGATGATGATGATGAGGAGGAGGAGGAGGAGGACGACGAGGAGGACGACGACGACGACGACGATGACGGCTGATCCGTCGTGTTGAGGATCGGAAGGAAAAGTTTCCGGCAAAAAAGACTGATGACCAACAGCTCAGTCAGGGCTACTGGATCTCTCTCACTCTCTCTCACTCTCTTTGTTCGCTCTTTGTCTGACAACAGAGGAGAGACCGACGATGCCCAGCATCGGAGCTTGCCAAGTCCTTTGTTTGTCAAAATGGTGGCACCTGTGTCGTCATGTATGACACTGCCGTCTGCAAATGTCCCCTTGGTTTCAACGGACGTCTCTGCGAACAAGGTAGGTATGACGTGTAGTGGACAATGGTTTGTCTCTTAGGACACCTCGCTCGTGAAAACCAGAACACCAGAGGCAGCTAAGGGGGTATATATTTTTTCCCGTTCCTCTGCCACACCTTCAAGGTACACCAACGGTGAGATTTCTGCGTATGCGACCGTTTTTTGCCCACCATTAAAAGTTTAGTAGCTGCATTCGGATTTCGGGGACAAGTGTGCAGGTGGTTGTTTATTATTAGTATTATTATTATTATTATTTCGTTCCTACCAGCACAAAATGGCTAACTCTTCCTTAAGGCAGAACTGATTTTAATGTGTGTGTTTGCACACATGACATCGGTTTAGAGTGGAGCCAGTACTGATAACTCCAAGGGAAAAATCCTCTCGAACTGGTGGTGGCTCAGTGGTGGCTCGAAACCTGGCTTTCAGATCGCCAGTTCGACGCTCGATTGACTAGGCTATCCCGTCCCTTAAAAGCACTTTCAAAAAACTTACGGTTCCGGGACTTTCCAAAGTAACAGATCAGGAAAAAAATGAAAGAACTTCTGCAAGTCGATTGATCCCTCCCAGACCCGTGAGTTACGTCTCAAATTATTTACAGTCAACGTTTGAATCGAGAACTGAATCCAAAAGTCTGCCTAACTGGGATACTTTTTTTTAAATTAAAAAAAGTTCATTTCTTGTTATTGCAAATGATAACTGACTGGTATCGGACAACCCTGGCATTATTCAGCTTACTTTAGATCCATCGTAGAGGAGACAGTGACTGAGCCAAAAGCAATGCTTCTGCCCCACGCAGCAATCAAAACAAAGCCAAGCACTTTGAAATGAACCAAAGAAATAAACCAAAGTACCTGTCAAACTTATTGTTGATGTTGAAAGTTTATTCATAAGCAAACGAAATTTACATGCGAAAATACCCCTACGAAGATTACCAATTTTGTTTCCCTGATTCTTGCTGGCTTTGAGAAAATTAATGAAGTACTAGGAACCTAAGAGCTGATGAAAGCAACCACACGCAAAAGCTCCTATAGGGAACACAGAATTTGAACATTTCTTTGGGCCCTGTTCAAAAGGTGCATGCGCTGCTACAAGAAGTGAGCGAAAGACTGATTCCTCACAACAAAAAGTAAGAAAAATATCAACATTCATTGACTGATGAAAGAAGCTCTTTTCTCTGTAGATATTAGAAAAAATATTTTTTAATTAAAAAGGCAATGATGATAATCTGCTATTGTGATTGTTCTTTGTAGCGTTCTGAACAGACAGGCTACTACAGACAGATAGTTTTATATTGTTTTATGCTCTTTAATTCAGGTCAGATAAATCTGAATAGGTGTGTAGAAACAAATTCTACATACTGAAGATGATATCAACACAAATTGTTTGATTTTTTCGCCAGGAGTGGGTACGTTTTCCTGTTCGTCGGATCCCTGTCAAAATGGCGGCAGCTGTATTCAGTTTGTGGGGAGCTACTTCTGCGCTTGCCCAAAAGGATTTTCCGGCCTCAAGTGTCAAACTGGTAAAGGGGTTTAACTTATCTGATTTCTTAGTTGTTGTCAGCATTGAGTATTAACTTAGATATCATTTAGAGACTCCAGTACTATTAGTGATACTGGTGTTTATGTTCATTTTCTTCCTAGGTAAATGTTAACGATGATTTTGAACACAGACAATAGTCTCTCACGGGAGACAGGTTACAATCCTAACTGAATATGCGAATTAGCGGTTCCTTTTCTCGTTGCTCTTTGAAAAGTTTATTAGTTTGAAAGTTAGTATTTTGGTCTGGTTTGGTTTGTTGTGTTGGTGGTGGTTGTGGAATGCCTATGGAAGATTTTTATTGGTAGCAAATTTACATATCAATTCACTAAATGTGTTTCTTCAAAGCAGGATTGGGTGTTACTCCCATTACAAACATTTCAAACAATTTTCACTTAATGTTTATTATTCGTGCCATAGCTTCTTTTTTCATTACAGTTCCTGTTGTTGGTTGTTGTATATCTATAAAAATGATGTTTTAGATGTAAATCTTACAGTCACCTTACAAGGGGTACTGTAACATTTCTTACTCTCAGAAACCAAAGCAAAAACCAACAGTTCCGTCAAACCATTTTCTCCAAGAACCACCTATAAGCCGACACGAAACTAGTTTTGTTGTTGTTGTTTGTGATTATTTTTATGTCCCAACGGAGATTTCCTATCTAGAGACTGAACGAAACTAGCCATCCTCTCAAACCAGTTCACCAGACCTGAGGCCACGTGACTTCGTTTGTACTGGAGAGAGAGAGAGAGAGAGAGAGAGAGAGAGCGAATGAAGAGCGTGAGTGAAGATTCGAGAGAGAGACTGTTACACATGTTAATTAAAAATTCTTCGAATGAGGCCAGGCTGAATGCAGCTCGGATATCACAAATCTCTCTCTTCTCTCTTACTCTCTCTCTCTTCTCTCTCTCTCTCGTTCTCTCTATTCATACACACAACACACACACACACACACATCAAACACAGTGCACGCCGCACTCTTGGCCATGCAGCATGGTGTTAATCGGGCATCTAAATGTATTGTACTGCTTATGAGAGGTCATTGAGAGAGAGAGAGATCGATCGATGAGAGAGCATAGATGAGATGAGACGAGAGTAGAGGATACTACAAAATCTAGCCGTTTTAGCCTGAAGACTTAAAGAAGATCTGTTATACACAGAAAGAGGGTCTGTCTGCAACAGCGCAGGGTCTAATTTGCCAGATATTACAAACTTACGATTCTTGTAACTGCTGTTGCTTTTCTTTGTTTCGCGTTTTCTATGACAGATACACAGGAGGCTGCTTGCACAGTTACTTTGTGCCATTTGCCATAATAGCAATGATGATAATCATGTTTTGTTACATCTTAACACTTATTGTTAGTTCTAACCCATTGTGTGTGTGTGTGTGTGTGTGTGTGTGTAAAACTTTATAGGATAAAAATAAAAGTACTCATACCTTCTATGTTAATAAGCATATTTTTATGGCTGAAGTTATTATGCATCTCTCTCTCTCTCTCTTCTCTCTCTCTCTCTCTCTCTCTCTCTCTTACTGTGATTTTATCCACCCCCTCTCTCAATCAGTCAATGGGAAGAACAGCTTATAATAATAATAATAATATATGGAATTTATATAGCGCTGAATCTTGTAAAAACAAACAAATCGAAGCGCTTACAAATCGAACATCTTGCGCGCACATTAAAACCTGTACAGCTTTTCGGAAGAGTATGCCATTTGTGCCAATGGGAACGGATAATATTTACACAATCGTTTCTACACACGGTCTGGGTGTAAAAAACAAACAAATAGCACATGAATGCTTACTCCATTATCCTCAAAATAAAAGAATAAATTTAATGGACAAATGGCATAACCACAACAGCGCTCTTCTCTCTCTCTCTCTCTCTCTCTCTCTCTCTCTCTCTCTCTCTCTCTCGCTCGCTCGCTCGCTCACTGCACTTACTGTTTTGTAACTTTCTGTAAGTCATGACATTGCACGAAAACGCTGACCAAAAAATGTGTGTATCTGTTCCATCACTCCGCTGTATCCCAGCCGATTCCTGATGTGTCCAGTATTCTCCATGTTCTACCGAATAAGGACTGGATTGATTCTTGGGTAGTGTTCGCTTGTAACGCCTTTGGGGTGGTCCACATCGGCCTTGCTTTGCACAAACGATCTGTTCTACAGTCGTTTTGCTTTTAGACGTATTGGAGACACGACCATTTTGTCAACATTTGTGTACGTCTGCTTCTTGACGTTTTCGTTTGGAGTTAAGGGCCTTGATTCAGAATGCTGTTTTGTTAATTTTAATGAATAGTGTACTTTTTTTTTCAGAGAAAAAGAAAGTTTTGTTATTTTGTAAATAGTTGACGATTGTTTGAATTTATTAGCATTCTTAAAAGATTTTTGCTTACTTTGTGCGTTTGCTTGTTTTAGATTTTGTTAACATCCCTTCCCTTGTTTAGTTGATAGTTCTGAAATGTGGGTTAGTTTGTGATTTTTCTTCATTGGGTTTGTTTATTGAATTTTTCTCTCCTGTAGGTGTCCTAGTAAATGTGATGTGGTGGAATATTTCGCATATTTTTCTTGAGAACATGATTTTGGGATTGTTTTCTTTTCTTCTTTTTTATTTTATTTTAAAGCAGTGTCGCAGAAGTCATTGACAGCCTAGCCTACTTGATAGGAGAATCAGAAAGAGTGGGGCACTATATATTTCTTAATGTAGTTTCCAGAAAGAAAAACTCCAGCTATGAAATAAATATGCGCTGAGACCGATAATTTTTGCATTTTGCATAAGGTGCTCTGGATTTTAGCGTTAACAACGTATTTCTAATAATTAATGTACTTTCCAGAAGAAGAAAAAAAATCCAGCTATGAAATAAATATGGGCTGAGAGCGAAAATTTTTACATGATAGGGTAGTGTTAAGGTGCTCTGGATTTTAGCTTCAAGAACGTAGATCTATCCATTTTGTTGTCTGGGTAAAACGTTCTGTGTAGCCTATATCATGTTACATTTCTGCTCGTAAATTTATCACAGACAGTCGATAATCCATGCTTTTGAGATGTGCCTTGCTTGTGTATTGAGGAAAATAAAAAATGCTTTTTTTAATTATAAAAAAATTGTAGCTAAAAAAATGTTGCTAACAGTTACTGGCTGGAACTCTGTGTTGTTCTTTGCTATGCATGTAAACTATTTTTATCGACACATCTGTGGTGTCGTTAATGGATTCCTTGTCACTAACTGGGTTAAGACGCTCAACTGCACATACCTGGTCAAAAAGTAACGTGAAATTATTTTGAATTGCTTAGCACATAGATTTCTATCAACGTACATGAAAACACACCCCAAAAGTGGCAATACAACGATATTATGCCTATTATTTCTTCTTCGTTGTCAACGCTCAGACAGCAACTGCAACTACTGTCTGTTATAATTATGAGCGAAAATGCGTCACGCTGCTGTTAAGCGCCTGACAAATCAGGCCCAGCCCGCTTCCACATAAGAGGGTTTTTTTAAGTCTCTGGGGGAAAAAAGGCAGGAAAATGGACCAAGAAGGCAGATAATAGACAAGGAGTAGGTGACAGGAAGGAAAGGAACAAGGCAGAAACAAAGAGAGTGATAGAAAAGAGGAAGTTTCTAGCACGTGGGGATGCTTTTTATACTGATAGGCCTCCGGCATCTCCACGGGAAGACTAGGCCATCATATAAACAAAAAGACTCAGTGGATACTATGAACATAAAACGAATAATAATTTTTGTGGGGAAAATCTAAGTGTCTTAGCCTACATTGTATTGCCACATGCATTGTCAGTGTGCTGTCTTAAGCATCTTTTCGAGCCTACAACTAGATCTGTGTATAATAATATTTGGCAAATCATATGTAGTACGGTTCTTGTTTTTGTTTTTCAGAGTTGAAGGAATAGTAGAACATCCATAGACAGTGCACTCTTCTAATGAGTGTTTGACTTTGTACCATTGAGGTAGGCCTACAAATTTAGACCTACTGTTTTCCTTTAAAAAAAAGAAAAAAGTATGCTTTGAAAAGAGAAGAAAAGAGTAACAGGAAACCTTCAACTATGACGTCATCTGAAGAAAATCGTCAAAGATGACGTCCTCTGAAGTAATGGTTAAATATGACATCATCTGATGACAGCATTGCAAGTGCCCAGCAGTAAATATTATTTGTTCTTCCACAGGTTAGGTCATGAGCTTCTGCTTAATTTTATATTTACAAACAGGCAGACTGACCGACTGTTGTTAAGTGCATGAAATGATGATAAAGACAGATGTATCAAGACAAAATACATTGTGTTTAATGTTGTATAGTTGTTGTGTGTGTGCGTGCATGGTGCGTGTGTGTGTGTTGATAGATAGATAGAAGGAGAGAGAAAGCAAGAGACACACAGAGGCTTGTATACAGACAGACACACTTTCATGCTTAAATCTATAACAAATGCAGACATCCACACAGAAATTTAGACAGGCACGCAGGCATAATAAAATCATAACAAAAACAAAGGCAGGAAATCATGATTTAAAAAAAAAAAAGCATCTACTGAAAATACATACAGAGAGTCAGACTTGTGTGTATACAAAAAGATACTTGCATGTTCTTCTTCTCCTTCATCATAAACTCAAGACAGCAACCACTGTTGTCTGTCACATGAGTGAAAATGCATTGGGCTGCTCTTAAGCGCAAGTTAGGCCCAGCGCATCCGACTTTGGCAAGGGAGAGAATTGTCTATCCTTTCTGGAAAAAAGGCAGGAGAATGGACCAAGAAGGTAGAAAATTCACGAGAAGGAAGAAACATAGCAGAAACAAAGAGGGATAGAAAAGAGGGAATTCTTAGCACAGAATTTCCAGAAGGTGGAGATGTTTTTTATACAGACAAGGTCCCTGGCATCCCCACAGGAGAAAACATGCATCATCAAAACACATCCGTACAGACAGACAGACAGAGACTGAGAAAGTCAGATCGTTAAAGACAAAAACCAAACTGCTTCTGTTTTGTCAAATCTAACTTCATTTTATTGTTTCATTTTTTGTTTTACAAACAAGACAAGAAATTCAAATCAGCAGTACGTTGGCCTGATATGCATTCTCTTTAGATCCACAGTTTAGTTTTAACAGAACCATCAATATTCATATCCAAGCATTGAATATCCATGTTCTCTGCATACAGTTTAACAGTTCATCACCAGTATAAACAATAGTATGTACAGAACAATGCGAATGCTTTGTTTATCATACATTCACATGCACTCTTAACAATTTGAAAAAAGATATACCTAATTATTATGATTCAACAATGAAGATAAAAACTGAAACTAGACATGAAAACTGAAACAGGGGAGACAGGAGAGATGAAACCTGAAACAGGTGAGATGTAACCTGAAACTGGACGTGAAAACTTAGACAGGGGAGATGAAAACTGAAACAGGTGAGATGAAACCTGAAACAGGTGAGATGAAACCTGAAAATGGACATGAAAACTGAAACAGGGGACACAGGAGAGATGAAAACTGAAACAGGGGCAACAGGAGAGATGAAAACTGAAACAAGACATGAAAACTGAAACAAGGGAGACAGGAGAGATGAAAACAAAAACTGGGAAAATGAAAACTGAAACAATGACGCAGGGGAGATAAAAACTGCAACAGCAGAGGTGAAAACTGAAACTGGAGAAAACAGGGGAGACAAAAACTGAAAACGATGGAGTTATAAACTGAAACAAAAACTGAAAAAGGGGAGATGAAAACTGAAACTCTCAATCATTTCACTTGAAGTACGACTTCCTCACTATGGGAAGTGGTGCTTCAAAGTGAAACCATGATAAATGTAGATTTTTTTGGTTACCAAGAAAACAAATATACAAATAATCTAAACAAGAACACCATTCACGTTCCACGTCTAAGCTATTGTCTGTACACACGATATCACAAAGCATTATATTTAACATCATTACAGTTTATATCACAAATCATTAAGCAAATGCCTTTTTGACCATTTCAGATTTACGGAGATATATATATATATATTTTTTTTTTTTAATTAAAGGAGACAGAGTAAGAAAAGGACAAAAAGGAATACAGTCCCCCCCCCCCCCCCAAAAAAAAAAAGACAATGAAACAAACAACACCAAACAAAAACAACAAAATGGGTGACTGAAATATTCAAATAATCTAAACAAGAAGCAAGAATAAGAAACGTGAATAATAAGAGAAAAATCTGTTATGACTCAACTCACTCTCTCTCTCTCTCTCTCTCTCTCTCTCTCTCTCACACACACACACATCAAAGATCTAAAACAACATCACTTTTTAAATCTCGAGGAAATCAAACCCAGATTTTAAAATGATCACATGCGGAAACATAGTCGAGAGTGGTTCCTTATAACATTATGTATACAACCCACTGCATAGGTACTTCTGAACAAATATACACAAATAACATTCACTTGGAAGTTCAACTGCAGCTTGTGCCAGTGTGAAATAAATTGATAAAAAACATGGAAAAATATCCAGAGCTTGAAGAACTCTTTATATTTTTCTTTCCAAAGTCAGAAATACTTGACTGCTTTATAAACCCCTTTCCTTTCCTAAGTTAAGTATGCTCACTGGTGTTCTATGAACTGTTTTTAATAATAATAATAATAATATATGGAATTTATATAGCGCTGAATCTTGTAGAAAACAAACAAATCGAAGCGCTTAAATGAGAAGAGCTCACCAGCGTTTCCAAAATCTGTACTTTTCTTTACTAAATTTGTAAAAACTCGCTCTCTCCAGGGCGAGCAGCCCAAGTCACTCACACACACAGATTAATCTGCAATGACTGAAAATGGTATACAATATATACGTTCAAGTGTAAGTCACTTGTCTCTATCGCTACTATCAATGTAATGCCACCAGAGTTTGCCATCTTTCTCAGTCTCCGCTGAGTTCTATGATCTCCTGTAGCCATCCTCCCAGACCACTGGCCTCAGTGATGTTGAAAATAAAGGATGGTGTATAATATACAATACCTAAATCCTTCAAAAGTTACATCACAAACTCAAATAAATGTTCAGGGGGAAAAATAAAGTAATGTTAGAAATACTCGCCATTATGAATAAATACTTTCCAACATGGATTATCAAAGTAAATGCCCACAGTTTCCAATGCAACGGTACAGTATGCATTGCTGGCTTTGTACTGAATAGATATGTACACAATATATTCCTGGCCTAGAATGAAAAAACATAGCATATGCCATCAGCTTGCACTTGTAAACACAGCATATGCTATTAGCTTTAGCTTGCACTTGTAAACACAGCATATGCCATTAGCTTGCAACTTGTAAACATAGCATATGCTATTAGATTGCAATTTGTAAACATAGCATATGCTATTAGATTGCATTTTGTAAACATAGCATATGCCATCAGCTTGCAACTTGTAAACATAGCATATGCTATTAGATTGCAATTTGTAAACATAGCATATGCCATCAGCTTGCAACTTGTAAATATAGCATATGCTATTAGATTGCAATTTGAAAACATAGCATATGCCATCAGCTTGCAACTTGTACACATAGCACATGCCATTAGCTTGTCATGTGTAAACATAGCATATGCTATTAGATTGCAATTTGAAAACATAGCATATACCATTAGCTTGCAACTTGAAAACATAGTAAATGCCATCAGTTGGAAATAAGTGAACATGGTATATGTCCATGGATTGCAATAAATAAACATTGTACATAGCCCTAGCAAGTAATAAACGGCATACGCCCATGGTTTGCGAATAATTAACGTAGTGTCTATTTCTGGCTCGATACTGACCGAATACAGTCCATATTCCTTGTCTTAGCAATGAATAAACATAGTGTATGCCCATGATTTGCAAATAATAAGCAATATAGCCTTTACTCCTTACCTGGTACTGAATAAACTTAAGTGTATATCCCTGTCTTTGCAATAAATAAACAGCATATGCCTGTGGCTTGTAATTGACAAAACAACGTGTGTTTATGTCTAGCCTGACAATGAAGACATACAACGTAATTATACCTGTGGTTTTTAATTGATAAACCTAGTGTGCTTATTTCTGGCCTGACAATAAAAAGCACAGCATAATATGCACCTCGTATGGTAGTTAGCAAACATAACCTGTGAACCTGACTCACAATTCATAAACATAGCATATGCCGTTCGTTTGGAATTTAAAAGAGCGGACCCTTTAATCATGCTGTTGGTTTGGAAATTACAAGAGAATAGTATCTATTATGCTGTTGGTGTGGAAATCCACAAAAATAGCACATGCTGTTGGTGTAGAAATTGAAAAAAAAATAGAATATGCTGTTGGTGTGGAAATAAACAAAATTAGCATATATGTGCTATTTGTGTGGCCATTTTAAAAAAAAGAAAAGAATATGCCGTTTGTGTGGAAATTAACAAAAATAGCATATGCCATTGAAGTGGAAACAAATATAGCATATGCCGTTTGTGCGGAAATGAACAAATATAGCATATGCTGTAGGTGTCAAAATTAAGAACAATAGAATATATGTTGGTGTGGAAATCAACAAAAAGAGCATAAGCCGTTTGTGAAGAAATTAACAAAAATAGCATGCGCCACTGGTGTGGAAACTAAAGAAGACTGTATATATATATGCCTTCAGTGTAGAAATCAACAAAAATAGCTTAAGATGCTGGTGAGGTAATCGAAAGAGCATAGCATATGGCCCTGGAGTGGACATCCACAGAAACAGCAAATGCCGTTGATGTGTGTTTCAAAGTAATACGTTCCCCTCCTCTTGGTGCTGGGGCAGTGAGGTAATGGGTATGATACCAGTGCCTGGTTTGATTCTACAAGTTTCAACAGTCTTGTGTGTGTGTATGTGTGTGTGTGTGTGTGTGCATGTGAGCAAGCATGCCTGCACACGCTTACATGTGGGTGTATCATATATCTTGAATTTGTATTTAGTTTATTTGTATGCTTACAGATGAAAATTTTTATTTCAAGTATTGTGAAGAGCCCGGAGCTTAAAAAAACATTAGAAGCAATAAAAGAATTCATTATCACTATTGCTATTATTACCATCAAATTTGAATTGCCTACATAAACCATAAACCTATGAAATGTACATATATATCATCATTAACACATGTACTAACATGTCAACAATAATCTGTCTCTATCATGGCTTTCTTATTTACAATGTTTTATTACAATCAACACAAGATATAAAAAAAAATGTAAGACATATCATCATTTGCATTTTGTTTTCATAACAATCAACATCAGAAAATATGAACTATGATATTAATACAACAAAGTGTAAAACATGATGTTGCTTCCATTATATTTTCGTTACAATCAACATCACAAAATATGTAAAAATCACAAAATACAACATCACAAAATATGAAATATGACCTGATCATTTGCATTACATTTAAATAATAGTCAAGTTACACAAAAAAACTATAAAATATGACATTATTATGTCTTGTGCACCACGAATAACATGACCCATATCGTTTCTGAAATCATGTTGGGAATGTACTTGGTATGTACAAATGGAGGATGATGGGGAGTATGAAAGAAGGAAGTATACACATGTGTACACACAATTAGTACACAAACATAGCCTCCCTCTCTCTCTCTCTCTCTCTCTCTCTCTCTTTCTGCCCCTCTCTCAAGGGCCGGATGAAAAAAAAGTACATGAATGCTTATCTGTAACCCTTGAAAAATAAAGATTATTGATTGATTATTGATGATTTCTTCATTCTTCACTTCTCTCTCTCTCTCTCTCTCTCCCACTCCTCACTCCACACACACACACACACACACACACACAAACACAAATCTATTTCTTATTCTTACAAAAGAGAAAGAAAAAACAACCTAGACACAAAAAAGATTAATTATACAAGGAAAAACCCCCAACCCTTACAAAAGCCATGAAAGACTTGTACAGAGGCACTTGTAAAAAGAGAACGATGATAAAACATGTCAATTACATGTACACCAGGACTTTCAATTGATGTTACTTTTGCATCAGTTTTCGTTTATCACACTTTTCTCGACATTGATTGGGCGACATGTCAAGAAAGACAAAAAATAATAACACGTTGTTTTCACCTCTTTCAATATTAACAAAACTTCCCTAGGGTTTTAGGGTTTGTTTGTTTTTTCCCTTTTCTGGAATAAGAGGAACGAGAGACCAACCCCCCACCCCCCCCCACCCCTTCCCAAAAACACCCCCAAAAGAACTTTCTTCTAAACCATAAATATTTTTCAATGAATACAACAACAAAAGTAAACAAACAATTTTTAAAAAAAAGAATACAACAAAAATGAGAATAACAACCACATCACCAACGTTCCCTCCTCCCTCCAAACCCCCCCCCCCCCCCTCCCCAACAAACGATGATCAAACAAAATCTCACCATAAACACCCTTCCATTACCTGTCAAGATTTCTATTCCTAAGAAATAAATTCATGAACAACCACAAAGAGTCAAAAAATACCTGAAAAACTAAGTAAAAACATAAACATCTCAGTTGAGATTTTTTTTTAAAACCCAATAAAGTTAAAACATGGTCCCCAACCATGCATTCTGGACCATTGCATCAGCTATCAGCTCCAGCTAAGCATCTTTAAAACCAGCCCTGGGTAGGGAAGTGAAAAACAATACAATAAAAAATAAAATAAAATAAAAATAAAATATATATATATATAAAAGAAGGAATATTTGATCCCTCTGTGACAAACTTCTTTTATTGCAGAAAGAGCAGTGGACGAAAACAATTGCAGGTAACCACTTACAACTTCTCAATCATTTTGAAAATGATTGATCCAAGATTCAATTTAGAAAAATGAAAATACCCTCTAGAAAATAACAACTTTCAATGAGAGCATTTTTAGGCATTTCTGAGTAAGAACCCTGCCTTTGGCCTGACCTGACTGGAGTTTCGGCTCCTGGATGAGCCTTTGTCAGAGGTCCTGGTAGTGATTGAAGATTCACCCTTGGTTGTACCTTACAGCGAGACACTTTTCAGAATTTAGAAGTGTTGATCGCATTTACAAGACTATGTGATATTCCTGTGGCCTTTTTAAGTTGCTATCGAAAGATGATGGTAAAAAGAGAAAGAAAATTAAGAGAACGAAAATATGCTTAAAATATAAAATTATGTTGCACAAAAAATAACCCATAAATAGGAGAAAATAAACACATAGTCAGACAAACTTCCGAGAGCAAAGTCTACTCAAAACAGTGGGAAATAAAATTTTGATAAAGCTTGAAAAATTCCAAGATTTCATTGCAAGATAAATGCTTGCATATAATATATATGGGAGAAGACACAAGGCCTCCATGTATGCAAACAGAGCTTGCCACAGTTTACTGGTTTATCTCTAAATCTGACCATCCACCACACAATGAGCCACAGGGCACTGGAGGTCAAATTTTAGTTGTTGACAAGTTAGTAATCTCCAATTTTAAAAGTTATTCAATGCAAAAAACAGATTAAAAATTAGCTTATTCTATGAAAAATTATTGCAAAATGAAATGCTCAACTGCAGGAAATAACAAAATGAGATACTGACAAATTTTGCATCATAATAGGTGGTCAGGATGAAGGGGCGAGTGATTTGAAAAACGTTTTTAAAACAAAAGGAAACAAAATTATACCTTGATACTTTGGTACAAAGGGCAACAAAGCTTGCAGTTTTATAATGAATTGAAATCTCAAAATCAACAACCTTGACCCCACCTGCCTAACATGACTCCTAGGGGAAAAGTCAGGCAGGTGCCATACAATTCATTTTGTGGTGAACGGTCACAAATAACGTGCTGCAATGCTTGCAAGGGGAGGGAACCAGGGTCACTCAATCAATACATTAACACAAAAAAACTTGCTTAACTATTATCAACTGTCACAGAAGTTTAAAAAAAAATTTTAGATGAAAAAACTCACTCACTGATAGCTTTTCCCTCTTTTAAAAGAACAAAACAAAAACAAAAATTTTTTTAAAAGCGAACAAACAGAATACTGACATAAAAAAAAAAATCCTTAACTTACAGCTTCACTCACAATAATCTTTTTTCCCTTTCTGATCAAACAACGCCAGTAAAGAAGAACCAAAGTTTATTGTTTAAACCACTACAGGGGGAAGGAGTGGGGGGGGGGGGTTCCTCCCTTTTGAAAAAAAGAAAAGAAAAGAAAAAACAAAAAAGTACGTCACAAAAGAAACAAAACTTCCTTTTGAAAAAAACACAAAAAAAACAAAAAAGCATGCGACAAAAAGAAACAGAAATTTCCTGTTCACCGATCCTCGGATCCTCGTGGCTCCTGAACATCCTCCTCACAGCACACGCTTTATCCTCCGCATTCTCACACTCTCGCCGTCACCTGCGGCGGCAACACACAATCCTTGGCGATGTCTTCGTACAGCGGCGGGGCGTCGGCCACATCCGCTGGGGGCGCAGAATACCCCCCCACCCCCGCCGTCACCATCTCGTAAGCGGGAGGCTGCAACGGCCCGGCACCCATGACAACTGCTCGCGCGAAATTTCCCCGAAGTAGGGGATGTGTAAGAAGTCGTCGCCGCCCGTCGCGAACTGTACGGTCACGGGGCGACCTTGCGGGCCGCGTTCCATGCGGGCGGTGGAGGAGTGGTGGAGGTAGTAGCGCTGGCGGTTGAAGAGGAGCATGACGGAGGCGGAGGAGCCGGCCAGTCCCAGCGAGGAGCAGAGGAGGGGGAAGGCCCAGTACAGCTGGCCCATGTCCGTGCGGTGGACGTAGTGCACGTGGAACTGGAAGGCGAAGATCAGGCTGCCCGCCGAGCCTAGTAAACCTGACACAACGGGGAGAACACAGTGAGGAGCGGGTCGGGTTTGTGTCTTTTTTCTGTATTGTATATAGTTCAGTCCCTATTACCATTATAAGTTTCACACACAGAGTTTTATCTTTCTCTATGTATAGGGGCGAGATAGCCTAGTGGTTAGAGGGCTGCGCTTGATTTGATGGCCCAGGATCAGGCTTGGGTTCAAGCCACCGCTGAGACATCCGCTCAAAGGGATTTTTACCCCTGGAGTTAATATCAGTACTGACTCCACTCCCCTGGAAGTCCTTTTAGATGAGACTATAAACTGAGGCCCCACATGTAAATGCATGCAGAACACCTTGCACGATACATTACTTAAATAATGTTTTGAATATTTTTTAAAATGTACACTGGTGTAGTATTTAGACAGCAGCATCCTTTGAAGTCTGAATGCAGTTAACTTTAATGGTGAGCAAAAATGGTTGCATGTGGAAAATATCACCTTTGGAGCTCTAGCCTTGGAATGAAAAAAAAATTGCTATGTCACTCAGTCCCTATCACTATTATCTCTTCACTGGCTGCCTGTCCCACAAAGACTGAAGTATAAAATCAATACCCTCTGTTTCAAATGTCTCCACAAATCTGCACCCTCTTATCTCTGTTACTGTCTTCACCTGTACACTCCATCCCGCTCCCTTCGTTCAGCCGCAGATACTTTGTGCTTTCGAACACCCAGATTCAAACAAACCACTGTTGGCCGTCACTCCTTCTCTGTTTCTGGTCCATCCACCTGGAATGACCTCCCTCTTTCACTTCGCCAAAAGCCTTCACTTGATACCTTCAAATCCAGCCTCAAAACACACTTATTTCCTACCTGAGACTTTCCCCCCAAATATCTGTCCCTAATTTTCAACAGCATCTTTCACCTTCTAAGTGTTGTTCCGAGTGTGTGTGTGTGTGAGTGTGTGAGTGTGTGTGTGTGTGTGTGTGTGTGTGTGTGCGTGCGTGCGTGCGTGCGTGCGTGCGTGCGTGCATGCGTGCGTGCGTGTGTGTGCGTGCATGCGTGCATAGGTGCGCGCGCATGGTTTTGAAATATGTTGTTCATTATGTTTAAGGAGAGTTGCATGCCTGTAAATGATTGAGTGCAAGCGCTTCGATTTGTTTGTTTATTTACAAGATTCAGCGCTATATAAAGTCCATATATTATTATTATTATTATTATTATTATTAAGATGATCACCCATACAGCTTTATCTGTTTCTATACAGCTCAGTCATTAGCACAATCATTATCAGTACACCGGTAAACCTGAAAACAGGGACAAAGGATTGAAAAGCGGCTTTACCTTTTCCTGCAAAACTCAGACACTATCAAAGTACCATTATTGTGATCGTCATCAGTACACTAGCAAATCAAAAACAAAATGATGAATTGAGAGGAGTTTCTAATCTTTTTTCTCTGTACAGCCCAGTCACGAAAAGGGACACACGACCCAGAAACAGAGAAAAGAACAGACAGATAGACAGGACAGCATACCGATGCAGAACTAACAATAAAAAAGTGAAAAAAATCACCAATGCAGACCAAATGAACAACAACAACAACAGACAAGAGAAAGCAAAGTATGGTAATATAATAGCATAATACAAACAAACAACAACAAAAATCACCCTCCGGGGAGAAACACACAGAAAAGAAAAAACTTCATTCACCAACAGAAACAGAAAACAAGAAATCATTCCCCCAAAAAGCAAATTATGTATATTTTACACAGAAAAGGGTAACAGGCTGACTAACCAACTGATTTTAACAAAAATGATAGAGATGAATCACTTTATTACGTACAAAATTTTAAGTATTTGCTTCTCAGCACATAAAATTACCTAATAACAAGTGGGAAGCACACATACACATACACATTGTATACGCACACACTCAAGAGCATACATAACTACATATCCATACACAACCTCATACACATAAATGACATACTTGCACACAAACTTCCCAGAAAGAAATGTATCTGAGGGAAGCCTTGTCAAAGAAAAATGTCTTGAGTTTGGCTTTAAAAGCAGGCAGAGTTGCGGGGTGTTTACACAGGCCGATGGTAATTAATTCCTCATTGTTGGTGCTGTGAATGAAAGCCCATTCATCTGCTGTCTTTAGTATAGAGAAGTTATACAAGCTTTTAGGTGGAAGAATATTTAACAGAGTGTGACAAAGTCTCTATGAACTCAGTACATCCGATAAATATAGGGGAGTGATTCGTAAAGTTGACTGAATGCAAGAATGTCTATATGTACTGGTAACAAAATGTAACAGGAACCTGTGATGTTCTTTTACAACAAAAGAACTATAAGCTCACTTTTATTTGTCAAAACTAGTCGTGCAGTACTGACTGTTTTGAACCTACTGCAAGTGAGATCTATCTGTTCAGCTGGAAAATCAATGAAAACTTTGTAGAAAAGGAAACCCCCAAAAAAGACATGATTGGAAAGAAAAACAGAAACACACTACACTAGAAACAAAAAAAAAAGACAAGAAAGAACCGAGAGACTGTGCTACACGACACAACCTGCAGACACAAGGACAGAGGCTTGTAACTCACATGCGATAAGGGAGAGGCCCTCGATGTGACGACCAGGACTGTGATATCGCTCCTGACCAGCCCGTGAGAAGTTGCGGTAGTAGCCACACCACAGCATCAGCACAAACAGGATGAGGGCGATACTGCATGTGGCCCGGGCAGCGTTGATCCACGCTGAAAGATATAATATATATATATATATACATACAACATCCACAATCAATCAGTCAGTCAGTTATCCAATGTAAAGCTGATGTACAAGCAGCTACTTTTACAGTTCACAGTCATTGTGGAGGAATAGGTCTGTGTCGGAATGAGTTATTGATTCAAATTAGATGATACATTATCCACGATGTTTGTAGTCATTGTACACATGCATACCAAAACAATTCCCTCATTTTTGAAAAAAAAAAAATTTAACTTTGAAAAAGTGTTTTAAACTAAAGGTAGATGGCGTTTTTCTCCCCATTCTTCTGCTACAGCCCTGAGGTTCACCAATGGAGCGAGTTTCAAATATCTGAGAGTAATTTTGTCATCCGTTATGGGTAGCAATTGGCACACAATGGCCTAGTAATTCCAAAAATGGAGCCAGTTTTAAAGTGTGTGCTTGAGGCCCTGCGCGCATTCACACACACAGCCTCAGTTTATAGTCTCATTTGAAGGATTTTCTGTCGGTACTGATATCACATTAGGGGAAAAACTCTCATTGAAGGGATGTCTCAGGCTGTCAAATCATGAGCTCAATGCTTTAGCCACTAAGCTACCAGCCCTACACCCCACCCCTCAGAATGGAATTTAACATAGGTATGATGTATTCAAGACCCCTTATCCATACTCACACCTACAGTAGGATGCACAGGACCTTAGGTTTAAACTGATA
>CM054156.1:9641570-9654070 GCA_028751875.1 Rapana venosa
ACACACAAACACCATCACCAAAACTCAAAGTGGACTGACGTGGATTGGAACTGTGGACGTTGGAGACGCAGGAGGTGGACGGAACGATGCAGGCCTGCCACAGCCCCACCGTTTGGTCCACCATCCCATACTGCTTCAGGTGCAGGATACCCCAGTAGGGCAGGGCGTAGGCGATGACGTACACCAGGCTGCTGAAGATCAGCCCAGAAAACCCAATCCTGTAGCCCAGGTGTCGATGGCGCCACAGAACCATTGTGTTGGAGAGTATCCCGCCGGTGTGTTAGAGAGTATTTTGGGAGAGCTCTACTACTGTAGAATCTGTTCTGGAGTTTTGTGTGTGAATGGGATTCTTTTGGAGTCAATAGTGTAGATGTGATCAATTCCTTTTTTTTTTTCCAAACAAAACTTACTTTTTGAGTTTGTGTTACTGATTTTCAGAGTTTGTGCGCATTTTCATACAATTCTTTGAAGAATATTGTGGGAAGAGTAGATTTTTCACTTTTGATGTTGTTTTCTTTCTTTTTTGTTGATTATTTGTTTTTTTAAAAATAATTTTGATTTGTTTTCTCTTCCTTTCTGTTTAATTCCCTCTGTTCTGTCTTTCAAACTGTGACTTCTTGCTCATAATAATTTGTCAAGCTCTCTTCACTACATTATGCTGGCATTGGGTTTTTTAAACAGCAATTGTTTGCCAGTACATTTGGTTGACATGTAAAGGCTACTATTTTTGGGGGTCACAAATATGGAAAGTGCAGGAGATGTAAATTGTTGATATTCTCCAAAAACTTCAAATCCTTTTTGTGAAGATATGATCCACAACAGATGCAAGTTTGGACCTGGAACAGAAATACCACCTCACTTTACAATATATGATCTGTATGCTAAACTCATGCAGGTGTGTGCACATATATAATATACGTTATATATTCTGAACAGGTATGCATGCCAAAACACACACTTAAAAGTATCCACATGTACATGCATACGTACACACACACACACACACAAAACACACACTTTTCCTCATCTAATATCACTGAGACTGAACAGATATTGAATTGAATTGGAAGGCAACAACAACATCCCACACACACACAACACACGTCATACACACATACTTACACACACATGTCACACACACACACAACCCCCCCTCATGCACACTCACACACATACACAGCCCCTTTCACAAACTGTTAAACTGTGTAAGTACTGCAACCCACACCAACCCTTCAACAAGGACAAACACCACACTACCTGGTACTAGTAGTACAACCACCACCAAACAAAGCACATCAATACATAATGTATGTCTACATGTAGAGACACTGACACACAAAAGAATCAGACAGCAACACTGCACAGGCTGAAGTGTTTCACTGATTGATCCATAGTGGTTTCCAGTCCAGCCAACCACTAAGGCCATTCGACAAAAGATGAGTCATCAAGTATACATGTACACCACACAGACTCTTGAGTCTGCTGACTGTATTGACAATGAATCAAGCCTTTGTTGATCACCAGTGACTTTATAGAGTTCGCTTTGTTTGCCTCTTGTGCTACCTTATTATCTTGCCAGTTTTCCCGACTTTCTTTTCAGTTTCTGCACAGTCTTTCAGATTTCTTCTGAGTTTCTGCACAGTGCACAGTCAGTTTGTATTCCTCCCCCCCCCCCCACCCCCCTCTCCCATTCCTTGGCTACAGCTCCAAGGCTTACCAGTGATGAGATTTTTGTGTAGATACATAAATGTATACATGCAACCATTTTTGCTCGTAAGTAAGGCAGCCAGATTCCAACTTCAGGGGTATAGTGTTGGATTTTCATGCAATTCAGATGTAAGCTAGCTTTTGCCTACACATATATATTATTCATTAATTTGGGGGGGTTGAGGTGTGGGATAGCCTAGTGATTAGAGCGCTGAGCTAGTTATCTGACAATACAGGCCTTCATTGAGGTGCCCATTCAAGGGGATTTCCCCCCAGGAGTTAAACAAATTAGCACTTACCGACTCCACTCCCCCTAAAGGCCTTGAGATAGGACCAGTTTATTTATGAACATTAGAGACTTTAAACCGAGGTCAGACCATCTCATAACATTACAAATGCATGCAGAACATCTTGCGCACACATTAAAACTTCTTTCTTTTTTCTTTTCTTTTTTAAAGCTGTTCCTCCTTTCAAAGAAGTTAGGATATTGCAAGCTGGGGAGAATGGGTCACAAAATAAAAAAATTTAAAATGCGTGCACTGACATTGTATTTAAACATCATCCCTGAGGTTGGAACAATGATGGCGGGCCAATGGTTGCAAGCTTACGCTAAATCTCACCATCAACGAACCTCGGAACTCTAGCCATGGAACCCATACCCCTCTCCCCACCCCCACCCCCCCCACCACCCAAACAAACAAAAAAAGAATTATGACTGTCAAAAATGCTTTTCTTCCTCTTTCACACTCTTGCAGAAAGTACACACTAGTTTAAAATAAACTTGCATCAATTGTCACTCATGAATACACACATGTATATAAACTTGTATGCAAACACACAATTATTTAGACTTCAGTGCACAGTTATGCTTGCACATAGGAATTTACCAAATTTGCACAATATATCAGAAATTTACAAGCTCTGGAGATGTGTGCATATACACACACACATATACACGCAATCTCACACACACACACTTCAGTTCAACAGTTGTAACAAGTTTTATATTGGCCTTGAAAAGAATGAAGCATAGTATACACAAAATATATGATACATGTATGCATAATCATGACATCATAATTTATATTGTACTTTACAGTCGGAAAGTGTCAGCTGAGGCCAGCGGGCAGACCTCCTGATAAATCACAAGCACAGGAGAAGACCAGGCATTACCCACCCCACCCAGTAAGGGAATGCAAAGAGAGAGACAGAGACAGGCAGACAGACAGACAGACAGACAGACAGACAGAGATTGTATTCTATTGTTTTCAGTGGTTTCAACTTTCGCTCAGTAATGGCAAATGTATGTAAATTATATATTCTTCTGCATGAAAATTACTAGGCTGCTCAGTGCTCTCCTCAGGTAGAGCATTTTGCCCCCAAGAAACCCTTGAGGGGGAAGGGGGGGGGGGGGGGGGGGAAGGCTGACTGCATATATATTATACAAGTAGTTTCTTTCCATATTTTTTATGAGTGGGGTGTTTTTTTATACAAAAATTTTGCCAATTCATGGATGTTGTACACAGGCCTCAGTTTATCACCTACCACTGAAAGATTAGCACCAAACTACCATGGGTGATCTTGTGAATGGGAGGAGAAGAGAAGGTTCTGATAGGGATCGAACCAGCAACCGCTCACTTTTTTCTACACGGCCATCCCTTGGCCACCAGTCCACTGTAGACTTTGTCTCACTGCAATTTTGCTAAAAACTTGCGAGTTACACCGGGCCACATATTTATCTGAAGGACGTTAAAGTGAAGACCAACAACAAATTTATCTGACACTGACTTAGTTAAAGGCTACCAGTACTACTAGAACCACTATCACTACTGTACATGATGTACTGAGAGAACTTTACTGTGATAGTACTAATACAAGAACTACTATCACCAAGTACTATCAACCAAAATATGTATCCTTGGACTTTTTACTGATACCTGATAGTGAAGCGCTGTTTCCGTGTTTGGGTAATCTCGATGGTGGATAGCTTCCATTTTGTGTGTGTGGAATTCATTTCAAATGCTTGTTTTGTTCATGAATAAAATGTTTTTAAAAAATGCATGTAGGACTTATGAAGCCCGTGGGGGGCAGGATAGCCTGGTGGTTTGAGTATTGCACACATGATGTAATAAGTTTATCTAGTAGTAGACTGGGATCGAGCCACCACTGAGGCACCTGTTCAATGGATATGTTAATCATAGAGTTAATATCAGAGTTAATATATTTTATCATAGAGTTAATATCAGTACCAACTGCACTCCCATGAAAAGTCCTTCAGATGAGACTTGACTATAAACTGAGGTCCCGTTATGGGAAAGCACACAAAACATCTAGCGCAAACATTAAAACTTGTTCTGCCTTTTGGAAGAACAGGCCACTGCCTGAGTTGGTGACAAATCTTTTGTTAAAAATGCATGTGCACTGGTGTCATGTTCAGACATCATCCTTGAAGTTGGAATATGGCTACCTTAATGGTGGGCAAAACACAGTCATATATATATATATAATATATTTTAATCTCACCCATGGGGAACCTTGGAGCTCTAGCTGAGGAACAAAACAATAAACGGATAAACAGATAAAAAAAGTAAAGGATGTTCTTTCGAGCCAGAAGGCCCCCATAGAGCCGAGCTTTTCCGTTTCTGAGCGTTAAGCGAAATGATTTTTTTTTCACCACCCCGTGACAACCTATCTGTCGCCAGAACTCCCCACAACGGTACCCACTTTTACACCGGGGGAGTGGGAAAATAGGGGAAAAAAGTTTTTCCCAAAGGGCACAACACCGAGCCGAGGGGATCGAACCCGCGACTCGGATCAAGTTGACCGCCTAAACCACTCGACCACGTCCTCCCTTAAAAAGATAAAGTGCATATATAAAAACCCCCACACCTGCGTCGGTCACAGTACTGGGGGAAAAAAGCGGAAAAGATGATGGGGTGGGGGGGGCAGGGAAAAAACACAAAAACACCACAAAACACACACAGTCTCCTTCTCTCTCTCTCAAGCACCACACACACAATACACCCACACACCCCCACAAGTCCCTCTCCTCTTTCCCCCCCACACACACACATCACAACACAAAAATCTCTCTCCACACACACACACACACAGTCACAGATGCGGTGTGTAATAATAGGTACTTTGGTATGAATGCGGTGTATCTAAACACCAGTAGTGAATAGACATTAAACAAAGAAAAAAACAAAAACTAACATCAACACACACACACACACACACACACACACACACACACACACACACACAAAAACACACACACACTCACATCACTCAAAAGTAACTATCCTTCAATGCACAGAACTGTAAATATTCCAAAAATGTTATTGAGTTCTTGTTCTGCTATCATTTCAATAATTGAGAAATTTATTCAAGTGGCTTGTTCTGCTGTCATTTAACTTCCATCAAGGCATCATGAGCTCAGTGTCATACGATCTGCTCACAGCTCAGTGTTAATAACTGTTATACAATTTGCTCAGACTCAGGACTCAGCATTTTGCATAAATTTGCTCTTGAAGAGTTCAGAATTTTATAAATTTACTCAAACTCAGGGCTTATTATATAAATGTGCTCAGAGTTCAGTATTAAAATTACATAAATTTGCTCAGTCCGAGCTTAGTATTTTACATATTGCTCAGACCTCTAGCTCTAATACATTGTACATAAACTTCTTTAGAGCTCAGTATTTTACAATTAAAGAACAAAGGAGTAGACTTTAAGTTAAGTGCAAAATCCGGCAATATTCAAGGTGTCCTGGATTTTTCTTACGCTATTTGTGTTTAAAATTAAAGTGTCACAATCACTTGCTGAAATAATCATTCACACAATGGTACGAAAGCTACAGTTAGAACCTATCTTTTACAGTCACACACACACACACATGCACGCACACACACAAAATTCTGTTTTATCCCCTCCACTTTCTTCACTTAGCCCCCCTTCTTTAAAAAAAAAAAAAGAAAAGAAAAAGCTTTCTTTACGATTAGTGCCTGAGAGTATAGTGTCTTTATCACCTTGCCGTGACTTGACAATGAAAGTTATAACTGGAAATGGAAGTGAATCATTCAAGATTGTAATTTAATGTTATGCAAATTCATGCACAGAACGACCCCACATGCTGTGTTTACATCTTTCACCCCAGTACATAAAAGCATCCAATAAAATGGAGCAACACACACACACACACACACACACGCACATGTGCGCACACTCACACACACACACACACGCTCCCCATTTCACTCTTTTCTCCTCAGTCACACACACACATAAACACACAAACACAACAACCACTCACACACACACACACTCACTCACTCACTCACTCACTCACACACACTCACTCACTCACTCACACACACACACACACACACACACACACACCCCCTCATACACACACACATATATACACCAAGACACAGCAAGAGGTGAATAATCAACCAGCCCAGATAAAAAAAAGTTTTTAAAAAGCTACTACAATGCAAAACCACACAACAAAAACCACACACACAAAAACCACACACAACAAAAACCACACACACACAAAAACCACACACAACAAAAACCACACTTGTAACAAAACCACAGCTTAAATCCAGGCCACAGGTGTTCCGTCATCAAAGTCCCTGGTAACCTGTTTCAAAGGGGATCTAACATGTTTCAAAGGGGATCATAATTTATCATGAGGTTTTCTGTCACTAGCAGTGAGTACCCTTGTTTAGTCACGTTTTTCTCCTCAGGCTTAAACTTCAAGTGTAAAGGGGTGGGGTGGGGGGTTGCCACATTTGCGTCAGTAAATAGGTGCATGTGTCGTTAAAGTTTAACAAACCGCCTCTCCAAAACATGCATGTCATGTATGAGCACATACACACTGACTAAGGCTTAAAGTGTAACGGTTTTTGGGGCATGTTTGCTTGTAGTTGTAGTGTCAGTAACTAGGTACATGTGTCACTGAAGTTTAACAAACTGCTGCTCAAAACATACGTGCATATTACAATACACTAAGGCTTAAAGTGTAACTGTTCAATACACTAAGGCTTAAAGTGTAACTGTTTTTTGGCACGTGTGTGTGTGTGTGTGTGTGTGTGTGTCGTCAGTAACTAGGTCTTTACGTACATGTGTTGCTGAAGTTTATATAATGAACTGCCTCTTGAAAACATGCATGCATGTGTATGTTATATATGATATACATGCACACACACACACACACACACTTACACATGTATGTACGCACACGCACACGTGCATGCACACAGCATATTATAATTTCTATTTATATCACCATCAATCAGTATAATTTCTCATGTGTATCTTCGCACACACACACCCTCCTTTTTTTCTTTTTGCTTCTGCTCTCTCCAACACACGCGGCACACACACACACACACACACCACACACACACACACACACCCCCCTTCCCTGTGTTCTCTAGTCTCTAGCCTAACACATGCACACACACACAATCTACCCCTTTTTGAACTTAATACAACCACACTACTACCATTTTTGGAAATATTTTCATCACACACACACACACACAATGAGAGAGAGAGAGAGAGAGAGAGAGAGAGAGAGAGAGAGAGAGATGTCTGCAACATCATATAAACATGTCCACAGCAAAACCTGCAAACCACATCACAAAACTACCCAAAACCACCACCACCAAACCAACACAAATAAACCCAAATGTAGGCCTACAATTCCACTTCAGTCAAGTTTATAATCAAAATCTTTGAGGCTTTCTTTCAAACTTACAAATCTACACCATAATAACATCTACTCACCACTTAACTGTCGTAAAATCTTCAGCTGTTACACAATAATCCCAGACAACAAAATAGGGCCTAGTGACGGTTGTTTGGGTGTAAATCTTCACACAGATCTATGGATGTGTTTCATAAGACTTGTCCAGCAACAGCGTGTGTTCGGCTCAACAGAGGAGTAGGCTAGCCTAGCCTACTACACACAGCTTCTCAGCAACACTTCCGTCTACCGGGCCGACACTAGGCCGACACTACACACACACACTTGCCGCAACTGACAATGGATAAAAATAGCCTGCACAGCGTTTTACATAAGCTGATCATTCTGTTTGTGGAATTCACGTGTGTGTGTGTGTGTGTGTGTGTGTGTGGTTGTTAAATCGATTCTCTCTCTCTCTCTCTCTCTCTCTCTCTCTCTCTCTCTCTCTCTCTCTCTCTCTCTCTCTCTCTCTCTCTCTCACACACACACACACACACACACATACACGCACGCACGAATTACAAGTGACAAAATACAAATTTTCAGACACACACAAGCATCTGCTTTTCTTCTTTTCTCCCTGTCTCCCTTCGTCTAATATCACCGATAATGAAAAGACGTAAAATGTAAAGAACGAACGAACGAAACGAACACACACACACACACACACACACACACTGATCGATGCTTTGATCGTGACGTAAACTATCACAAGACTATAATAGTCTCTCCTAGGTTACTGGCACATCAGTGTTAATCTAATCTGAATTGAAAGAAAGGTCGCAACACACGTAGGCATATACTTGTGCGCCCAAACACACACACAACGCGCGCGCGAGTGCGTTTACAAATAAGCCACATACAATAGGCCTAATTATTAAAACCTTGAGTTTCTTCTTCCCTTCAGAAACACCCTGATGGGCCACCTGGGCGCCGCTTGCACTACAGAGCTGTTCATTAGATTCCTCCATCAATTTTGACAGTACTTTGATGCTAAAAAGCCTGGGTCTTTTCGGAACGTTGTTATTTGTTGGTTTAGACCATGCGGTCTATCACCTTGTTCAGTCAAGTTCTGTGCCAGTGGCTTGAATTGGTGGCCATGGCCATAATATGATTATGGGTGGCACTGCTCTTATGAGGACTCTCTCTCTCTCTCTCTCTCTCTCTCTCTCTGTGTGAGTACAGCAGCCCGAATTAATAACAGAAAAATACACTGTATGATACTGAGCCAAGCCTACCTACCTCTGTTCCTGATCAGATTCTTGCGGAGCAATGCCGTATGTTCAACGGTCTCAATGACTCTGACCATCCTTCATTGGTGGCACTGAAATAGTTGCACAGTATGATTTCAGCCTTGAAGTGACACTACACAACGTTGTCCGTGGTTTGGACTTCCGTTTAATGTGAGCTTAATCCACGTTATCAGTCACAAGCATTCAGGAAGATGACCTTAGCCTAATACAGATAAGCTTAAGTGAGCCGTAGATACGAATGAGTCTAGCCCTTGTTGTATAAATATTATATGAAGATGTTCTTGTTCTCAAGCTCTACAACCTGTCAGTTTCACTGAGCGGCCAGTTCTAATGCTGTCCATCAATTCAGTGTTACCTGGCCTTGTGGTGACTACTAGGGCTATTTGTCCCTCACTGCTCATAATGGAACCCAAGTAACAATGTTTTGCTTCTGATTCTGTCGTTTAGATGTTAATGATAATACTAGGCCTTGTGAACCACAGGGACTGGAGATCTAGTCGTCAATATGCTTGACACAAACCGACATCCCTGTACAGCCTTCTTGATTTTCTTCATTTATCAGTGTTGACGAAAATCTCTGTATACAGAGCTGTCTTCTACACAAAACCCAGTACAAGACTACCCGTCTTGTGTAGATCTGTAATCTAGTGCTCCGTTTGTTTCCTTTCCAGTTTGACGTGAAAATAGTGTGACATCATTGAAACAAAATATAGCATAGCCCGTTTATCGATGGGTGTATTGAATGCATTTGCTCTTCGCTCGCAGCCTAATGGGCCTAGTAATAGTTCATTGGATATCTATTACCGAAAGCCTACGATAAATCCATGCTTGAAATGAATTAATAAATCAATCAATGAACGAGTAAAAGGTCTGCTAATATGCAATAACTCTATGCCCTACCTGAAAACTTCCAAAATTTTGGAAGCAGCAGTCATAAATTTGTTGTCTTGTGCTCACATGGGCTACTGTCGTCTGCTTGCATATGCAAATATACGTGACAAGGACTGAAATGGCAAGATTATGATTAGACATTTAAACGGTTGTTTGGGGTTTTTTTTATTTCATGCATTTTGCCACAGGCTTATGAACTGTAACCTTTGAATGCTTTCAACAAGACTGACCTAGAAATTATTTGCTATGTGCTAAATCTAACAAAATTATTTATCAGCTGAAATTGACACGAAAAACAAACATGGCGTTGTTTGGCTTGAATTATATTGATTCCAAATAACTTCTGTATTCAAAACAAAACGATCATTTGTGGGGAAGTGATAATTGCATAAATTCGGTTGTGATGAAATGTTGGGAACTGTTGACACATTACCATTATGAAACACTTGATTTGAAATGTTTCTTAATGATAAGCGATACTCTTAGGATACTGAACTTCCTGCAAGAAAGAGCCATAATTCAGATGTTTTAGCAATATAAGTGAATGAGAGGACCATTGTAGCATGGATGTAAGACTTGCCCCTTTTCGGCGGTGGTATGCCTATCTGATGAAGAAGTACAACTAAAAAATAAAAAAATAAAAAAAAATAATGATAATAAATATATTTTTAAACAAATTTCCGTCGTAGAATTTAGGTCCATATTCCTTACACACGTCATAACTGATGTATTGAAGACCAAGTCACCACAACATGGCCGTTAGCATCTTAAGAACGTTAACGTCTGAAGAATACTTAAAACTGGACAGGGTGAAACGTGGACAAGATAAGCCTATGGCATGGAAACTGTCCTGGTTCGCCCGTCCCCAGAAGACATTCAGTTGATCTGTATCAGCCACACGTCCTCCGCTCTCTGCTTATAAGGTAAGAACTGTCTCACTCAAATAATTATTTGTTTCTCTAAGGCCCATGATTTACAACGAACGATCCTCCTCTTCTCAGCGTTCCCGTTTTGGGCGGGGTGTCACCTCTTGAACTTTTCACTCTGCAGGTGGTCTGCCCACTGGCCTCAGCCTACACATTCTGACATCAGAGCAGCTCATTTCTTTTGTACAGGATGCATGCTGGGTATGTTCGTAAAAAATCTGTAACCCAACAAAGGCTGACAAGAGTTATGGGATCTTTAATGTGCATATTTCGATCCTCTGCATGTGCATATTCAAGAGGGGAATTAAGGCATGGTAGATCTCCGATTTATATATATATATATATATATATATATATATATATATATATATATAATATATATATATATATATATCCACCCATAATTCATCAAACGCCGCTGCCGAGACTCGAACCCACGACTTCATGGACCCACGGGATTGAAATCGAGCTACTTAACAATGAGCTCTAGCGTCTATCCACTGAGGTATTCAAACCATGTAATTATCATCTCAAAGGCAGTAAGGACAACGTTAGCATTGTCTAGACTGAAATAATGACAGAAGGACAATAACGTCTCTATAAAACGCAAGACGACTGACTCTCTCTCTCTCTCTCTCTCTCTCTCTCTCTCTCCTCTCTCCTCTCTCTCTCTCTCTCTCTTCTCTCCTGTGTGTGTGTGTGTGTGTGTGTGTGTGTGTGTGTGTGTGTGTGTGTGACATGGGCTTGAACAGCGGTTCTATAAAATAAAATAAAAGAATTAAGGAACCATGGCAAACAGTGCGTTCGTACTAAAAGCTATGTTGACCATAGTGTAGAAAAGAGAAGGGAAACAAAGAAATACACAACAACAACAACAACAAAAGGTAGTCCAACAACACAGAAAAAAATGAAGAGAACCCCATTCCTAAAGACCCACGCTCTGTTACACAATGGAAACATATGGAGGAATCCGGTGAACAATTCTTCAGTGACCCGTGCTCCAACGATTACTTTAGAGGGTTAAAGGAAGAAGATGGAACGAAGATGACTAAATCCTTCATTACTGAAGTCACCTACTCCATGTACACATTCTGCTGCATTTTGTTTCTTAGTACAAGTACATAGCTGATGTGTGCACTGATCGTGGATTGAGCAGAATTCGCGTGCGTGCGTACCTTCAACATCAACAAGACCTATACCACGTATTTATCGATTTTAAGAAGGCATTTGACAGGGTGTGGCATGCAGCTTTGTGGGCAACCATGAACTTGTACAGCATCAATGCAAACCTGATCAGAGTCATCAAACAGCTGTACAGCGAGGCCACCAGTGCAGTGTACTACAACAACAACATTGGAGAATGGTTTCGAACAACAGTTGGAGTAAGGCAGGGCTGTCTACTCTCACCCACTCTTTTCAACATCTTCCTTGAGAGAATCATGGCTGATGCACTGGAACATCATGAAGGATCAGTCAGCATTGGTGGCAGAACGATCACAAACCTCCGCTTCGCAGATGACATTGATGGAATAGCAGGATCAGAAAAAGAGCTTGCCAGCCTAACAGAACACTTGGATAAGGCCTCCAAAACATACGGCATGGAAATCAGTGCAGAGAAGACCAAACTGATGACTAATAACACCAACGGCATTAGCACTGATATCAGGGTTAATGACCAGAAGCTGGAAACAGTTCAAAGCTTCAAGTACCTGGGAGCCATTGTATCCGACCAGGGATCCAAGCCAGAAGTAGTATGCAGGACTGCACAGACAATAACAGCTTTGTCAAAACTAAACACCATCTGGAGAGATAAGAATATCTCACTTATCTCCAAGATCAGACTAATGCGCTCCCTTGTCATATCCATATTTCTGTATGCCTGTGAATCATGGACCCTGACTGCAGATTTGGAGAGAAGAGTACAGGCAATGGAGATGAGATGCTTTCGGAGACTCCTTGGCA
>CM054156.1:9656570-9661570 GCA_028751875.1 Rapana venosa
GAGGGAGAAATTTCTGAAGGGATTTTCTGATATCGCTAGCCCCCCCCCCTCCCCCACCATCTGTAGATCTGACATAATAATTATGAGAAGTACGTTGCGACGAACAATGGCAGTTATCTCAACTGTGAAACACATGCATATTGCTCTAAGCCCTAACTGAATAGATCATGCAATAATTAAAGCAGTTGTTTGTTGTGAATACATTTATACTTATCAGTGTGTGTGTGTGTGTGCTTGCGTGCGTGCGTGTGTGTGTTTATATGCGAGCGTGCGCGTGTGTGTGTGTGTGAGCGCGGGCGTGCTAGTTTGTTATGAATACATGTATAGTGTGTAAGTTTGTGTGTGTGTGTGTTACACTATGCACATAGGCAGATTAACCGTTACATTCGTTTGTTCAGTACAGATACACTCCAACTTAACACAGGAACATCATAATTCAAAATTGCTCATGGCAAAACTACTGCGTGGCTCATTTCGTTTATTGATTGCACGTAAAACTGCAATTAATAGTCCGTTTGGTTTGAGAATCTCAGGTATTCTCATTACAACTTGACGACAGACGCCATCTTGACCTCGACCGACTTTTGAGATGCGAGTCTCAGTGAAAACGTCGCCTCCACATAGTAAAACACTGTAACACAGTTAAACTTGATTTTGACAAATTTTCCAGAAAATCTTACTTTTTGTGTTTTATCTCATAATGCGACAGAAACAGTGTAGTTCTCAGCTGAACTTTTTTGCAAAAACAGTTTTGTACATCAAAATGTTTTTCTTCTCAAGATAAAAATGAGGTAGGCCTTAGGCCTGCATCATTACGTCATCCTCATTGTCATTGATCATCATGCAATTTAAAAAAAAATCTTGCCGGAGACGTGTAACTCGTATTTTATCTATGAATTACGTTTAAATACTTGGGAGCCAAATATTTCCAAAACGTACCATGCGTGTTATTTTTTTTTTATCGGTCATTTATCTCGTGTACATAATTCTTTTTCAGTGCCCAATCCTAGGTCATTAATTTTATTTTGTATACAGAATATGACATTGAAATTCGAGTAAAGGAATCTGTTAAAAGTTCATGCGTTCATAGACCTGAAGTAAGTGATTTAGTTACAAGTCTGTTTATTGTTCGGTCTGTTAACTGCTTTATTGTGACAACCCCCAGTCTTTTTTTTTCCTTTTCACCCTATTTTCTGTGCCTTTTTTTTTTTTTGTTGGGGGGGGGGGGGGGGGGTTGTTTGTTGTTTTTGTTTTTCTGTTCTTGGTTTGTTTTTCATCTAATATCACAAAGTATGAAGAGACTAAACAAACGTTTTTTCGTCGTAGATCTGAGGGCTGATCTAGGTAGCCTAACGTTTGTGTATCACATTCATAATTTCATATATAAAGTATCATTTAGAGATCAGTCACAATTCGACACTTATGGTATTGCTTTTCATTGACTCCATTAACAATTTTTACGTCATTCGTGATTTTTTTTTTTTAATAAAGAAAAAAGAAAAATTTTACATCCGAACTCCAGGCCCGTGGCGTAAACGAAACTATACGTCACAGCACGAATGACGTCATTCCCAGAGTAGTGGCGATTCGATGTCATTAGGCCTGGGCCTAGTAGAAAGAACCGACATCTTCTGTGAGAGTTGTGTCAGAGGTACGTATCCGCATAATGTTTTGACAATATTAATCAATGTAGCATTTATAAGGTGTGTGTTCTGTCAGGCTGTCAGTAATATATGTCACTGTTCATCTACAGGAAGCTTACAATAATTATAGGCAAGAGAAGCTATAGGGGTAAGAGTGGGGAGGGGAGGGGGTTAACATTTGATTCTTATGTATTGAAAAAAAAGGCAAGTTTTCTCAAAGATTAGTAGATCTTATTCAGGAAAGAAGTTAGAATAACGAAAATAAGCAAGAATTTACTGGAAAATGGACAACAAACAAATTTGGTTGTGTTTATAACATATTTAAAAAGCAAACAAAAACCCCCCCAAGAAAAACCTGTTGGGCTTTCTGTGTGATAAAAATAGGCCCATTTGAGAGAGAGAGAGAGAGAGAGAGAGAGAGAGAGAGAGAAGAGAGAGAGAGAAGAGAGAGAAATTTATTTATTCTTTTATATCGAGGATAATGGAATAAGCACTCATGTGCTTTTTTTACATCCAGTCCCCGTGTGTATGCGCTTTTGTAAATTTTGTCATGTTTCCACCGGCACACAATGGCCTACACTTCCGAAAAGCGGAACAGGATTTAACGTGTGCGCAAGATGTTCTGCATGCGTTCGAACACTGGCGTGTGTGTGTGTGTGGCACGCGCGCGCACGCAAAAAAAGGAAGAAATTTGCAAGTGGAGCATAGTAATAATTCATTTCGATACCTCTATGCGAATTTTGAAGAATTGATTTGTAAGGCAAAGTAACACCCCATGAACACATGGGTTGAGAATCCTAGAACTTACACAGTGTAGATAATTATTTTTTCGTTCCTCGGCTAGAGCTCTGAGGTTCACCACACGGCCTAGATGACAGGGATTCCAAGTGATGAGCTCTCTGGTGGTGGTGGTAGTGGTGGTGATGGTGCCCCATTCCTGCGCCCCCTCCCCCCCTCCTCCCTCTCCCTTTGCTCCTCTTCCTCCGTCTCCGTCATTACCCCCCTCCCACCTCTCCCTGTTACCACCACCTCCTCTTCTCCCCAGGTCCATATTCCTAAAGGGATGTCAGGAAATGAAGAATTTGAATTTGAAATGGTTGTTACACTGCCACATCGCTGAGTTTTAAGTGCTTTTGATCTTTGACAGATTCGGTTTCCTGCCTTGTACGTTTGTATCATCTTGTATTGTATTGTACACCACTTAAAGTCACAGTAGATTTCTCTGCGCGAAATTCGGGATGCTCTCCCCCAGGGAGATTGCGTCGCCACAAGAACAGCGCCACCCATCTCCTCCCTCTCCCCTTTTTCGTCCTGATTACATGTGTATCTATTTACCGAACAGAGAAGCTTCTTTTCCTATAGAATTGTGCCAAGGACAACTCTCTTTTTAAAGAAACCATGGTTAACATGCGCGGTAAATACGTTATGCACACAGGACCTCGGCTTATCGTCTCATCCGAAAGTCTAGCACCCAGGGTCTAGCGGGTAGGGAAGGGGGGGGGGGGGGGGGGGGGTGGGTGGCGGGGAACAAAGTTTGGGCCCAAACCGGGGTTCGAACCAATTCTCGCTTTCTAGGCAGGTGCGTTATCTTTAGACCACCGAGCTTCAAAAAGTAGTGGGTGGTTTTTTTCCAGGAGGGGGCGTGGAGACCAGGCAACACCGCTGAGCCCTCTTAGTCTGGCGTCATCACTTTCTCTGCGGGTGTGACGTCAGCACACAGCTCTCCCACTGACGTGGCTATGACGTCACAGCGCAGCCAGCAGTCGCCTATTATGTCAGCGTAGCAACAACGGTCTTGAATCAGGAGAGGAAGCATCAGCTGCGGGTAACAATGTGTGTGTGTGTGTGTGTGTGTGTGTGTGTGTGTGTGTGTGTGTGTGTGTGTGTGTGAGTGTGTGTGAGTGTTTGTGTGTATGTGTGTGTTTGTGTGTGTTGTGTGTGTGTTGTGTGTGTGTTTGTCTGTCTGTCTGTCTGTCTGTCTTGTCTTGTCTGTCTGTATCTAATCTGTCTCTCTAGGGGGGTGGGGGGATAGCCTAGTGGTTAGAGCGTTGAGCTCCTGATCTGACGGTCTGGGTTCGAGTCACCAGCAATATATATATGTATGTATATATATATCACTATAATATTATTATTATCATCATATATATTTGTATATGCGTTTTTGCCTCCCATTAAGGTGGCTGCATTCCGACTTTGGGGATGTTTAAACTCGACCTCAGTGTGCAGACGTTTAAGATTTGTTTTCTTTTTCTTTTCTTTTTTTTATAGCTTTTTTTGTGGATCATCCGTTCATATCGGCACGAATGGCCTACTCTTCCAAAAGGCAGAACGGGATTTAACATGTGCGCAGGATGTTCCACGTACATTCGCACACAGGACCTGAGTTTACAGTCTCATCCGAAGGACTTTCAGGGGAGTGGAGTCAGCACTGATGTTAACTCCAGGGGAAAACCCCCACGAAAGGGTGTCTTGGTGCTGGTGGCTCGAACCTGGGTCGACAAATCGCTAGCGCAATGTTCTAACCACAAGCCTATCAATTCTCCAACCCAACAACTCTATGGTGTGTGTGTGTGTGCGTGTGTGTGCGTGCGTGTGTGTGATTTCAGAACTTTGTTGCGGGTGATCATTTCACCCATTTACACAGGAGATGGGCTTCGACCTTCAGTGTAGTTACGGCCTGCATGCTCTTTGTACAACAAGATCTTCATCGCCTTCAAGCATGGCCCATACTAACGGCAACAGAACTTGTGGCACCTCACTTGCTGCTGGCTTAGAGGGCTGCAGCCTGAAACACCAAGAGTGACAGAGTTTTTTCTGTAGCTGTATTGCCCAAAAAGGCAGAAGAAAATCCTGAGGGCTTGCTGTGCAGTGAAGTGGTGTGTGGCTGTGTAACAGCATTTTCTAGTAGGCTAGTTGGTAAAGGGACACAGGAGAAAACTACCTTCTGTTGCAAAACACTGAAAGGTGTTTCAGCGCTTGAACGTAGCTTTGGTTGCTGAAGAGGTAGAGGAGAAAGACACCGCCACCATCAGTGTGTCGAAATAGTGGTTGGACAGGAGAGTACGTTGAATACGGCCAAGTACGTTGTAGTACGTCCAAGTAACCTTTCGGAGGTTGGATCAGTGTCATCAGTTTAGAAGTTGTGGCTGCGCAAGGTTTTTTTCCCTGGTGAAGTTAAGCACACGAACAGCATCCTTCTGTTCATGAATGTTGGCGTGTACAAATCCAGGGTGATTGCTTGTTGTGCGCTGTGTTAGTACTGACGAACGTGTCTCGGCATATATACACACACCACACACGGAGTGAGAAAACGAAAGGAGACAACTTGACGTCTGTAGCAACAGTACCGTCTTCTCG
>CM054156.1:9666570-9919070 GCA_028751875.1 Rapana venosa
CGCTGCTTTACCTTTCCTGACCCTAAAGAGTGTAAGTACTCATTTACAGCTGGGTGAACTGGGGGACTGTACGGAAGCCAAGGCGCGCGCAAACGGTCACTCATCCACTTGGCAGCCACGCTTAATGATTAGCTTGGGGAGAAAGCAAGTGCTGTGTCCATGAATACCCCCCCCCCCCCCCCCCCCCCCCCCAACAAAAAAAAAAAACACCACAAAAAAAACCGAAACGAAAAAAACAACAAACCAAAAACTGTGCATATACAAAAAATCCTCCCCCCCCCCCCCTCCCCATCCTTGGTGTACCTTTAGCTATAGCTGAGGAATGAAACAAAAAGGTGTGGTGTGGTGTGGAGTAGTATGGTGTGGTTTTGTGGTGTGGTGTGGTGTGGTAGTATGGTGTGGTGTGGTGTAATATGGTAGTGGTGTGGTGTAGTATGGTGGGTGGCGTGAGGTGTAGTATGATGTGGTCTGTGGTGTGGCGTGTGGGTATGTTGCGTGCGTGGCGTGGGGTGGTGTTCTTTATTTATTTTTTATTTTATTTTATTCTTTTACATCGAGGATAATGGAATAAGCACTTAAGTGATTTTTTACATCCAGTCCTCTACTGGTGTGGTGTGCGGTGTGGTGTGGTGTGGCGTGGTGTGGTGTTCTTTATTTAATTTTTTTATTTTATTTTATTCTTTTACATCGAGGATAATGGAATAAGCACTTACGTACGTTTTTTACATCCAGTCCTCTACTGGTGTGGCGTGGCGTGGTGCGTGGCGTGGTGTGGCGTGATGTGGCGTGGTGTGGTGTGGTGTGTGGCGTGGTGTGGTGTGGCGTGGCGTGGTGTGGTGTGGTGTGGTGTGTGCGTGGCGTGGTGTGGCGTGGTGTGGTGTGTGGGTGTGGCGTGGTGTGGTGTGGTGCAGTGTGCACTTGAAGGACCTGTTCCTGACGGTGGCCTTCAAGGATTTCCTGAAGCGCTGTGGCAAGGAGCTGGAGAAGATGAAGGACTTGCAGCACAAAGGGCCCTACCTCTCCGGGGACCACTACTTTCAGGTCAAGTCCAAGTCAAGTCAAGTCAAGTCAAGTCAAGTCAGACACACTCTAATCATCCCATGAATAATAATTATAATGTATGGAATTTATATAGCGCTGAATCTTGTAAAGCAACAAATCAAAGAGCTCAGATGACCAATTTTTTTTTTAATATATCGAGGATAATGGAATAAGCACTCATGTGCTTTTTTTTTTTACATCCTGTCCCCGTGTGTATGCGGTTTTGTAAATTTTGTCATCTGTTCCCACCGGCACACAATGGCCTACTCTTACGAAAAGCGGAACAGGATTTAACGTGTGCATAAGATGTTCTGCATGCGTTCGCACACAGGGCCTCGGTTTATAGTCTCATCCGAAGGACTTAATGAAGGGCGATGACAATACTGACAGGCACACTGACACGTCGTAGCATCATCTTTTAAAGACGCAAGATGGCTACATTAATTTCTTATTGGTGAAAACATTCCGAGATACCTTCAAATAAAAAAAAATGTCTCGGACACAGGACAGGTGACAGGTCACGTCCACTCTTGTCCCTCTGAGTGTCTTGTTTTTGTCTCTGTCTGTATGTCTGGTTGTTTGTATGTGTGAGTCTCTCTCTCTCTCTCTCTCTCTCTCTGTTTCTCTGACTCTGTGTCTATGTCTGTCCCTATGTGTGTGTAAAAAGGCCTCAGTAAGTCAAACTGTAATACCTAGGAATAGATTGGCCTAGGTGATTTCATAATATTACCTCTCCCCTTCCCTACCCCTTCAAATTATAGGATGTTTTATTTTCTGTTATGCATGCGAATTATGTGTATGGGGGGGGGGGGGGGTGGGGGGGGGGTGCTTGATCAAGTATGTATAACTGTATCAGTGCTTGTGCTTCTTTAAGATATTCTGTGTATTATGATCTTTAAAAAATCTTGTTGATATGTGTGTGTGGGATCTTCATTGAGTAGATTGATAGCAGTGGGGTTTTTTCAGATTTTAATATTTCCTTGTTTGTCCTTTGGTATTTTTATGGTCCACCCCCCCCCCCCCACCTCCCCCCCCACCCCCCCCCCCCCCCGATATTTCATTGATTTTAATATTCTGTTAATTGTTATGATGTCGGTATGTTTACAAGGAAAGAGTGTAACACTAAACTTGGCCTAAAGTCTGCACATTTACTCCTTAAAATACAATGATATTGGAAAGGTGCAAATACTACAAAAGAAATGCTAGGACAGATGATAAACAAACCAAAAAAGTGTCTGTTCCTCAGCTAACACACACACACACTTACACACACACACACAGATGAGAGAGGTTGAGTCAAACAACTCACAAACTATTGGTGCACTGTTGTGGTTATATTTACGTCAGAGCAGGGATTTCCTGTTTTGGGAGCCCTAGTCTAAGCTATAGTCTAAAGTCAATCAATACACATGACCCCCTCATCCGACCTATTACTGTACCTCACCTACATCAACCAACCAATGAACACATCACCTCAGACAACCAACCAATCACCACCATACATCACCTACATCAACCAGCCAATGAACACATCACCTCAGACAGCCAACCAGTCACCACCATACATCACCTACATCAACCAGCCAATGAACACATCACCTCAGACAACCAATCACCACCATACATCACCTACATCAACCAACCAATGAACACACGTCACCTCAGACAACCAACCAATCTCCACCATACATCACCTACATCAACCAACCAATGAACACACATCACGTCTGTCAACCCACCAACCAACCAACTAACCAGCAGGCAGTCCTTTTTTTTAAAAACTGACCAATGACTGCACAGTACCTCTGTCAACCAACCAATCAACAAACATCCCATTTTGAAACTGACCAATGACTGCACAGCACCTCCACTAACCAACCAGTCAGCAAGCAGCCCATTAGGAAACTGACCAATGACTGCAGAGCACCTCCTTCAACCAACCAATCAACAAACACCCCATTTTGAAACTGACCAATGACTGCACAGCACCGCCTTCAACCAACCAATCAGCAAGCAGCCCATTAGGAAACTGACCAATGACTGTTGGCAACAGGTGGACAATCACGGGTCGGTGGAGGACGTGAACAGGGAAGCCCTGAAGAAGACTTCCAGCCATTTCTACCGCACGACCAAGCTGGCGTCGTGGCGGATATTCCGTCATCACCACGACAAGTACGGCCACCAGCCTAAGGCCACAGGCTACCGTCGAGTCTCCTTCATCCGTCCACTGCGCAAGGAGAAGAACATCTGCCCTTACCAGGAGTATCTCCACATGATCTCTGATGTCAGTTGGAAGGGAGGCGGGGTGGCGTGGGGTGGGGGGGTGGAGGTTGTGACAAATGTGTGTGGGGAGGGGGGTGTATGTGTGTGGTGTTTGTGTGTGGGGGTGGTGGTGGTGGTGTATATGTGGTAGTGGTGGTGGTGTGTTGATGTGTGTGTGTGTGTGTGATGCAAGATGATGACTAGTGCTGCTGTAGTTGTTGCTATTGCTGCTGCTGTTACTGCTTCTGCTGTTGTTGTTGTTGTTGTTACTGCTGATGTTGCTGCTGTAGCAGCATTATCTCTTCTGTTATCATTTCATTACTTTTTCATTGTATTCTTCCACACTTGTTTCTGTTTTCTTTTTCATGTCTCTCTGTCTCTCTCCCTGTCTCTGTCTGTCTCTGTCTCTCTCTCTCTCTCTCTCTCTCTCTCTCTCTCTCTCTCTCTCTCTTCTGTGTTGATGGAGCCATAGTAGAGTGATGACGAAGTAGATGATGGTGACGACTATGGATAAAAAGAGAAAGTTTCAGAGGAAGGGGGATAGGTAGAAATTGTTGTTGTTATCTATTGTCTTGGTTGTTGTTGGACGTTTCTCACCTGTCTTGGTTGTTGTTGGGCGTTTCTCACCTTATCACCCTGGGGAGAGGGGGGGGGGGGGGGGTAAGGGGAGGGAGGGCTGACCCACCCAGAATATGCACTTGTGTCACTCATCCTTTCTGGGAATCACGGTGAAATGTTCAGCACACACTGGATGAGAAATGTGCAGGTGTCACTTTTTCACATTTCTGGTATCACTTAAAGTGGAAAGACGTTAAAATTGAAGACTTACTTACTTGAAATGTGCAGGCATGATTGTTTTCAAACTACCTCACCATATTGGCAACCACACTCCGACTTTAGAGGGTTCTCCCCCCCCCCCCCCCCCCTTTTTAAAGGAGAGTGAAAGTTGTGCTAAGAGATTGTTATGGCTGAAGACAATCTCAACATAACGTTTTTAAAGCATAACAACGTTTCAATATAGGCCTTGGCACTACTTGAACTTACATCAGTAACTGACGAATTTGTCGCAGAGCAATCTGCCAAGACTTGAAAGCGATATTGCATTCTAGCTAACCTAAGCCAAGACCAGTCCAGTCAAGTCAAGTCAAGTGTGACTTGAAAGTGATACTGCATTCAAGCTAAGTCAAGTCAAGTCATGTGAAGTGTGACTTGAAAGCAATATTGCATTCAAGCTAAGTTCAGTCAAGTGACTTAAAATTGATACTGCATTCAAGCTAAGTCAAGTCAAGTCATGTCAAGTATGACTTGAAAGCAATATTGCATTCAGACCAAGTCAAGTCAAGTTCAGTCCAGTCAGGATGAGTGACTTGAAATCGATATTGCATTCAAGCTAATTAAGTCAAGTCATGTCAAGTGTGACTTGAAAGCAATATTGCATTCAAGCTAAGTCAATCCAGTCAAATTAAGTCAAGTGTGACTTGAAAACGACATTGCATTCAAGCTAAGTCAAGTCAAATTAAGTCAAGTGTGACTTGAAAGCGATATTGCATTCAAGCTAAGTCCAGTCAAGTCCAGTCAAGTCAAGAGTGACTTAAAAGCAATATATCATTCAAACAAAGCTAAACTAAGCTAAGTCAAGTTCAGTCAAGTCAGGTCAAGAGTGACTTGAAAGCGATACCCCATTCAAGCTAAGCTAAGCTGTCCAGTCAAGTCAAATACGACTTGAATGCGATATTGCATTGAAGCTAAGCTAAGCCAAGTCAAGTATGACTTGACAGCAATATTGCATTCAAACTAAGCTAAGCCAAGTCAAGTCAAATGACTTGACAGCGATATTGCGTTGAGGATAAGCTAAGTCATGTCAAATGTAACTTGAAAGCGATATTGGATTCAAGCAAAGTCGAGTCCAGTCAGGTCATTGCATTCAAGCTAAACTAAGCTAAGTCCAGTCCAGTCAAGTCAAGTCATCTCAAGTCAACGATGCTTGCAGATGATGGTGAGGACCAAGGCGGAGGAGACGAAACTGAAGGGCAAGTCCAAGACCGGCAGCTTCATGCTGCTGACGCCCTTCGAGAAGCACAAGCTCAAGTCGGAGATCAAGTCCAAGCTGATCAAGCCGCTGCCAGAGACGCCCCACAGGATTCGCCGCATGGACGTCCCTGCAGTGAAGAGGTCAGTCCAGTCCAGCGCAGTATAGTATAGCCATTAGTGTGTGTGTGTGTGTGTGTGTGTGTGTAAGGGAGAGAGGGAGGGGGGGGGGGAGGAGAGAGAGAGGAGGGGATTAGGTGGAACTCTTTCCCCCCCCCCCCCTACCCTGTCTGTGGGTCTGGCGTGGGGGGCCTGTCAGTATAATAAACAGCATCCACCACTTTTCTGTGCTAAAAACTCCCTCATTTTATTCTATCCCTCTCGTTTTTTTCTGCCTTGTTCCTTTTTTTTCCCCCTTGTCACCTCCTTCTTGTCTTATTTTCTGCCTTCTTTGTTCATTCTTCTTGTTGGCGGGGGAGGGGGGGTGGGCAGTGTTTGTTGCTGCCAGAAAGACTTGAAATGTAACTATTATTTTCTCCCACGCAAAAGTCGGATGTGCTAGGCCATACTTGCCAGGCGCTTAACGGCAGCGAAACGCGCTTTCGTTCATATGACAGACAACACTGGTTGCCAATGCTGTCTGAACATTGGATGAAGAAGAAGAAAAGGAAGAACGCGTGAGGGGCGGGACAGCCTAGTGGTTAGAGCGTTGAGCTCGTGATCTGACGGCCCGGGTTCGAGCCACCACCGAGACGTCCATTTGAGGGAATTTTTTCCCCTGGAGTTGACTTCAGGACCGACTCCACTCCCCGAAAAGTCCTTTGAGTGAGACTATAAATCAAGACCCCGTGTGCAAACACACGCAGAACATCCTATGTTAAAACCGGTTCTGCCTTTTAGAAGAGTAGGCCATTGCATGCTGGAAGAAACAGATGACCTTTTAAAAAAACAACAACTAAAAACCCCGCATGCATACTGGTGTTGTGTTTAAGTATCATCCCCAAAGTCGGAATGTGGCTACCTTAGTGATGGACAAAAACGGTCGCAAACACAAAATTTCAGGATTGGTGAAACTTGGAGCTCTAGCCGAGGAACAAAACAAAAAGCAAAGAAAAAGGAAGAACACATGTAATTGTGCATTAAAAACCGTTTGCATAATATTGTGTTGTTGTTGTATTGTATCGCATTGTGTTGTGTTGCACTGTTTTGTCTTACATTGTCAGAGCTCCAAGGTTCACCAAAGGTAAGATTTTTGCGTATGCGACCGTTTCCTCCCCCCCCCCCCCCCTCCTCCCCCCAAATTAAGGTAACTGCATTCCAACTGTGCAGGGAAAACCATGTCACTGACTTAGACACACTGCTGGCCGTAAGCAAAGAGGAGGAATGAATAAACACACTTTCTCTCTCTCTTGTGTCCATTGCAGGGTGGCTGACAAACTGACCGAGCAGAAACTAGACGAGCAGGAAATGATGGGCAAGAAAGTCGTCTTCAAAGGCGGCAGAGGCGCATCGGCTCAGTCCAGCCATCGATCCAGCCACGGCCGAAAATCCAGCCAGGGCCACGGCCGAAAATCCAGCCGGAGCCCCAGCGTAAAATCCAACCGGAGCGTCAGCCCAAAGAACCGCGAGTCCACCACCAGCCAGGAAAGCAAGGCCACCACCCAGAGCTCCTACACCACCAGCGATGCCGTCACCACGGAAAGTGAGGTCACGAAGGAATCTGAAAATGACAGTCAGGTTACCTCCCCTCCGCCAAGTGAGGAAAGCCCCGAATGAGGATCACCCTAAACGAGAACAGCCCTGCCAGTTGAATGACACTGAATGAGGATCAAGCTAAACAAGAACAGCACGGCCAGTTGAATTGACACGGAATAAGGAAACCACCTAAATGAGAACAGCACAGCTAGTTGAATGACACTGAATGAGGATCAAGCTAAACAAGAACAGCACGGCTAGTTGAATTGACACAGAATAAGGAAACCACCCAAATGAGAACATCCCGGACAGTTGAATGACACAGAATAAGGAAACCACCTAATTGGGAATAATACTGGTGTGTGTTGAATGTCACCGAATACGGTCAGGGCCCACCTAAATGAGGTTCCTCTATTAGCAGGCAGGGAAAGTGCTCTCCTGTCGCTTCGTTCTACGTGTTCCTCCAAAAACGTACAGTGAACGTGTCAGTGTCTGGTCTGTTCCATATAGCCCCTTCCCCTCCTCCCCCGCCCACCCCCTACCCCCACTTCCAGAACATATAGTGAAAGTGGAGTCCATTGTCTTCCGTGCACATACTCCCCTACAAACACACAGTGAAAATCCTGATCTCTTCCGTGTGCATACTCCCCTGTCAACATACAGTGAAAGTACACATACTCCCCTACCAACATACGATGAAGGTGGAGTCTATTCTCTTTCATGTACATACTCCCCTGTCAACATTTAGAAGGTGGCGCCCAGTCTCTTTCATGTACACACACTGCTTTGTGAATATGCCATGAACATTCTGCAACACGCCTTATTTGTCCCCACAGGACAGCAAGGATGGTGTCCAAAAATGAACAGGACAAGAGATAAAGACACTATGCCAGATACTAACAGATTGAGAAAGACCCCACTCTAAAACAAAAGAGTTCATATCCTGCAACAAAAGTTGTACCAAAAAACCCAAACAAATACCCCCCAACATGTTTTCTTTCTGGAAAATCAATCACTAGTGTGATGTGATCTTAAGAAGGATGGTACCTGCATGCATAGTAAGCAACCACCTTGAACTCGAAGCATACAAATAAAAAAAAATCTCAAGATATTGTATCAGTGTTTTATTCCAATGATTATACAGAAAGGTGTTTAGTGCAACAGTTTGCGGAGAGGGAAAGTCCTGTTTTAAAGTTAAACACAAACATTGATCTTCCTAAAGTGTTTGCTCCACTGACATTTCTGTACTGAGATTTCCATCTTGCAAGTTTATGTTTCCTAGATCCCAGAGATTCTATAGATCATTGTCCCTCAGCGCTCCCTTCGAATCCTTGTTCTCTTTCTTCCTTTCTCAACAATCTCCACTGATTCTGTCATGTTTCTAGGTTTGTTCCTTCGGGTCTTCCCCTCCCTCTTGTTTTATCAAGTCTGTATCAAACGTCCCCCCAAGTCATGTTCCCACAGATTAATATTCAGCAAAGTCATTGTTCCTGTACAAGTGGTTTTCCCAGATCTTTTTTTTCATGACTTTCAATTTGCTCTTTTTGTGTCTCTCTCCGGATTGATTTTCCCCAAATCATTGGTGAATGTGTCTTTTTGCAATCCATGCTGACGTCTCATCAAAACTTCTGACGTCTTTCAGTCTACAATGCTTTGACTACTGAAGTTTCTCCATATGCCAGCTTAATCTATCAACTTCATCACAGACACATCTTTACCAGAATTACGCCTTTGATTTCATAATAATAATAAATAATAAATGGAATTTATATAGCGCTGTATCTTGCAGAGACAAATCAAAGTGCTTGCACTCAACTCATTCTTACACAGTCATGCAACCAATAGTAAATAATAGTTCTAACAAGTCCAAACGTACACACACACACACACACACACACACACACAGAGGTTATACGCTTTGGTAGGGTGATGGGATTTTGGCTGTTGAAAAGCAGGGATACCTATGAAATGAAACAGGAGAGGAAAATAGGTTTGAAACAAATATGTCTTAAGGCCGGATTTAAAAGTGTCACAAGAAGGCCTTTGGCAAAGAGAGATAGGGAAGCCATTCCAGATTGACGGGCCAGAAAAAGAGAAAGAGCGACAGCCAACAGTGGACTGGCTGAATCTAGGTATTCGTAAGCACAAGGAATCTGCAGCAGAGCGAGGGGAACGAGAAGGGGCGTACAGGTGGAGACATTCACAGAGGTAGGAGGGTGCTGTTTGTGGAGACATTTGTAACAGAGTACTGATCTTATAGTTTATTCTTTGTGGCACAGGTAGCCAGTGGAGAGATCGCAAGAGAGGGGTTATGTGCTCAGATTTTCTCTTTCTGAGGACTAGTCGAGCTGCAGAGTTTCGTATACGTTAAAGGGAGTGGATAGATGATGCTGGCAGACCAGCCAAAAGAGAATTGCAATAGTTCAGACGTGAAAGAAGATGCGATGAGTTTGGATGTTGTGTCTGTTGACAGGTACTTTCGAATGGCACTAATACGCCGTAATTGATAGTAGCAGGACTAGCAGGTCTGGGTGATTAATTTTTGCATAGAGAGTGTGTAGTCGATAATGACCCCTAGATACTTCACAGCAGTGGATAGAGGGACTGATGCATTGCCGAATTCTATTGAAGCTGTTGTAATGGAGGAGAGTTTGTGTTTGATCCCTACAAGCATGGCTTCAGTTTTATAAGCGTTTGGTTGTAACTTGTTCTCTATCATCCAGTTTTGGATATCTTGAAAGCAGTGGGCCACATTTGTCAAGAGAGAAGGCAGATTTTCAGGAATGTCACTGCTTAGAATCTGAGAGTCATCTGCATAAAAATGATGGTTGATCTGATGAAGTTAATTATATGTGACTGTGGAGCCGTATAGAGAGTGAAAAGAACAGAGCCCAGAACTGATCCCTGCGGATCTCCACATTCCAGTCTGGCAGGTACTGACTGAATCTTGTTTACTGTGACTGTTTGGAATCGGTCAGTCAGGTATGAGCTAAACCAGATGAGGGCTGTACCAGTAATAGCAACCGTTTCTTGAAGACAGGAGAGAAGAATAGAGTGGTCAATAGTGACGAAGACTGCAGATAAGTCGAGTAGAGTGAGGAGGGAGATTTTCCCAGAGTCAGAAGCAAGTATAAGTGTATTTAGGGTATGGACTAGGGTTGGTTTCAGTGCTGTGGTTGACGCGATATGCAGATTGAAACGCAGGAAGAAGACTGTTGGAGAGTAGGTGGTTGTTGAGCTGTTTCAGAACTATTTTTTCGAGGATTTTAGAGATAAAATGTAGGTTGGAAACAGGTCTGTAATTCTTCAGAATGTTAGGGTCAAGGTCATCGTTTTTGAGTAGTGGTGTGACTATAGCAGTTTTGAGAGCTGAAGGAACATTTCCAGAAACAAGAGGAGTTTACTATTTTCGTGATAGTGGGTATAAGCTGTGGCAGGCACTGTGCGAAAAGAGAATCGTGAGTGTATGATCCCTTGGTCCCAGCCTCTCTCCCAACATAAAATCGATCCTCACCTCACCTCACCTATCCCCGCAGTCTAGCAGACCGTTGGGGCACCACTGATGATTTTTTAACCAGCTTCCTCCACTCCTCGCGGTTTTTCGATAATTGCACATTATTCGTCAACAATGGTCTTTTCTGTCCTCTCATCTTGCTATAACTCCTTAAGAAGTCAACGGGGGCTGCGCTGAACATGTTGTGCAATGCATCTTGGGCATGTTGAACCTGGCAGTATCTCTTCTTTGGTTTTTTGTTGGTTTTTGTCGTTGCTGTTGTAGCTTTTTATATATTGCGGACCATTTACAGTCATGCCAGATATCTGCATGGCATTTGGGCTTCTGTCCCTCTGGGACAGGATAGCTCAGTGGTCATAGAACTCGCTTTCCCCCAAGCTTAACTTAAGCAGCTTTGAGCGTGGTTGCCGAGTGGATGGGTGACCGTTCGCGCCGCCTTGGCTTCAGTACAGTCCCCCAGTCCACACAGCTGCAAATGGGCCCCTGCCCTCTTTAGGGTCAGGGAAGGTAAAGCAGTGAGGGAGAAGAGATGGGCGCCGTCCTCAATATGCTGGCCCCTAGAAAAGCTGAGGTCTCTGATACTTCGCTCCCCAACGACTGCATAGGTTATGGGACACCTTTACTTCTCTCCTATTCCTCGGGAGAGAGTGCATTACCATAAATGCTGCACCACCTTTTTTGTTTGTTTGTTTTTTGTTTTGCATTTCCCTATCTGCGTGTGTGACTAGTTGTTTTTTTATACAAAAGTGACTTTTTTTCTACATTTTTTTTTTCTCAGGATAATCCTGTTGCCGTGGGTTATTTTCTCTGTGTGTGTGAGATGTTTGCTGCACTCTAGACTGTGGTTCATCATCTCATCTGAAAGACTAGTAGTGCTTACACCATCCCTCGTTCTTCTTTTAGAACTCTGTGATCACCTATCAGTGTTTGTGCTCTTGTCATCTACAGTCTCTTTGATCTACCTTGTTGAGTGTTCCTGTATTAATGTCTACGTTCAAAATGTTTCTCTTTCAGCCTGGGTGTGTGTGTGTGTGCGCGCGCGCGCGCGCGTGTGTGTGTGCGTATGTGTGTGCGTCCATGTGTGTGTGCGTGTGTGTGGGTGCGTGCGTGTTGTGTGTGTGCGCCCGTGTGTGTGGGAGGGGAGGGTGCTTGTATGTGAGCGTGCATGTGGTGTGTGTGTGTGCATGCGTGTGCACGCGCGCACACTTGTGTGTGTGTAAGAGCATTTGTTTGCTTGTGTGTGTGTCTTTTTTAAACTCAAGACTCCAAAAATTCTTTCTTTTATCTTGGTTACAGACCAATTTTGAGTGGCATATGTATAAAAACCAATACGAGAGATGAAATAACAAAATAGATTAAGATTATTACATATAGACAATGAGAGCATATGACATACACACACACACACACACACACACACACACACACACCACACACACATACATACACACACACAAACACACACACACACACCACCACCACCACCACCACCACCACCATTGTACTTAACAATCTCACAGTGATTCTCAGGAGGAATGAGTCGCCAGGGCGTTAAGCTGGGGAACGCCCAATAACAATGATGATTTCATCATCATCATCATTTTCTTCCTCTCCTCCTTTTTTTCTTCTCCTCCCCCTCATCTTCCTCTTCATTCTCCTCCTCCTTCTTTTTCTTCGCATTCTTCCTCTTCTTCGCATTCTTCTTCTCCTCCTTCGCATTATTATTCTTCTCCTCCTCCTCCTCTCCTTCTTCTCCTCCTCCTCTTTCTTCTCCTCCTTTTTTCTCTTCTTCTTCTTCGCATTCTTCTTCTTTTTCTTCTTCTTCTTCTTCTTTTTCTTCTTCTTCTTCCCTCCTCTTCCTTCTCCTTCTTCTTCGCATTCTTCCTCTTCTTCTTTGCATTCTTCTTCTCCTCCTCCATTTGCATTTTTCTTCTTCCTCCCCCTCCTTCTCCTCCTCCTCCTTCTCCTCCTCCTCCTCCTTCTCCTCCTCCTTCTCCTCCTACCTCCTCCTTCTTTTCCTCCTCCTCCTCTTCCTTCATCTTCTCCTCCTCCTTTTCCTCCTCCTCCTCTTCATCTTCTCCTCCTCTTCCTCCTCTTCTATTCAAAATAGTTTCTTTCATCTCTGTAGGGATGCGGGGTGGGGGGGGGGGGGGGGGGGGGGATTTTTCAGTATTACTGATTTATATCCTTATCCACCTCCTGACAGCTCTTTTATCGTTATTATATCTCTTCTTTTTTTTATTCAAAGAAATTTAAACACCATCAAATAAAAACGGGATTTTCCCCCTTACAATAGAGCTACAAAGCTATGAAAGCCTCTTCCTTTTACAGTTAAAGTTGCAAGCTACAAACCTATGAAAGCCTCTTCCTCTTACAGTTAAAGGTGCAAGCTACAAACCTATGAAAGCCTACCTCTTGCAGTTACTAGCTGCAAGCTACAAACCTATGAAAGCCTACCTCTTGCAGTTAAAGTTGCAAGCTACAAACCTATGAAAGCCTACCTCTTGCAGTTGCAAGCTACAAACCTATGAAAGCCTACCTCTTGCAGTTAAAGTTGCAAGCTACAAACCTATGAAAGCCTACCTCTTGTAGTTAAAAGTTGCAAGCTACAAACCTATGAAAGCCAACCTCTTGCAGTAAAAGCTGCAAGCTACAAGCCTATGAAAGCCTCTACCTCTTGCAGTTAAAGTTGCAAGCTACAAACCTATGAAAGCCTCTACCTCTTGCAGCTAAGTTGCAAGCTACAAACCTATGAAAGCCTCTACCTCTTGCAGTTAAAGTTGCAAGCTACAAACCTATGAAAGCCTCTACCTCTTGCAGTTAAAGTTGCAAGCTACAAACCTATGAAAGCCTCTACCTCTTGCAGCTAAGTTGCAAGCTACAAACCTATGAAAGCCTCTACCTCTTGCAGTTAAAGTTGCAAGCTACAAACCTATGAAAGCCTACCTCTTGCAGTTAAAGTTGCAAGCTACAAACCTATGAAAGCCTACCTCTTGCAGTTAAAGTTGCAAGCTACAAACCTATGAAAGCCTACCTCTTGCAGTTAAAGTTGCAAGCTACAAACCTATGAAAGCCTACCTCTTGCAGTTAAAGTTGCAAGCTACAAACCTATAAAAGCCTACCTCATGCAGTTAAAGTTGCAAGCTACAAACCTATGAAAGCCTACCTCTTGCAGTTAAAGTTGCAAGCTACAAACCTATAAAAGCCTACCTCATGCAGTTAAAGTTGCACAATCTTAGGCAGAAGGTTGACTTTCAGCTTACACACTAGTCACAGGCACTCAAAGAAAAACTGAGTGTGGGTGTGTGTGTGTGTGTGTGTGTGTTTGTTTGTTTATTTATTTATTTATTTATTCTTTTATATCGAGGATAATGGAATAAGCATTTATGTGCTTTTTTACATCCAGTCCCCGTGTGTATGCGGATTTGTGAATTATGTAATCTGTTCCCACCCGCACACAATGGCCTACTCTTACAAAAAGCGGAACAGTGTGTGTGTATGCACAGGCGTGCGGAACCTAACAGTATTTTGTATAAAATGACCCGTTTAGGATATTGTACCAGACAAAAAAGTTGTTATCATTATCGTTATTCTGTTGATCTGTATCGATCAGTGTACGCAAACAGGGGAGAGAAGAAGGGGGAAAAAAAACCCATAAAAATAAATAACAAAAAACCAACAACAACAGCAGCCACCCCCCACCCCCACCCCGCCTCCCCAAAACAACAACAAAAACCAAACCCAGATAGTACTGTAATGTGGACTACTCCACGAATTATTCTGTCCTTGGGGACAGCAGTCTCTTTGGTCGGTTGGTAGGGTTGTTTTGTGCATGCGTGCGTATGTGTGTGTGGTTTTTGTTGGGGGGGGGGGGGAGGGTATTTTTGTTCTTGTTCTTAGTTTGTTTGTTGTTGGGGTTTTTTGTTGTTGGTTTTTTTTCCTTGGGGGTGGGGGGGGGGGGTCTTTAAGTCGTATATACTAGGAGCAATTTGTTACGACTGTTTGGTTGGTTTTTATGTTCGTTTTAAGGGGGTGGGGGGGGGGGGGGGGGGGCGTGTTTAGTCATGTACACACTAGAAGAAATCCGTTATGACAACAGCAGTACTTTCGTATTGGCCTACTACAACACACTTATACAATACGATACAATGCACACCGGATTATGAATGTACGCTTTATTGATTCATTTATTTCTTTTTCTACTTATCCTGTTATCTCGAGGTTGATACAATCAGCACTCGTGTGCTTTTTTTAATAACTTTTTTTTTTATAACATTCTGTATCCTTGTGCATGCAGTTTTGTAGATTTTGTCATCTGTTCCCACCGGCACAAAAGGCCTACTGTTCCGAAAGGTGGAACAGAATTTAACGCATGGGCAAGGTGTGTTGTTCTTCGCTTTAACGTCGTTCCACTTTAAGTTATATTAGACAATAGGGAAAAGGATTATGGAGGGGGGGGGGGGGGGGGGGAGGAAAGGGAGCAAAGAATATATATATATATATATTATGTAAATGAGATCATGTGTAAGTTGGAGTGCCTACAGAGGAAAAAAGTCAGAAGGGAGAGAGGGCACTGTGTGTGTGTGTGTGTGTGTGTGTGTAAGTAAATGTGTTGAAGAAGAGATATTATAAAGAACTATTCTAAGGGGGAAAAAACAAAGGGCAAAAACTAGCGCAACATAATTGGAATAACATAACATGTATAACATAACTAGTTTAACATAATTAATATAACATAGCCGATTCTTCACATGGCAGCTTGTCAATCATAGGTAGATACCAACCGGGCTGCTATTGAAATAAACAGAAAACTCGTGAAGGAGGGAATAGTTATTCAAAATGTGCTCTAGAGAACAGTTGGGAGGATGACATTGAATAACCAAGCTTTTGTGAAACTGGCAGTCCTGTTAATGAGCATTACACAAGTAAATGATTCACTGTGATTTGTTCACCACATAAGCACTGAATATTTTTGCAAAATTTCGTACAGAGAGCATTAAAGCGATAAACTGATATGTCTGGGACATAGAAAGAAATCGTGGAACAAGAGAGTGTTGGTATTATTATGTATGAACTCTTCACACAGTTATGATAGTATTGACAATCTGAATTCTTGAGAATGTCATTATAGCGACCGGAAGATATTTTCTCCCTGCGCCTGTAACACTCTTGTAGATCTAGAATGAATAGAGAGAGCTTCTGTACCCTCAGAATTGTGAGCTGCTTTTCTGGCAGCTTGATCCACTCTTTCATTAGGAGTAATCCCACAGTGTGAATGAACCCAGAAGAATGTTACAGCTACATCTTTAACTGACAAAAGATGTATGAGATGGTTTATTTTTGTTGTCCTTCCAATTCTGGTTTTTTGATTTAGTAGATATAAGCGCATGTAACACCGATTTAGAATCTACACAAATTAAGATGTGACCGGCATTCATAGGTAGAGTGGAAATGTAATTTAAAGCCATAAGTATGGCTATAAGTTCAGCAGTAAAAAGATAAATAACTACCTAAATGATATTGTTTTACACATTTCAATGCAGGGATTACAAAAGCAGCTCCTGCTCTACCGTTTTCAAGCACAGAACTGTCCGTATAAATATGTAAGTAATTTTTATAGTGATTATCTATGTGATGGTACACCAAGCTCTTTAACATACCGGGTGAATCATTTTTTGAGATACTTAAGATGTTTATGTCAAATATAGATTTGTGTAATTCCCATCTAGGAATTGGCGCAAATGATGGTTTAACAGCAATGTTTGTTGTGTCTATTTCAGAAAGACTGAAAATGTCGGAAGCAAATGAATTAAGAGATTTTAAGGAATTGATATTTTCAGCCCTTTTATCCAAATCCTTATGAGATCTAAGGTGGACATAGCGATGAGAGAAAGTCTCATAGACAACACTTTTTAATATAAATTTGGCAGCAGAGGCTTTTCTTATTTCATCAAGTGGTAGTACACCGCTTCTCTGCATGTTCCCAAAATGCATGAATGAGTTGGGACTCCAATTGCAAGTTTGTAAGCTTTAGAATCTAGACTCTGTAACTTTTTTAGTAAGTGATGGGGAGCACTGAAGAAAACTTCTTGTGCATATGCCAGGCTGGAATGAACAAGAGAAGAAGAAAGCGAGCTTTAGTGTCCTGTCCTCAATATTGCTTGCTAACAATCTTTAGAAAATTCAAACAAGGTGTGTATGTAAGTATACATGTGTGTGTGTGTGTGTGTGTGTGTGTGTGTGTGGTGTGATCTGGGATGTATAAAAATGTACATGAGTCACTAAATGTGTAGTTACAGACAAAACAACACACAATTTGAGAAACTTGAATGAAAGTGTGTGTGTGTGTGTGTGTGTGTGCTCAATGTGGAAGCATAATAATCAATATAGTCCAAAAGCCAGTCCCTAAGCCTGTTCCACTTTCTAGGTTTACCACTGATTAATAAACCATGACATGTTGTTGGAAATGGGAAATCTTGTTTTTGTTACTTTTTTTTCGGGGGGGGGGGGGGGGGGGGGTATCGAATGCTGAGGATTTTAAAATATAAAAAACAAAAACTATAATAGTCAAGGTTGTAAAAAAAATTATGAAAAAAAATATTGTTTCCGCTGGGGCTCGAACCCAGGACCTTCCGCGTGTTAGGCGGATGTGATAACCACTACACTACGGAAACAGATAACATCATGTCTGATTTTGAGTAATATATTGTTGCATTTTTAGTTCTCCATCAACTTGAACAGGGTAGAGTTGCCACTTGTAGGTTTAATATTTTCTCCAGAAAAAAAAGACCTGTTCATCTCTTATTTTTTTCTTCTGCGAAAACCATGTTTCATCCTCTTAATGATACAGTTATTAAGGTTAACAAACCAAACAACAAGAAAATGGGACCTGCAGTCTTCGTGGCACAGACCTTTTACTGAGCATGCCAGTCCAGTAAGTTCCTAATAATTGCAGTTCACCCATACCACTGGCCATCGATGGTCTAGATCTATCTAGTGTTTCACAAATAAATTCTAATGCTAGGATTGGGACGTGCACACGATGGGACTGTCGAACATTTGTTTGTACACATTAGGCTCCATAATTATATACCTCTAGATTATCTTTTCGTCTTCCCAACCCTCACCCTCTCCCAGAAAAACCATCACCCTCTCCCTTTCTGGGGGGGGGGGGGGGGGGGGCGACAGGTAGGCTAGCTAGCCTATCAAAGAGGAAAAAGAAGACTTTTCCGGGAATAGAAATGGAATGAGAATCGATGCTATCTGTGCACAAAATAGAAGCATTCACAAACTTTTGAATTTAGATATATAATAGGGAGAGAGAAACCCAAAGCATGTACGTATGCTCTTTCGCACTTTTTGTAGAATGAAATTAAAATCAAACTGCTTTCAAGTTACTAAGGGGGGGGGGGGGGGGGGGGGTGCGCGCTCGCGAGGGGGGTGTGTGTGTGAATAAAACAACGCAGTTTCGCAGACGTTGAACCTACCAGAAAAAATATATGCCTATCTATTGAAGAAGATGATTATTATCGTTATCATTGCTATCATTATGTTTTATCATTATTGTCATTGTTGTTGCTACAGAAAACTGTAATATTGTAAATTGCTTGAGAATAAGGGAAGTAATACCTACCCTCAATTTGTACGGTAGGCTTTGTTTCCCTTAGGTCTAAGACCGTAGCGTTTTGCACTGTCGTAAACACAATCTTTTCCTTTGTTTAAAGAAAAAAGGCCAAATATGTCAGATATTCTCAAATAATAAGACCAAAATGCATGTTATTAAAAAGAAAGGAAAATCCAACATTTTCAATTTTATTCCTGTCTATTATCTGTTAACGACTTCTCTCACCACTTTGTGGCCATCGTCCAGGAACTTGATAAAAATTGGATGAAAATGTGATACTAAACAGAGGATGAAAAAACTCAATATACATCCGTCAGAGCGCTATTCATAGCCTCAGTTGTTGGAGAACAAAAATGTATAAGGGTCTCTCCCTTATTATCGTGATGGTGCTTGTTTGAGTGTAGCAATGTGATATTTCCACTGTGAATTCTTTGTCGACTCAGTGAGTCAGTTTTGAGACGGAACAGAAACAGTTGCAGTTGGGTTGAGAGCACCCTGCTACTGATTTGCCGAGGATCAAATTACTGTTCGGGGGAGGGGGAAGCATTTCTAGCGATAAAACTCCGGAGGCTGAACTTCGGTGCTTGCCTAAGTGGCGTTTTGAGCGTTGAGCAGCCGCATGATAAGTTCAGAGAGAGAGCCGACTTCCAAGTGCTAGATCAGTGCTAGATCCAGTGAGGAGCAGACACCCCAAATGACAATGCCTAGAGCAGGAGGGGTGCGACCCCCGCCCGTTGTGCTGACTGTTCTGCTCCTGGTACTGCATTTTCACAATACTGTTGCATGTTTTGTAAAGCGTCATTTATCGTTTTATCAGGGTTTTCCATTTTGAGCTGATTTCTTTTCTGTGCCCTGTTGAAGCTGTTCAAAGTTGCTGACTTGCTCTGTGCTGACCTTTTCCCTACTTTTCTAGTTTCTCTTCCTGTTTCAGTGTTTGTAAACCTGCACCAAGCTTGAGCACATGACTAATATTACATACTCCTAATAAGATCATCGCCCACTCCATTATCTTTATTTGCTGGAGTGTAAAACTTTTGCTTTTGTTGGCATGGCACTGCATGTTTATTAATCCCCCCCCCCCCCCCCCCCCCCCCCCTCAAATCTTCCCTTGTTTCCAAGAGCAGAAATGTTGATGCATCAACCTGTGAAGTGTGAAGTAGCCTTATACAATGAATAGGTTTTAATGATATCATTATGCAGAAATAGTTGACACAAATGAGGAAAAAGAAAAGCAAGGTTTTCACTACTGTGTTTGGCTCCTTTGTGTTAGAAAGATGGTTTTATTTTGGTTTTTTGTTGTTCTTTGGCTAGAGGTCCAAGCATTTTACATCTAGTACTAGTAGTAGTCTACCACTAAGGTAGCTGCAATCCAACTTTGGAGATGTTTGGTTTCAGTTTTTATTAAATGTTTTCACTATTTGATAATAATAATAATAATGAAAATATTTCTCCAGTTTTCAATCTGCCCTAAGTATTTAATCATGCTGATTATTTCAGTGAGGCCTTTTCTAGAGATAAACTATCAACACTGCCATTGTGCCATAAATCGGTACACTTTGTAGGCCCACACTGACTTCAGACTAGAGGCTATTCTGCACATAACCTGAGAAGAAGTGATAAGATTAAGAAGGACTAGGAGACAATTAATCATTGATGCAGTCCAAAGATTTAAACCAGTTAGTGAATTGTACAAAAACTTTTTCTTGCTGATAAAATCTGATGCGTGGGATGAGGTGTGTGCATGTGTCTACACTTGTAAATTGTATTTACTTATAGACTAACACAATACTATGCATGTGTGTGTGTGTGTCAGTGTGCATGTGAGATAGATCATAGAGAATGAAGGGGGAGTTTGGAACTTGTGAATAAAATATTTGCATTAAATAATAAATATTCATCATTTTAATGCTAATGGTGAAAGAACGCATTTTGTTTTAACTATAATTTGAGCCATGGGAAATGGGGTATACAACAAATCCAGAATTTTAGCAAATACATAAATTTAGCAAATTATACATGTGTATACATATATATAAATTTTAGCAGTATACTTTTTCAAAGTAAGTCCTCTTCAGGCTCTTGTGTGGTCAACATAGTTATGTTTACATTGTGTTGCTGTACAGCCTGTACTGTAGTGTTATTGTTAACACACATTATTGACTGTTGTTATTTTGAATCTCTCTGAGTCTCTCTCTGTGTCTCTGTCTCTATGATCTATCTCTATTCCCCCTCTCTGTCTCAGTGTCCGTCTGTCTCAGTGTCGCTCGCTCGCTCTCTCTCTCTCTCTCTCTCTCTCTCTCTCTCTCTCTCTCTCTCTCTCTCTCTCTCTCTCTCTCGCTCTCTCTCTCTCTCTCTGAGTCTCTCTCTCTGAGTATCTCTCTCAGAGCATCTCTCTCTTTCCTCCCCCTTCCTCCCTCCCTCCCTCTCCACCCTCCTTCCCCACCCTCCTTCCCTCTCCACCCACCCCTCACACAGAGCTCTGCCAAGGTTCCAGGGCCCAATGGACTGAAGTCAGACACTCTTAGTCAATATTACTCTCCACTCAGTTATAGCATCGATCAGCACATGGTTTCTAGTTTAAACGCGTGTTTTATACTCGAGTCATTCTGGCACTGCACATAGTTTTTTTAGGCTGTTTTCTTTTGCTACTTGAACCAGGTGGATCCCATCCCCCTCCAATTCCAAGTAACAGGTAAAACACTACATAGTACTTGATATATTTTGTTTTTCCATAACCCACCAAACACTGATAAGGGACGTAAATTACAGGATCTTAAGTTATATATTTGATCTTCTGCATGCATTTGGTACGACATGAATTCAAAATTAGTAAGGCACTGACCAGTTTATGCTTGAACTTTGAAGTTAACACAGACAATAATAATATAAAAAAAAATCCTTTCTCTTTATTCACCACACACAGAGCTCTGCCAAGGTTCCAGGGCCCAATGAACTGAAGTCAGATGCTCTTAGTCAAGATTACTCTCCACTCAGTTATATCATCGATCAGCACATGGTTTCTAGTTTAAACACGTGCTTTATAAATCTGTTTTACTTGGGAGGTGGGGGGGGGGGGGGGGGGGGGGGGGGTTGGGGGGTTTTCATTCCTCAACTAGCGCTCTGTGGTTCACCAATCCTGTGATATTTTGATGAGATATTAAATGCCGTGGTGGTTTTTTCTGTGCAGATCCAACATGGGCGTCGATAAACCGAGGTGTTCTGATCTGCGACGAGTGCTGCAGTGTTCACCGCAGTCTGGGCCGGCACATCTCCATGGTGAAGTCGTTGAAGAAGGGGCAGTGGAACCCCAGCCAGCATGCTGTGAGTTCCATCTTCTTCGTGACCCTTTCTTTTGTTGTTGTTGTTGTTGTTGTTTTTTGTTCTTCAGTTAGAGCTCCGAGGTTGGTTTGGTTCACCAGTGGTGAGATTTTGCGTGTGTGACCGCTTTTACCTACTTTTATTTATTTAATTTATTTATTCTTTTATATCGAGGATAATGGAATAAGCACTAATGTGCTTTTTTACATCCAGTCCCCATGTGTATGCGGTTTTGTAAATTGTGTCATCTGTTCCCACCATCACACATTGGCTTACTCTTTCAAAAAGCGGACCAGGATTTAATGTGTGGGCAAGATGTTCTGCATGCGTTTGCACACTGGGCCTCGGTTTATAGTCTCATCCGAAGGATAGAAGCCACATTCCGACTTAGGGATATTTTTTTACATGAACGGTATAAGAGAATGGCAAGGATAAGTGTGTTGTGGGTGGGGGGGGGGGGGGGGGGGGGTGGTGGTAAGGAACATACAGTTGTAAGGGGGGGAAAAAAAAGGGTATTTCAGATATTTGTGTGTTTGGTGGAGGTGGTAGTAGTGGTTGTCAACGTGTGTACACGGTATTCTGCATATGTTTGCACATTGGACCTGAGTTTAAAGTCTCACTTTCCAGGGGAGTGGAGTCAGTACTGATGTTAACTTCATTGAAAAGGCCCCTTGAAAGGGCTTGAATTGGGGCTTTCAGATTTTGTGCGCAACATTTTAACCATCAGGCTATCCCATGCTCTGTGTGTGTATAATATTAGTAAAGCTCACTTACTTAGCAGTAGTAGTAGTAGCACTACTGCTAGTACTAGTAAGAGGGAAAATAAGAGAGAGAGAGAAATGTATGTATGTTTGTTTGTGTGTGTTTGTAGATAGTGTCAGTCTGTGGTGTGTGTGTGTGTGTCTTTGATTTTATGTCTGTTCTCTCTCAGGGATGTGTGTGTGTGTGTGTGTACATGTGTGTTTGTGTGTGTGTGTGTGAGACTCTGTGTCACTGTGTGTGTGTGTGTATTGTGTGTGTGTGTGAGACTCTGTGTCACTGTGTGTGTGTGTGTGTGTGTGTTGAGTTACTATTACTACTGTTAGGATCACTGTGTGTATGTCAGTGTATAAGCTGTTGATACTGCATGGTGTTATCTTATACCGTGTGTTGTGTTGTGGTTGTGACCAGTTGGTGTACCAGCTAGCCACCAACGGAGCCAACAACATTTGGGAGCACACCATGCTGGACCCCTCTCAGAACAGGCATGGCCGCAAGAAGCCAGGGCCTAGAGACCCTCTGCAGTGAGTGAGCCAGCGCCACACTGACCTGACTTGTCTGTGTTGTCGTCTGTGTTGTCTTCTGCTGATCCGTCTGGCTGTACTGTACTGGTTTGTGCTGTGGAGTTGTGTTACTGTGCTGTGTTACTGTGTTGTGTTGTGTTGCCAGTAGTGTGTTGTATCGTGTCACAGCACGGTGTTGTGATGTGTTTTTAGTTGCGCTGTGTTGGTGTTAATGTTCTGTTTTGTTTGTTGTATGGGGGTTTGGTTTTTGTTGTGTTGTATGGGTTTTTGTTGTGTTGTTGGGGTTGGTTTTTGTTGTGTTGTTGGGGTGGTTTTTGTTGTGTTGTGTGGGTTTGGTTTTTTTGGGGTTTTATTGTGTTGTGCTGTTTTATGCAGTGTGGTGTTATGTTGTGTTTTCTGGTTGTTCTTGTTGTTGTGTGTTGCTGCCTGTTTTCTCAGCTTAACTCACTCCTTACGGTCCACTGCGATCGCGATGGTCTCATGCAGAAAACACTTGCCTACGAACCACTGCGATTGCAGGATTTAACTTTCGGAATTTTTTTTAGCTCACTGACGTCAACTTTTTTTTAAAAATCTGGTAGCTGGCTTTCGACTTGGACCTTCTATCTACACGTCAACTACAAACCCTAAAAGTTTGATGTGTTGAGTATCTTTTCAGTTATAAATTTTGTAATCCGCACAAACGGCCGGTATACAGGGATTCGCAAAGTAAATACCAGCCTGGGGCTTCACCCACAATGTGCACTCGTGTCTCACTCATCCCACCTGGGAATCACCATGCGATGAAAATACACACTGAATGAGAAATTTGTGTGTATGACTCTTTTTCACTTGACATGCCACATAGGCAGCCATGCTCCAGCTTCAGAGGATTTTTTTTTTCTCCTTGAAAGGAGAGGACAGGTGCTTATCCTAAGAGTTTGTCATGGCTGAAGACAAATCTCAACGTAACGTTTTACAACATAACAACATTTTAGTGTAGGCTTGACATTTGGATGACATCAATAACTGACACAGCTTTTGGCCTGGCCAGCTTTTCTTGTGATTATGGTGTACTGTTTTCTCCATTTCCAGTATGTGTTTTGCTTGGCTGTTTTTGTTGCGTTGGTCTGTACTGCGTTTTTTTGCACTGTGCACCTGTGCTGGATTGTATTGTGTTGCATTATGGTGTTGCATTGTGTTGCATTGTCTTTGTAATAAGTGAGCATAGAAGCTCCGATATGGTATATGACTTAACAGTCAGTTTGCAAAAGGAGAAACGGTGCTATTGCTTTTGGTAGCAAGTTTGTTTGCGCAAGTAAACGTGTGTGCATACACTTCACACATGCATTCACTCTCTTGTGCACACGCACGCACGCACACACACACACACACACACACTCATTCACACACATACACACACACACACACACTACAGACTTGTCGTGACAAGGTGTATGTATAGATCTATAAGCTAACCCACAGAAAAAGAAATGATTGATTTCATTCAGAGTAAAGTTTCCTCATCCTCAAGAATTGGTTTTAAAATTAATGAAAAAAGTAGTATTACAAAGTTAAACAAACAAACAAAATGTCAAATTCAGTGAAAAACTAAAGGTGTAGGGGCCAGCATCTTTCTTGAGAAAGTTAGTCACTGACAATTTATTAATTAATATAAAGTAACGATATGAAATTACCGTTTCTAACAATGGAAGGGAAAGAATTCTAGATAGTAGATAAGAGAAATGGTTGATCTCACAGCCTGAGTAGTTTCCCTTCAATTTGACAGCTAAAAAAAAAAAAATTATTATTTTTTAAAAATCTTAAACATGCTTTTGTTGGACATACAACACATCTCTTTGTGACACAACTACGACACAACTCCAAATAGTTTTAAAAATGACATGGTAGTTGTGTTGAAATCATTGTGTCATCATCCATTCTCCAGTGCTATGACGGGTTTTTTCTTATCGTCATTATTGTCACCAGGCTCACCAGTACTATCATTTTTCATTTTGAAGCATTACGATTCGTGTTAGGAAGCGTGCTATGTGGGTCATCATTGGCGATTGTGTTGTGTTATGAACAGCCCCAACAAGTCGGACTTCATTCGTGCCAAATACCAGTTCCTCTCCTTCGTCAACAAGCAGAAGGACAGCGACGCTAGCTCCCTTGACGACGTCAGCAAGGTAACCTCCCTTTGTAATCGTCCTTCATGGCACGACTTAAGTATTTTTGACTTGATTTGACTTTGCCTGTGTCAGTGACAACAGATTTTCTGATTTTCTGTGATAATTCAGACAGTTTTGACTTTGAGACAAAAATTGACCAACTACTTAGGTTCAAAGATCTCGTAAAGTATCTACTTAGAAATAAAGTAAGTGTTTACTTTGTCTTAGTGGATTTTAGGAAGACAAATTTGAAGAACGTAAAATTCATTTCCAGAAAATATGGTAGTACTGGAGAGATTCAGGTTGTCTTGCGGTTTGTGTAAACTTCTTCATGTTGTTAGTTTTGGGGAGTGTGGGGGTTCGTCCTGATATAACTCGCGTAGTCTGCTGGACTGAAAACATAGTGAATGAATGGAATCTATAGGAATCAGGTATTTGTTTTTGCTGGTAGTTTGCCATGTAAAAACCTTCATATCTTGTAAAAAGATAACAGTAAAAAGGGGGAAAAGAAAGACTGAAATGTGCAATGTACTTTATAGGAGTGTGTGCGGTAGCAATATATGTGTTTGTGGATAGGGGTTTTTTGGTTGGTTTGGGGGTTTTTGAGGGATTTTTTATTTGCTTTGAAAATTATCATCATATTATCAGTTTAGTACACGATTTTCAAGTAAGGCATTTTATGTTTACTTGAGCTAAAGTGATGGACGTTTGTTGTTGAAAATTTGCAGGAGCTGCACTCCAGTGTTCGAACAAACAATGTAGAAACCTGTCTCCGCTTGCTGTCCAAGGGAGCTGACCCCAACTACTTTCACAGAGTAAGTGATGAGATTGTCTCCCTGGTTGGCCCACACTCCATTTTGTCAGAAACCTGATTGTGAAAGTCTGACGGATTGAATGAATAGGAATCAGGTTAGCTGTAATGGTGGTTACCTGTGACAGGTTTAGTTACAAGTAGAAAGTGTTTGTGGTGTGTGTGTGTGGTTTGTTTGTGTCTGTGTGTGTTTTTTTGAGTGTGTTTGGGTGCTACTTATGTTTTGGAGAGTGAGAGAGAGTCTGTGTGTGTATGTGTGTTTATATTTCCAGAAATTTTATTTTGATGATACTGTAAATACAGTACTTAGGGGCTTTTTTTGTTTAGTTTTTGTTGTTTTTATCAGTCAGCGTAAACAGTCGATAATGTCATCTCATGGATTATGTGTGTGTGTGAGAGTGTGTGTGTGACAGAGAGAGAAAAGGAAGGATAACCAAGTGAGATTGTTTTTTAAAATCAGAAACTGCTTCAACAAAAACCAAACTTGGGATTATAATTAGATAATGAATTTTGACCTTGACATATGTGACCCTCCACCACACAATGAGTCGCATTGGACCCCTGACCCACTTTTCTGCTAGGAGCCATTGTAAGGAGATGGAGGGTCAGGTTGTCGATTTTGAAATTTCAGGATTTTTTTCTCCCAGGAGTTGATATTGATACCAACTCCCGTTTCCCGAAAAGTCCTTAAAAAGAGAGACCCCAAACCCATCCATCTAAAAAAAAAAAAAAAAAATGTTGATCTTTCGCAAAAGTGTAGGCCATGTTGGTATCAATGCTCTAGCCACTAGGCTTCTCCCCCCCTCCCCTACCCTGAAGTTAGTGTTTCAAGTCAAAAAGGAGAAAAGACATTCTCAAAAGACTTAATTTTAGTGTACACATTCTCTTGGGGATGGGATAGCTCAGTGGTCAGAGCGCTCGCTTTCCCACAGCTAATGTTAAGCAACATCGAGCAAGGTTACCAATTGGATGGGTGACCATTTGTGCACCTTGGTTTTAGTACAGTTCCCCCAGTTCACCCAGCTGTAAATGGGAACCTGCCCTCTTTAGGGTCAGGGAAGGTAAAGCAGCGAAGGAAAGGAGATGGGCGCCACCCTCAATATGCTGGCCCCTGGAGAAGCTGAGGTCTCTTGACGCCTCGCTCCCCCTATGACCTCATAGGTTATGGGGACACCTTTACCGTTACGCATTCTCTGTAATGACCAGAATAGGAGATAAGCAATAACACAGTCTCAGAAACGAGAGACAGTCAGAAACGAGCCATGCTGGCGGTGCCTCGTGGCGCTGACCAGTGTGTGACACATGCGACCTGGTGTGGCAGGAGAAAGGCAACTGCCCCATGCATGTGGCGGCTCAGGGGGGACAAACGGCCCAGGTGGAGCTGCTGGCCGTGTACGGGGCAGATCCTGGAGCCCGCGATGCTAACGGCCGCACCCCCATCGACTACGCCAAGTGAGTCGACAGCGGTGATGGTGAAGTGGGCTGGGTTATGTTGGAGGGGTGGTGTGTGTGTGTGCAAGAGAGAAAGTGAGTGTGTGTTGTGTGTTTGTGCGTGCAAGAGAGAAAGGGAGTGTGTGTGTGCATGTGTGTGCTGAAGGGAAGATATGCAGAGATAGTTCATGAAGTTTACTCTGTTTGATGGTTCAAGAAGTTTACACCATCTGATTGTTCATGAAGTTTACACCATTTGATTGTCCATGGAGTTTGCACCATTTGGTTGTTCATGAAGTGTTGTTCATGAAGTTTACACCATCTGATTGTTCATGAAGTTTGCACCATTTCATTGTTCATGAAGTTTACTCTGTTTAATGGTTCATGAAGTTTACACCCCTTGATTGTTCATGAAGTTTACTCTATTTTTTTTAATATTGTTCATGCAGTTTACACCCATTGATTGTTCTTGAAGTTTACTCTATTTGATTGTTCATGAAATTCACACCATTTGACCCCCATTGGAAAGAGTTGAAAATAGTGTCCATTAATTTTACACCATTTGTTCCTGAGGGTAAGATTTGGAAGTACTATTCATGACTTGACACTGTTTGTTCCTGAAGGGAACATACAGGGTTACATATGTCTTGTATGCACTATTTTTGCTGTCTGTCGTATTTCAAAGATCTTTTATTGTACCCCAGCCGGAGTCCAAAGCAGTCTTGACAATCGGGCTTGTGTCTTGCAGGACGGAGGGCAACACAGATTTGGCAAATCGCCTGGTGGAGCTGCAGTACGAGCTGACCGACAGACTGACCTTTTACATCTGTGGCCGAAAACCAGGTAAGGGCCCACTACACACACACACATATTTATATATATAGGGGTACGGGATAGCCTAGTGGTCAGAACATTGCGCTCGCAATCTGACGACCCCGGGTTCCATTGCCGTTCAAGGGGATACTTTTCCTCTGGAGTTAACGTCAGTGCAGACTCCACTCTCCCCAAAAGTCCTTCGGATGAGACTATAAACCGAGGCCCCGGTGCAACGCATGCAGAACATATTGCGCCACGTTAAACCTGTTCCCTTTTTGTAAAGTAGCCATTGTGTGCCGGGGAACAGATACAGAATTCACAAATCTGCATACAACGGGACGGTTTAAAAAAGCACATAATGCTTATTCCTTATCCTTAAAATAAAAAATAAAAAAAAAAGAAATAAATATTTGGAAAATGTCAACTTTGGTTTTAAAACAAAAAAAGGGTTCAGTGCAGAAGTTTTCCCACCTAAAGGACCATTTGCCTCACAAGACCCAAGGATTTTTCCCTTCACTGTTTCAGAAACCGGGTCTAACCAGGAAGAAAAAAATAGTCAAAATTTTTCACACAGTAGAAGGCCCAAAACAAAACTTTCCCGTCGCTGTTAGTTTTTTACCTTAACCCCAAAACTAACTTCAACAAGAGAACGTTTTTCAAGCTTAAAAGCCATGCCCCATTCAACATGTATTCATCCACCCCTTCACGATCTAAAAGCACACTTGCACTTTCCCACCTTCACACACTCGTTAAAAACACATATTATGCCGGGTTTTTTTTTGTTTCTTTGGGTTTTTTTATTCCAGTGAAAACAACTTTGACACAAAAGTCGTCCCATCAGAACATTTGCAGTATTTTTATTAAAAAAGTTTAAAGATTGGCGAAAAACCACAAAACCATCCCCAAGTCCAAGGGAAGTCACGTTCATTTTTTTGCTCAGTTCATCTATCTTTTTAAAAATTTTTTCAATAAAATTTATAATAAAAATTTCTGAGGGGCTCGGACTTTTGTTTCAAAAGTTATCATATTTTAAGAGCCTTGCTGAAAAGGTAAAACTTCGCAAAATTGTATTAGTGATTTTTTTGTCACATTTACGTGAGAATGTAAATTGATAATGGAATTATAAAGGAAAGGGTCCCAAACCTATGGGTCGTTAGGGAGTGAGGGATCGAGACCTCAACTTCCCCAAAGGGGGAGCATATTAGGGGAGTCCCATCCTCCCTCGCTGCTTTTCCTTTCCCCGACCCAAAAGGGAGTCCCTTTTAACTGGGAACGGGGGACCACACTGAAGCCAAGGTGCGCAAATGGTCACCCATCCAATTGATAACCACGCTCGATTTGCTGGGGAAAGCGAGTGCTCTGACCACTGGGCTATCCCACCCCCTGAAGTTCGTTATTGAAGGGTGGAATTGTGCTTTCATCACTTCAGGATTGGAAGCAACATTTGTCAGGATAAGGAATGTCCGGAAGACACAGAAATGTATGGTTTCAGGACTGAGAGACTTTTTCACATTCACCCATGCATGCACATGCATACACTTGTGCACATATATGCACACACCACACTCACACAACACATATATGCATATCTGCACAAACCACACACACATCCCTAAAAGTTGGGTTTTTAAAAAATATCAGTGAATGTTTTTTTTAAAGTGTCATAATCCATGTGTTTAAATTTTAAAAAATTTTTGTTTTTTCTCCAGATCACAGAATTGGACAACATTTTAAAATTCCTGAGCTTGGCGACCAGTAAGTAATTACAAAATAGGTTCATTGTTTGAAAAGATAGAACATAGAATATGTTCAAGTGGAAGTTGGGGGGTGGAATAGGGTAACAGTTACAGCATTAGATTCTGAACATCAGTAGCATTGGATTCAAACCCAAGTTTTGTGTTTGTTTGTGCCCGGGCGCTGAAGAAAAGATATGGAGATTGTTCATGAAGTTTTCACCATTTGATTGTTCATGAAGTTTTCACCATTTGATTGTTCATGAAGTTTACACAAGTTTGCACCATTTGATTGTTCATAAAGTTTACACAAGTTTGCACCATTCGATTGTTCATAAAGTTTACACAATTTGATATTTCATAAAGTTTACACCATTGAATTGTTCATGAAGTTTTCACCATTTGATTGTTCATCAAGTTTGCACCATTTGATCGTTCATGAAGTTTGCACCATTTGATTGTTCATAAAGTTTACACAATTTGATAGTTCATAAAGTTTACACCATTTGATTGTTCATGAAGTTTTCACCATTTGGTTGTTGATGAAGTTTACACCATTTGGTTGTTCATGAAGTTTTCACCATTTGGTTGTTGATGAAGTTTTCACCATTTGGTTGTTGATGAAGTTTGCACCATTTGGTTGTTGATGAAGTTTACACCATTTGATTGTTCATAAAGTTTACACAATTTGATAGTTCATAAAGTTTACACCATTTGATTGTTCATGAAGTTTTCACCATTTGGTTGTTGATGAAGTTTACACCATTTGGTTGTTGATGAAGTTTACACCATTTGGTTGTTCATGAAGTTCGAAGTGTTTTTTTGTTCGGCAGCCATTATGTTGTGTTTTCATAGCAACCATTATCTGCAGGAGTTGATATTAAATAATGCTGTCTGTGAAACAGAAGTTATGTTACTTCTGTTTTATAGGAAAAAACGTGTAAATGTTGGAAAAGAAAAAATGCTTTCATTATAGCGTCTGACCTTCATTTTTTTTTTTAAAGCACTTTCTATCTGTCTGTCCGTCTGTCTGTCTGTCTGTCTGTCTGTCTGTCTCTCTCTCTCTCTCTCTCTTTCTCTCTCTCTCTCTCTCTCTCTCTCTCTCTCTCTCTCTCTCTCTCTCTCTCCTCTCTCTCTCTCTCTCTCTCTCTCCCCTTCTCCTTTCTCTCTTTCTCTCCCTCTCTCTCCTTGTCTCTGTCTGTCTCTGTCTGTCTGACAGTCTCTGTGTCTCCCCCCCCCTCTCTCTCTCCCCTCCCTCCCTCCCTCTCCCTCTCTCCCCCATCTCTCTCTCTGTCATTTCAAATCTTAAATAGTGTAGCGAGAATAATTTGCACACAGTAACACTATGGGAAAATTAGATCATTATCATGATAGACAGACTAGGTGGGGTTGTTTTTCAGGGTGTTGTTTTTTTCCATTCCTCTCAGTCGTACGATCATGGTTTTTTGTCTTTGTCGTTGCAGAACGGCTGACTTGTCAGATCTGGCCAGACAAGCCAAAAAGAAATTGCAAGATGTGAGTTGTGTGACATTTTTCCTCTCTGTTGGATGTGTCTGTGGAAAACAGTGAGTGAGTGAGTATGCGTGTGTGTGTGTGTGTGTGTGTAGGTGGGTGGATGTAATATGTGTGTGTGTGGAGGTGGGGGGTGGGGGGGTGGATGGGTGTGTGTAGTTGTGTATGTGTTTCTTTTTCTTCTCATAAGTTCAATGTCTTTTCACTACCAGGTAATTCAGACAGTTGTACATCCATGTTAAGAATGTACAAAAAAAGAAAAAGAAAAAAAGGATGAGAGAGTGTGTCTGTTTATACATATACTAGTAGATTCTGCCTGTCACCATTCCATACATTAATGTTCAAATCAAAAGTCTTCCACAAAATATCTTTGGTACAAGGATAGTGGTTACCAAATCAGCAACAGGCCTTTTCATGCCAATCAAAACTGATGATAATGATTGATAAAAGTAATGATGATGATAAGGATAGTAATGATAATAATAATAATGAAGATGTTAGTGACAAAATCAATTTTGTATAGCAGAATTATCCTGTAATTTAGGCTCCAAGAGAATTACTTGCACTCACACACAAACACACACACACTCACTCACTCACTCACTCATACATACTCACTTGCTCACTCACTCTCTCTCTCTCTCTCACACACATACACTCTCTCTCTCACACACACATACACTCTCTCTCTCTCTCTCTCTCTCTCTAAATATGACACCTGTGTGCATGATTTTTTTTTAAAAAGTTGTCATCTATTCTTACCAGTACAAAATGGCCTACTCTTGTGGAAGGTGGAATGGGTTCTTGATGTGTGCTTGAGATGTTCTGTATGCATTTGTACATTGGGCTTCAATTTATAGTCACATTTGAAGGACTTTGACATTCATGTCAATTTTTTCCCCCATCAAACTGGGAAGAATGTGCAAAGTTGATGATCTGAAGTCTGTAGCTAGTACTAATAGACTGCGCTGGTTTGGGCACGTTCAACGGAAAGCAGACCACCACATCATAAAAAGAGCAATGAACTTCGTGGTGGATGGAAAGAGACCAAAGGGAAGACCTAGCAAAACCTGGGCTGCCTGTATTGCAGATGATCTTAGAGAAAGGGGCATAAATAAAGGAGGAAGCTCAAAACAGAGAGAGATGGAGAAGGCTCATCAATGTCAAACCTCTCCTGGGAGAAACATGACAAAAAAGGAAGAAGAAGAAGAAGAAACTGGGAAGAAAGGGTGAGGGTGGTAATCAAACCCAGAACCTCATGGTTTACTTGTTGGGCAGCCAAACTTCTTCACCATCTTGCCGTTCTCCTTCTTAATGTATGTGTGTGTGTTCGTGTGTGTTCGTGTGTGTGTGCAGCTTCCCAACCACCTGTTTGAAGAACTAGCCATGGATGTCTATGATGAGGTGGACAGAAGGGAGAACGACTCCAGTGAGTATAATAATAATAATAATAATGTATGGAATTTATATAGCGCTGAATCTTCTATATGACACAGCAACATTGTACTCAGTATATAATTATAATACAGATGTGTTGTGGCTCTAGGAATATCGCAACAAGCCACTTTGATGTAAGTGATTGCCAACGTGACAGGAAACCTTGTAATATATATTCTTTTTTGCTTCAGTTATGGGAAACATTGCGGTATATTCTTTTGCTTAGATTTTTTTTTTCTGCATTCCTTGGTTAGAGCTCTGGGGTTGACCTGTGATGAGACTTTGCGTATGCGACTGTTTTAACCCACCATTAAGGTAGCTGCATTCCGACTTCAGGGATGATGTCTAAACAAGTACACCTGTGTTCATACAGTTTTTAAAAATTTTGTTTTGTCATCAGTTCTTAACGGCATGAAATGGCTTAGTCTTCCAAAAGGTGGAACAGGTTTTTAATGTGCGCACAAGACATTCTACATGCATTTGCACATGGGACCTCGTTTATCGTCGCTTCCAAAGGACTTTGACATTCAGTTTGATTTTCTCGTAAAACTAGGGGGAAAAGGAGGCTGGGAATTGAACCCAGAATCTCACTTGTTTTCTTTTTAGGCAGGTGAATGTCTTAACCATCCTGCCACTTTCCTTCTTTGGTAGGTTTTTCTGCATTTCATTTTGTTCTTTTTGAATGTTTTTTTTTGTTTTGTTGGGGGGGGTGGGGGAGGGGGGGGAGGGTCGATTCTTTATACTCTGGTTCAGGTTTGTTTTATTTAGGTTTTTACTTATTTAATTTTTTTTCATTTTTATATCTATAAACAATATTGATTCTGTTGCTTTTATTATATATTTTTTGGGGGGGCATGATATATTGTGATGGGGCTGTTACTAGATGAACTCCCATGCGATCAGAGTCTGTCACAGCATCATAATAATAATAATGATAATAATGTATGGAATTTATATAGCACTGAATCTTGTAAACCAACAAGTCAAAGCACTCCATTTTTTTTCCCCCCGAGGATAATGGAAAATATCACTCGGGTGCTTTTTAAATTTTTTTTCATTTTTTTCCCCATCCAGTCCCTGTGTGTATGCGGTTTTGTAAATTTTGTCATCTGTTCCCACCGGCACACAATGGCCTAGTCTTTCGAAAAGCGGAACAGGATTTAACTTGTGCACAAGATGTTCTGCATGCGTTCGCACACGGGGCCTTGGTTTATAGTCTCATCCGAAGGACTTTGACGTTCAGTTCAATTTTTTAGTCAAACTGGGAAGAAAGGGTGAGGCTGGGAATCAAACCCAGAACCTCACGGTTTACTTGTTGGCAGGCAAACATCTTGACCATCCTGCCACCTTCCTTCATGTTTCTAAGTCGGCACACACCTGCGAATTGTGCGACACTCTTGTTTCCTTGGGTGGTGGTTTAAACCTCTCCAATGCATACACTTCGCCTACGCGGTGAAATGTAGGATTTATGCAGCCTCTAGGCCCTACTTCGAGGTCGCACACACACTCTCTGAATATGTCGTGTACCCAGGTTTGTGCAGAGATGAGTGATTGAAGATCTCCCGCTGTGTTACATATAATCAGCGACTGCTGTTGTATCAGTGTTGTTAGATTTGCCGTATGTCAAATCAAGTCAAGTCAAACTTTTATGTGCGTGTGTGTGTGTGTGTGCGTGTGTGTATGTGCGTGCGTGTGTGTGCGTGCGTGCATGTGTGCGTGCATGCGTGCGTGTGTGTGTGTGCAGTCTGGTTGTCGACCCATGACCACACATCCATTGTCAGTGAGCGGCTGACTGTGCCTCACCTGCCTGTCAACCCTGAACTGTCCACCACGCGTAACCAGGTCAGGGGGCAGTCGTTTCTTTTCCTCTCTGCTCTGTTGCTCTGTTTTGTGCTTAGGTTTATGAATATTTCATTTCTTTTCCTATGTCTGTCTGTCTGTTTCTCTCTCTCTCTCTTTGTTCTCTCTCTCTCTCTCTCTCTCTCTCTCTCTCTCTCTCTTGTCTTTCTCTCTCTCTCTATCAAGAATATCTTATTTCCTTTCCTAAGTCTGTCTCTTTCTCTCTCTTCCTCTCTCTCTCTCTCTCTCTCTCTCTCTCTCTCTCTCTCTCCTCTTTTCTCTCTCTCTCTCTCTCTCTCTCTCTCTCAAGAATATCTTATTTCCTTTCCTAAGTCTCTCTCTCTCTCTCTCTCTCTCTCTCTCTCTCTCTCTCTCTCTCTCTCTCTCTCTCTCTCTCTCTCTCTCAAGAATATCTTATTTCCTTTCCTAAGTCTGTCTCTTTCTCTCTCTCTCTCTCTCTCTCTCTCTCTCTCTCTCTCTCTCTCTCTCTCTCTCTCTCTCTCTCCCTCTCTTTTCTCTCTCTTTATCTCTCTCTCTCTCTCTCTTTCTCTCTCTCTCTATCTTTCTCTCTCTCTCTTATCTATCTCACTCTCCTCTTCTCTCTCTCTCTCTCTCTCTCTCTCTCTCTCTCTCCTCTCTCTCTCTCTCTCTCTCTCTCTCTCTGTAAAAAATGGTTTGTTGATGTAGATCTTATGGTGTACTTATACACTGTTTTTCCAGTGCTTCAGAGGGGCTAATACCCAAAGGACATGTCACATTCATTCTTTGAAACAATCCTATTTTCAACAAATTATGTTTTGTTACTTTTATATGAAAGAGAGAGACTATTTTTATTTGAAAATAACAATACACAATTTGTTGAAAGTAGAATTGTTTGAAAGAATGAATGTGACATGTCCTTTGGGCATTGGCCCCTTTGAAGCACCGGAAAAACAGGCCAGCTATGGCTGAAAGCGTGGATATTGTGAATATACCCAGCATGCTTCCTACAGAGGGATGGGCTCTGCCAAGTTCAACTTGCCCCAAAAGACACAGCCTGAAAAAGTCAGTGCTGTGCCCCAATGACTCCTCAAGGGTAACATTACATTAAGGAAGAAATTGAATCAAGCCAATTTATTTTATGGAATTTGGTTTTTTGTTATTTTTTCATCCCTTGGCTAAAGCTCTGAGGTTCGTTCACCAATGGTGAAATTTTGTGTATGCAACTGTTTTTTGCCCACCATGAAGGTAGCCACATTCCGACTTTGGGGATAAGATTAATATAAGTATGTGATATGAAAAAAACAAAAACAACAAAAAAACCACAGTGTCAGAATGAAATCTTGCTCACAAAAAGAAGCAACACAAAAAAGAAGGAGAAGAGTGAACTTGGTCTTGTCTGTGTATATGATCATAATAATGTATGGAATTTATATAGCGCTGAATCTTGTAAAGCAACAAATCAAAGCGCTCAGATGATTAAAAAAAATTTTTTATTTATATGTACAGGGACGACAGAAGCTGGCTCGTTTCAACGCTCGCGAGTTTGCCACCCTGGTGATGGACATCCTGAATGACGCTCGGCTCCGACAGACGGGCATTGCTCAGACGCCGAAAGAGCCAGGTACAGGCAGACAGACAGACAGACAGACAGACAGACAGACCACTGTCCTCGTGGTGAACTGAAGGGCAGTGGAGTTTGTTTGACGCTGTTGTTGAAGAGCGTTGTCGATAGTTAGTTGTTTGTATGTCTGTTGTTATTGGGTTTGTACAGAATTGGGTCGTGAGTGTGTTCTCGTTTGTGGTTGTATTTGATTGGGCTTTCAAAAAAATTTCTTTATACGGTTTTATGTATGTATTTATGTATGGCCAACAGTCATTGTCAATATGAATGTGTTTTTGAAAATCCTCCTTGCATGTTCCAGGTGGAGGGGTCTCTGTCTCTCTCTCTCTCTCTCTCTCTCTCTCTCTCTCTCTCTCTCTCTCTCTCTCTCTCTCTCTCTGTCTGAGTCTCTCTTTCTCTCTCTCTCCCTCCCTCCCTCCCTCTGCACATCTCTCTCTGTCTCTCTCTCCCTCCCTCCCTCCCTCTGCACATCTCTCTTTGTCTCTCTCTGTCACTCTCTCTCCCTCCCTCTGTGCCTGTCTCTCTCTCTTTCCCTCTCTCCCCCTCCCCATCTGGCTCTCTCTCTCGTCATAAAGTGCTAGTAACGTAGAACATTTGAAAAAAGAAAGTGTGATGTGAAGCATGAGAACGAAGATGATATCTTCATATTGTGTATAGATGACAGCGATAACGACGATAATGATCTACCACCATATTGTGTATAAACAACAGTGATAATGACCATAATAATCTACCTCCGTGTTATGTATTGAGGATAGTGATAACAACGATAAGATCTACCTCCATATTATGTATAAACAGTGATAACAACAATAAAGATCTACCTCCATATTGTATGTATAGATGACAGTGATAACGACAATAATGATCTACCTCTGTGTTATGTATAGATGACAGTGATAAAGACAATAATGATCCACCTCCATATTATGTATAGATGACAGTAATAATAACAGCGATAATGATCTAGCTCCATATTGTATATAGATGACAGTGATAACGACAACAATGATCTAGCTCCATATGCGAAAAGTCCGGGTCTGAAGTGTGCGGCGGTTCGTACCCCGTTTGGACCGGAAACTTTTCCCCCATCCATTAGACCATGAGTGGTGGTCTGGGCGCTAGTCTTTCGGATGAGACGATAAACCGAGGTCCCGTGTGTTACACGTAATTATTTAGCGCACGTAAAAGAACCCACGGCAACAAGAGAGTTGTCCCTGGCAAAATTCTTCGAAAAAAGCCACTCTGATAGGGAAACAAATACAGTTGCAGACATGAAAAAAAAAAAAAAAAAGGGTGGCGCAGCGCTTGTGGCGACGCGCTCTCCTGCTCTCCCCGGGGAGAGCAGCCCGAATTTCATGGAGAAATCTGCCGTGACTTAAAGTGGTATGAAATGAAATCTGAGCGCTTTGATTTGTTGCTTTACAAGATTCAGCGCTATATAAATTCCATACATTATTATTATTATTATAACGACAACAGTGATCTAGCTCCATACTGTATATAGATGACAGTGATAACGACAACAGTGATCTACCCTCCATATTGTTGTATAAACGACAGTAATAACGACAGCGATAACACCCCCACGTTACGCGTGGCTGTCTGTTCTCAGACAAGTTTGGGGGCACCAAGCTGATGAAACGCGCAGAATCCAAGACCATCAGCGCGCTGAGCGACGAGGAGCCGCTGTACGACAGCGTGGCCTCTGACGAAGACTACAGCAGCATCGACTCCCAGAGCATCCGCAGCATGCAGACCGAGATGAAGGGAGACATCACCTCTCCGGTAACAACACACTCTTTTTAACATCTACAGATGCAAAGTTGATAGACAAGTACCAACGCTTTTTCTGTTTTTCAGGCACAGCTATATAACGCCGAGCAGTATAATGCAAGAATTGCAGATAACCTTACGAAATTTGAAATAGAATGGAGTGACTACAAATTGTTATTTCTTGTCACATAAAGGATGAATAAAACGTCAGAAGACACACAGCTTCGGACAAAAAAAATAACATTCCATCAGCAAGCCTTCCTGTAATGGGGGAGGGAGGAATGGCATCTGACAAACCCTACATGTAATATTGTTCAGATGGCATAGCATGTGAATGGTGCTCTGTATAAAATGCCTTTGTGTGTGTGTGTATGTATGCAGGAATGCTGTATACACGCTATCTCTTTGTTATGTACAATATTGAAGTGCATTCATGAACATGCGACTATTACTAGTTAACATTTAACTTATTATTATTTAATTATTATTATCTATTATTATTATCTATTATTATTATCTTGTTGTTTTAACACTATGTCTAAGTTAAGGGAGAGAACCTCTCTTTCCCAGTACATGTGCACTGTGTCACATTTGTATGCTACCGTAACCCAGTAGTGGGTGATATGTAGGGAAGGGTTAGTACATGGTTGGTTACTCTGTAGCAGCTGGTTACCATTAGGGAAAAGGTTTTGTTTGTTTTCTTCAATAATAGTTGCTCACTTAGTGTTCAACAACAAAGAAGATTTTTTTTTCTTTTTATGGGGTTGGGTTGGGTTGTTTTTTTGGGGGGAGGGTGTTGTTGTTTTGTTGTAATTTTTGTGTGTGACTGCACCGAGGCATGTGCTCAAGCAACATGCGTGTGTATGTTGGTGCAGGTGTGCATGCACACACAAACACACATATGTGCAAGTTCAAAGGACATGGCACAAATGCTCAGGATTTTGGCATGCACAGACAAGTATTTGTACGCTTACATGTGAACGACTGTGCCTGCGCACACAGGAACTCACACACATACACATACACACATCTGTATTATATCACACATTCACTCAAAACATACATTCCTGCATGCATGTGTGCATGTCTTGAGCATGCACACACACACAAACACGTGCGCGCACACATACTTACACACACTCTCACTCACTCACTCACTCACTTGAGCATACACACACAAACACACATCGCACACCCCCTACCCCCAAAACACACGCACACACTACACACACACACCACACACACACACACAACATACACACACACACCCTACCCCCAAAACACACACACACACGCACGCACACACACACACCCTACCCCCAAAACACACACACACGATACACACACACAACCACCCCCAAAACACACGCACACACTCACACACCACATACACACACACACACCCTAACCCCAAAACACACACACTACAGACACACACTACACACACACCACTCACACACACACACACACACACACACACAACACACACACAACTACACACACACACACACCACACACACAACACACACACACACACACACACACACACACCCCACACACACACAACCCCAAAACTACACCCTACCCCCAAAACACACACACACTCACACACACACACACACACACTTCACTCTTCACTCACTCACTTCACATGCACACACACACACACACACACACACACACACACACACACACACACACACACACACACACACACACACCTACCCCCAAAACACACACACTCTCTCACACACACACTTACACTCACTCACTCACTCACCACACACACACACACACACACACACACACACACACACACACACACACACACACACACACACACACCCTACCCCCAAAACACACACACCACACTTACACTCACTCACTCACACAACACACCACACACCACACACCACCCACACACACACAACACACCCTACCCCCAAAACACACACACACACTTACACTCACATCACCACACAAACACACACACACACACCACCCCACCCACACACCACCCACACACCCACCACCCCAAAACAAACCAACACACACACATTCACACACAAATGAACATCCCTCATTCTTTTTTTCTCTCTCTCTCTCTCACACACAGGGGCAGCAGGTGGAGGGGCCGGTGACCACAGAGGAATTCATGTCGGTGCGGCGCGCCCTGGCCGAGTCCCAGGCCAAGATCCAGCAGCTGGTGCAGGTCAAGTGCGACCTGGAGAAACACCTCTCCGAAATGCACAACAAGGTGAGCCGTCTTCTGCGTGTAATGCTGCTGGAGGCCTGCACACTGGCCTCAGCCAACACATCCCTACTTTACACACACACACACACACACACACACACACACACACACACACACAGAGCTCAGTTTTTTTTTGTGTGGAGGGTTCTCTCTGTGACAATGTTCGTGTTTTCCATAACCCTCTCGAAGGTGAACGTGAGGTGCGGGATCTTTATCGCGCGTATTTGATTTTCCGTCTTTATATTTGTTTATACAACTTTGAAGTCGCGAGATTTCTCTGTGGGAAATTCAGGCTGCTCTCCCCTGGGGGAGAGCGCGGCGTCACCACAAGAGCAGCGCCACCCTTTTTGTTGTTGTCTGCAACTGTATTTGTTTCCTTGTCAGTGTGGCTTTTTTCTGAGAATTTTGTCAGGGACAACTGTCTTGTTGCTGTGGGTTCTTTTACGTGTGCTGAATAGTTATGTGTAACACACGGGACCTCGGTTTATCATCTCATCCGGAAGACTAGAGCCCAGACCACCACTCATGGTCTAATGGATGGGGGAAACGTTTTGTGTTCAAACAGGATTCGAACCGCCGCACACTTCCGACCCGGACTTTTCGCTTTCTAGACAGGCGTGTTACCTCTAGATCGATCCACCTGTATATCTGTATATGTACACATAGAGAATTGAGGCACTGGAAAGTCTGCCCTGTAAGTTGACTTGGGAAATGGTGAAAATCCCCCACCCGTACTTCACCATACACCGCTGCCGAGATTCGAACCCGGGACTTCATGGACCCACAAGATTGAAGTCAAACTGTCTTAACCTCTCTGCTATAGTGTCTATCGTTATCACTGATGGCTGTTTCTGAGTGAAAGTGCCGAGTTGGTCACTAAAGAGCAAGGTTGTTTTAAGGAATCTGGATTCATTTTATGCGTGGTTGATGTGGTTTCTCCCACAACGCGGTGCCCGTCCTGGGTTGACCCTTACGGTTGGCCAGGGCGTTGCTACAAGGAATGACAGCAGAGTTGGTTTTATACCCTGTTTTAATCTGTATATATAGCTGCACAGTTTTAACTCAATTGAGTCGCAGTGAAATGGATCCTGCCATTTTGTGGTGACGCGTGATTTTAGCTATATTTGAAAAATTCAGCAGACTTACCCAACATAATAATGACATACACATTATACATCATTGAAAAGCTTAAAATGTCTACTTTTGAGATTGTTTCACACTTTTTTAATAGATGACTGTATTTATTTTTTTACAAATTTTCAAAATATGTCACTAAATGATGAAAAATAAAAAGTTTTGAAAATTAGGGCTGGTATCTTACATGGCTTCAACTGTTCATCAACTAGTCCCCTTGAAGCAATGTGATGACTTTTCACCAAAGTAAAGTTCCCTGAAGCTGACTGAATCCATCTGATGACACTTTTTGTACAACATATTTTTTTTTTTTAGAATCATAACACTGGAGAGCCTGAAATCCCAAAGATATCACTTGTTGACATGTCCAAACAAAATTAGCCAACAGACAAAAACCAGGCAAGCTTATGGTCAAGGAAAGCAACTGTGTTTAGAAAAATGATTGCCCTACAGGCCAGAGTACTTTCCCTTGAGTTAAACATCACTTTGTGTGTTTTTTTTTAAAATTCGTAAGTCTGCCGATTCTTAAGCTTCGGCACGTCACAGTAAAGTAGAGGAGTGCCGAAGCTTAAGCTTTGGCACAACCTCAATGAGTTAATCTGAGATTTAAAATTTGAGGAGGTGACAGCCCTGATACGGCCTCTGTGGTTATATGAACAAGAGGATTGGATTGGCAGTTTCTGTCGGACGATGACCCTGTTTGTCACTATCTCTGTGACAGATGGAGAGTCTGCTGATGGAGAACCAGACGCTGCGCACGCACCGGGACAGCGCCCTGGTGGACCACCTGACCAACGGCATCAACGACGAGGCGCTGGACGCCCAGACAGAGCTGATCCAGATCCGGCAGATCCGCCCCCAGGGCCGCCCCTCCTCCATGATCGAGATGCGGGACCCCAACAGGCACCTCATGCAGTCGGTGAGTCCGTGCAGGGCCAGGGTTGGTGGGTGGGTGAACAGGTGGGAGGAAAGGTTGATGGGGTGTGATGGATGAGGGTGGGTCAGTAGTAATGGGATAGAAATCATGTGGAGGGTGGTGATGATGTGGTCAAATGTTTGATAGTGCGGTTTAGTAAGTAGTAAAGCTATGCGAATGATGGTTTTGTTTTGTTAAAGAAAGGACAACTGATAACGTTTTGGGGTTGTTGGTTGTTGTTGTTTTTTTTTGGGGGGGCGGGGGGGATCATTCCTTGGCTTAGAGCTCTAAGGTTCACTAATGGTGAGACCTTTGCATTTGTCAAGTTAAGTCAAAAACACTTTAATCATCCCATGAAGGGCAATTACAATACTGACAGGCGTTGATACAAGGAACGACAGTGGAGTTGGTTTTATATCCTGTTTTAATCTGTATTTATAGCTGCACAGTTTTTGTGGCCGTTTTTTTCCCCCCAACTTTACCGAAGTCACATTCCAACTTTGGGGATAGTGTCTAAACACCACTCCTGTGTGCATGCATTTAAAAAAAAAAAAATTATCATCCATTCCTACCAGCATAAAATGGCCTACTCTTCTGAAAGGCAGGACAGGTTTATAACGTGTGCACAAGATGTTCTGCGTGTGTTTGCATACAGGGCCTTGGTTTATAGTCTCATCCGAAGGACTTTTGACTTTTCAGTGAGTTTTTAAAAAAATATCAAACTGGGAAGAAATGGCGAGGCTGGGAATCGAACCCGGAACCTCACGGTGAGCATGTTAGGTAGGTGAGTGTCTTAACCGTCCTGCCACCTTCCTTCTTGATGGTGATTGTGATTGAGATAGTATGATGTTTGGGTGTGCGCTGGTTGTAGCACACGGAGGAGTAGGGGTGGGGGTTGTTGTTTATTGATAATGGTCTTCGATTTGTTTGTTTTTTACAAGATTCAGCGCTATATAAATTCCATATATTATTATTATTATTTTGCTGATGAAAAGAATTGGTGATGTGAAAAAATCAAAGGCATGGTAGAGTGAGTGACGATTCAGAATGAGTGACATGATAGAATCTGTGATATGATAGAATCAGTGATGCATTGGAATCAATGATATAATAGAATTGGTGATGCAGTAGAATAAATGATGCATTAAGATCAGCAGTGCAATAGAATGTGCAATGCAATTGAATCAATGATGCAATTGATTCAACAATGTAATTGATGCAATTGAATCAACAGTGCAACTGAATCAACAATGCAACTGAATCAATAATGTAATAGAATCAAGAATGCAATAGAATCAATGCTCAATGTAATAGAGTCGATGATACATATAGAGTCACTAATGCAATGGAATCAATAACGCAATAGAATCAATAGCACAATAGAATCAATAACACAGTAGAATCAACAATGCTATAGAATCAATAACGCAATAGAATCAGTAGCACAATAGAATCAATAACACAATAGAATCAACAATGCTATAGAATCAATAACACAATAGAATCAACAACGCTATAGAATCAACAGTGCAATAGAATCAATAACACTATAGAATCAACAATGCTATAGATTCAATAACACACTAAAATCAACAGTGCAATAGAATCAATAACACTATAGAATCAACAGTGCAATAGAATCAATAACACTATAGAATCAACACAATAGAATCAACACAATAGAATGAACAATGCAATAGAATCATTAACACAATAGAATCAGCAATGCTATAGAATCAATAACACTATAGAATCAATAGCACAATAGAATCAACCATGCAATAGAATCAGCAATGCAATAGAATCAGCAATGCACTAAAATCAATAACACTATAGAATCAACAGTGCAATAGAATCAATAACACCATAGAATCAACAATGCTGTAGAATCAACACAATAGAATCAATAACGCAATAGAATCACCGATGCAGTAGTGTCAGTGTTCACTGCAATAGAATCAATGATGCGGTAGTGTCGATGATGTGACGATGTGATGTGATGTGTGTTGAATGCAACAGAATCAACAATGCATTAGTGTCAATGTTCACTGCAATAGAATCAGCGATGCAGTAGTGTCAGTGTTCACTGCAGTAGAATCAACGATGCGGTAGTGTCAGTGATGTGACGATGTGATGTGATGTGTGTTGAATGCAACAGAGCCCTGGGTCCAGCAGTGGACAGATATCAGGAGCGTCGTCTGTCTCCAACATCTTGCTGGCTGGCTCAGGACAGGTCAGTCTCTCCGTTGCCGTGCTAGTTATATAGTAAAGTCCCAGCGGAGGTTTCCGATTTAGGGACTGTAATTCAAACGTAGGGAAACTTTCTGTCTTATTTGACTGCAGGGTGTTAATTTTTGTGTGTGGTAAAGTTTTTTTGTGTTGTGTGGTCTTTGATTTGATGTCTGTTTGGTTTTAGTGGTGTACGATGTTTCGTCCTGTGGGAAACTAGAGTACTCTCTCCCCTTTTACACCTCACCCACACAAGGAAGTTAGTTCTTCAGTGTAACGTACTTCCACCAAAAAGTGATAATTAGACAGTTTAGTGTGTGTGTGAGTGTGTGTATGTATGTATACATGCGTGCGTGTATGTGTGTGCATATATGAGTGTGTGTGAATGTGAGTGTGTGTGTGTGAACGAGTGAGAGTATATAAGTGAAATTGTGTGCGTTTGTGAGGGTGTGAGTGTATGTGGGTGTGTGCTCGCGCGCACGTGTGTGAATATATCCTAGAAATTGTGTTACGTATGTGTGTGCCTGTATGTGTGTTTGAGTGTGTGCATGTATATGTGCGTAAGTGCATGCATGCGTGTGTGTGTGTATGTATATATGTGTGTTAGTGTGTGCATGCATGTGTGTGTGTGCGCTTGTTTGCGTGTGAGCATGTGTACATGTATGTGTTCAAGAATGCACACACATTGACCTGCTTTGTACATTCATGCATGTGCACTGAAATATGCACACATATGTGTATGCAAGCAAGCATGTGCACACAGAAACATAAATATGCTCGCATGCATGCACACACACACACACACACATACACACACACTTACCACACACACAAACACACACACTACACACACACACACACTCTCTCTCACTCTCTCTCTCTCTCTCACACACACAACACACACACACAACACACACACTACACACACACACAACACACTACACACGCACACACACACACAACCAGCAGTGTAATGTAGTGTTGTGCAAAGCTGTTTTCTTCCTCATTCTTAAAAATGGATTCACTCATTGAGAAAATAATACATTCATAAGCAGAATGAATAAATAAGCTGTTTACAAGAAGCATGCGGCAGCGATGATATGGGCAATAAAGATAATGATAAGTGAGTTGATGATGATGGTGATAGTGAAAGATGAGATGACGAATGCTGACAAGAATATCTCTATTAATGATAAGGATGATAGTGATGATAGCAGCAACCACAATAGTAACAAGACGACGATGATGATGATGATGATGATTAACCTCTGCGAATGTCTTCACTTGTACACTCCTTCTCGTTCCCTCCGTCTCCTGCAGATACCTTGTCTTTACGAATACCTAGATTCAACCAATACACAATCGGCCGTCACTCTTTCTCTATTTCTGGTCCATCGATCTGGAATGACCTCCCTCTCTCTCTTCGCCAAAAGCCTTCTTATGACGATTTTAAATCCAGTCTCAAGACTTATTTATTTCAAACCTAGGATTTTCCTCTTCTGCTTCATCTCAAAGCTTTTCCCTGCCTTCAACAGCCGAGATTCTATCGCCCTTTCAGGGTGTGTGACCTGTATGTGTGTGCGTACGTGCGTGCACATTTGGACTTGTTGGAACTATTAATTGTTACTGGTTGTATGACTGTGTAAGAATGAGTTGAATGCAAGCGCTTTGATTTGTCTCTGCAAGATATAGCGCTATACAAATTCCATTTATTTGTTGTTATTATTATTATTACTAATGGGGATATGGTTTTGCAGGGATCTTCCAACTCCCAGCTTGACCGGCTGAATGCTAATCCTACAGAAGGGATCTACGACAATCCAAACATGGTGCTTCCCCAGGGCTCTAACGGGTAGGTACCGCCACCACCAACCTCATAGAGCTTAGGTTTTGTCAAAGGTAGGGGTAGGGGAGGGTGTTTTGTCAAACGTATGGGAAGGGTATTTTGTCATATATATGGGTAGGGGAGGGTGTTTTGTCAAATGTGTGGGTAGGGGAGGGTATTTTGTCAAATGTAGGGGTAGGGTATTTTGTCATATATATGGGTAGGGGAGGGTGTTTTGTCAAATGTGTGGGTAGGGGAGGGTATTTTGGTAGGGAGGGCATTTTGTCAAATGTAGGAGAGGGTATTTTGTCAAATGTAGGGGAGGGTATTTTGTCAAATGTAGGGGAGGGGTATATTGTCAAATGTATGGTTAGGGGAGGGTATTTTGTCAAATGTAGGGGAGGGTATTTTGTCAAATGTAGGGGAGGGGTATATTGTCAAATGTATGGTTAGGGGAGGGTATTTTGTCAAATGTAGCGGAGGGTATTTTGTCAAATGCATGGGTAAGGGAGGGTGTTTTGTAAAATGTATGGGTAGAGGTGGGTATTTTGTCAAACGTATGGGTAGGGGAGGGTATTTTGTTACATATATGGGATGGGGAGGGTATTGTATCAAATGTAGGGGAGGGTGTTTTGTAAAATGTATGGGTAGGGGAGGATGTTTTGTAAAATGTAGGGAGGGTATTTTGTCAAATGTAGGGGAGGGTATTTTGTCAAATGTAGGGGAGGGTATTTTGTCAAATGTTTGGTTAGGGGAGGGTTTTTTGTCAAATATATGGGTAGGGGAGGGTATTTTGTCAAATGTATGCGTAGAGGAGGGTATTTTGTCAAATGTTTGGGTAGGGGAGGGTATTTTGTCAAATGTTTGGGTAGGGGAGGGTATTTTGTCAACCGTATGGGTAGGGGAGGGTGTTTTGTCAAATGTATGGGTAGGGTAGGGTATTTTGTCCAATGTTTGGGTAGGGTAGGGTATTTTGTCAAATGTATGGGTAGGGGAGGGTATTTTGTCAAATGTAGGGGAGGGTATTTTGTTAAATATAGGGGAGGGTATTTTGTCAAATATATGGGTAGAGGAGGGTATTTTGTCAAATATAGGGGTAGGGGAGGGTATTTTGTCAAATATATGGGTAGAGGGGGGTATTTTGTCAAATATAGGGGTAGGGGAGGGTATTTTGTCAAATGTATGGGTAGATGAGGGTATTTTGTCAAATATAGGGGTAGGGGAGGGTATTTTGTCAAATGGTAGGGGAGGGTATTTTGTCGAATGTAGGGGAGGGTATTTTGTCAAATGTATGGCTAGGGGAGGGTATTTTGTCAAAATGGCTAGGGGAGGGTATTTTGTCAAATGTAGGGGTGGGTGTGTCTATGGGCTGAGGGGATGCTGACTTTGGGGGAGGTGGGGGGGGAGTTAATGATCATGGAATTTGCTGAATCACCAGTAGTAACAGAAAGTAGATTATTACATAGCAGCCTATGCAATCCGGAACCATTTTTATTATGTGATTTGCATGAGACAGGATTATTGTGTTCAGAGGCTTGTAAAGCAATACAGAGGCTTTTCTTGTTTGAGTTTTTTAAGGTCTGTTGTTGTTTTTTTAAAAATTAGTCACATGTGTATGTTTTTTCATATTTTTGCTTTATTGGCTGACATAATTTTATGAAAATTTTTTTTTCTTCTTCAGAGAAATCAGAATACATAGCAGAGGTTTTGGACAACGAAACAAATGACATGATAATAAAAATTCTTATTTGGTATAGAATGGAAAAAACAAAACCCCTGTCGTTTACATCCTTGGCTGCAGACAAGTTGAGCAAGGGGCATAATTGTCTCATCAGATTTACATCCCTTCTTTGTGAATCTCGTCATCAAGAATTGGTAGTTGTTTTCTTTTTTTAACTGACTCTTACAATGACCATGATGTGGGTGGGTGTGCTTTAAAGTAAGGGAAAAAATACTGCTGGACCGAGGTAACAGCGGATTCAAGCCAAGAGAACGTTAATTCTGACAAGGGGGGGGGGGGGAGCAAAATATCCTAGTGGTTAGAGCATTTAGCTCGCAGTTTGGCAGCGCGAGTTTGAGCCACCGCCAGTCGCACCTTTGAGGGGATTTTCCCCCACGAATTAACATCAGTCCCAATTCCACTCCCTTGAAAGTCCTTGGAATGAGACCCAAACACTTGAGGCGCTATGTGGAAATGCACGCTGAAGTTCTTGTGCTTACGTTAAACCCTGTTCCGTCTTTATGAAGAGTAGGCCATCACATGCCAGTAGAAATTGGATGTCCCAGGGAAAAAAACGCGAAACAAAACAACAACAAAAATGCATGCACATTAATGTTATGATTAGACATCATTCCCATTGTCGGAGTGCAGCTACCTTAATGGTGAGTAAACAGTCGCACACACACACAATCTCACCGTTGGTGAACCTTGGAAAACGTTATTTTGTTGTTTATTTATTTATTTATTCTTTTAATATGAGGATAATGGAATAAACTTTCATGTGCTTTTTTTTGTTTTTCTTTTTTCCCGTCCCAGTGTGTCTGTAGTTTTGTCAATTTTGTCATCCGTTCCCATCGGCACACAATGGCCTTCTCTTCCGAAAAGCGGAACAGGTTTGATCATGTGTGCAAGATGTTTTAAGTGTGTTCGCACACGAGACCCTGGTTTATAGTCTCAACCAAAAGACTGGGGGGGGGGGGGGGGGGGGGTGGAGTCAGCACTGATGTTAACTCCAGAGGAAAAATCCTCTTAAACGAGATTTGAACCCAGGTCAGCAGATCACAGATACATCACTCTAACCACCAGGCTTTCCCGTTCCCTGGCGTTGACATCAGTGCCGACTCCTCACCCCAGAAAGTCGTTCAGTTGAGACTATAGAAGGAGATGCTGTGTAGGAATGCACGCTGAAGTTCTTGTGTTCACGTTAAAACCCTGTTCCGTCTTTATGAAGAGTAGGCAGGCCATCACATGCCAGTAGAAATCGATGACCCAGAAGGAAAAAAAAACCCAACACACACAAAAAACAGAATGAAACAAACGTGTGCACATTTCTGTCATGTTTAAGAGATTATCCTCAAAGTCGTAACACTGCTATCTTAACTCAATGACATTGTCAGATTCGGCACTCCTCTCCTTCACTGTGAGGTGCCAAAGCTTAAGATTCGGCAGAATTACGAATTTTTTTAATACACGAAACGATGTTCAACTGAAGGGAAAGTACTCTGGCCTGTAGGGCAATCATTTTTCTAAACACAGTTGCTTTCCTTGACCATAAGCTTGCCTAGTTTGTTTGTGTTGGCTACTTTTCTTTGACATGTTGACAAGCGTATTCTTTGGGATTTCGGGCTCTCCAGTGTTATGATTTTAAAAACAAAAATTGTATAGTGCAAAAAGTGACATCAGAAGGATTCAGCCAACTTCAGGGAACTTTACTTTGGTGAAAAATCATCACAGTGTTTCAAGGGGACTAGTTGATGGACAGTTCAAGCCATGTAAGATAAGCAGCCCTAATTTTCAAAACTTTTCATTTTTCAGCATTCAGTGACATTTTTAAAATTTAAAAAAAAAAAAGTTATCTATTGAAAAACTGTGTAACAATCTCAAAAGTAAACATAATAAACTTTTCAATGATGTGTAATTTGTATGTAGCGACATATTTTGAAAATTTGTAAGAAAAAAAAAATTTCACTCATCTATTGAAAAACTGTGTAACAATCTCAAAAGTAGACATAATAAACTTTTCAATGATGTATAATTTGTATATCGTTATTCTATCTATCTATCTATCTATCTGTCCCGTAGTCTGACGACCGTGGGGGCACCCTCAAAGACTCAACAACCAGTTCCCTCCATTCCTCTCTCTGTTCTGCCTTTCTCAGGGTTTTGTTGAGTTCTAGGCCTGTCCATTCGCTGATGTTATCCTCCCAGCTCTTCCTTGGTCTGCCTCTTCTTCTTCCTCCTTGGACAGTGCCTTGTAACACTGTCTTTGCAAGTCCTTTGGATCTTGTGACTTGCCCATACCATTTAAGATTACGTTTTTTCACGATCGTTAGAAGGTTCTCATAGGGTCCAATGGTTTGCTGGATTCTGTTATGCACGTTTTCGTTGCTTATGTGGTCTTTGTAGGAGATCAAGGAGTCTCCGAAAGCATCTCGTCTCCACCGCCTGTACTCTTCTCTCCAAATCTGCAGTCAGGGTCCATGATTCACAGGCATACAGAAATATGGATATGACAAGGGAGCGCATTAGTCTGATCTTGGAGATAAGTGAGATATGTGTTTAGTTTTGACAAAGCTGTTATTGTCTGTGCAGTCCTGCATACTACTTCTGGCTTGGATCCCTGGTCTGATACAATGACTCCCAGGTACTTGAAGCTTTGAACTGTTTCCAGCTTCTGGTCATTAACCCTGATATCAGTGCTAATGCCGTTGGTGTTATTAGTCATCAGTTTGGTCTTCTCTGCACTGATTTCCATGCCGTGTGTTTTGGAGGCCTTATTCAAGTGTTCTGTTAGGCTGGCAAGCTCTTTTTCTGATCCTGCTATTCCATCAATGTCATCTGCGAAGCGGAGGTTTGTGATCGTTCTGCCACCAATGCTGACTGATCCTTCATGATGTTCCAGTGCATCAGCCATGATTCTCTCAAGGAAGATGTTGAAAAGAGTGGGTGAGAGTAGACAGCCCTGCCTTACTCCAACTGTTGTTCGAAACCATTCTCCAATGTTGTTGTTGTAGTACACTGCACTGGTGGCCTCGCTGTACAGCTGTTTGATGACTCTGATCAGGTTTGCATTGATGCTGTACAAATTCATGGTTGCCCACAAAGCTGCATGCCACACCCTGTCAAATGCCTTCTTAACCCTTTGCTGGGCAGAGCATGGCGGTTTGTTTACTTCCTGTTGGGCAGAGAAAATGGCTGTGCAGAATGTGTGAGAGGGTGTGTCTGTTCATTTTGCCATAACTTTGGATTGCATACATGGATTTTGATCAAATAAAGAGAAAAACATTCAGAAATGAATAAAGAAGAATGTTTTTCCTACCTTGTGCTGATCTTCTGTCTTTTCTTGGATGAATGATGCAGGAACACACCAAAAAAAAGTTGAAAAAACTCCTTTGTACAATATATACACCACATACAGTCCTACTGCAATCACTCTGGTGCCTCAACCACTGCACCAAGGTGCTGTGGGAAGCAAGTGTCCTTGCAGTAATTAACTTGGCACACATCACAGCCATAGGAGCTTTCCACAGGGCGTCCTGACGGGGTACGTCGACCAGCCGTTTTACAGGCAACACAGGCTCTTTTTCGTCCGTCGTATCTAATGAGTTTGTGGGACTGGACATTTTCTGGGTTCACAGTCTGGCTCTTTCTCTTGGCACCTTTTCTCTTCCTGGAGGAGAACCCACCTATCAGCTGATCAGCAAGGTCCATCCTGTAATCCAAGAGTGCATACCGAGCCTTAGGTTTTTCCGCCACACTCTTGTCGTACAGGATGAAGGCATTGTTGATGGCAGCATGAAACACAAAACTGAGGAGGTACCTCCAGTATTTTATAGATTTCTTCAAAGTTGAATAGTACCCCCTCATTTGGTCAGCCTTGTCCACTCCCCCCATGTATTCATTGTAAGATCTTACAACTGTCGGGCAGGGCACATCAACTCTTGCCCCAGCACTTTTGTCCCATCTTTGAACAACATCCAGGCCGTGTGACAAGTTTGTGGACAGCAAGTTCACATCACGCTTATCATGCCACACTGTTGCCAAGATGTTGCCTTTCTGGTAGACAATGTGCTCACCTTTTCTCAGCTGTCGGTGGCGTTTCATGCCGGCAGGTAGACCTACACGATTTGTGCGAACAGTCGCACAAGCATAGGTCCTACGTGCCAGCAACTCCTCCATCAAAGGCACGGAAGAAAAAAAGTTGTCAAAATAAAGATGGTGGTTTTTATCTAAATACTTTTGTGCCAGCTGCATCACCACATGATGTCCGTCCCACTTGAACTCCACCAGGTCGCCTACCACAGTACACGTCAAAGTCGAGAATGTAACCGGTCTTTGCATCAGCAGCACACCAAACTTTCATACCCCTCTTTATAGGTTTGACAGGCATGTATTGTCTCAAACTACTCCTCCCTTTGAAAGGTACCATAGCCTCATCAATGCTTATTTCTCTGCTGGAAGAAATTTTGCTGCAAATGTTTCTTTGGCCATGGTAAGGAGAGGTCTGACTTTGAAAAGTCTATCCCTGTTTGGGCACTGAGGATCAGGCAGGTTGTTGTCAACAAGATGTAGATACTCAGAGATTTTTCTGTATCTCTTCAAAGACATAATTTTGCTAACTCCTTGCACACCGTATCTGTCATCTGTTGACCAGTACATTTCATCTTTGGGCATATTATGAATGCCCATAAGAATGAGAATGCCGAAATAGGCCTTCATCTCCTCCGGCGTGGTTTCACTCCACAGAGAATCGCCATTTGGTTTTGCGGCGATTTTGATGCGCGCGTACGCGTTTGTTTCATCGGAAATCCTTTGAAACATCTGTGGAGTAAACAACTGATAAAAGAAATCAAGTTGAGAACCTGATCCTTGGTCAAAGTCTTCAATGTTCACTCCAGTTTGCTGCGTAAAGTCCGTAATCGTAATCGGCCGCGTTTGCAAAGACCAGTCATTTTCATCTCGAACTTCGTCATCGTCTTCGTCCCCCCCCTCACTCAAGTCCGATGTGTGCACGCTACTAACATCACTTATTTCAATGTCTGAGCCTGGTTGCACTTCCCTAAGTTCAGTATCCTCCGCACGAAAGCCGTGAAAAGGTTCGTCGTCATCGGTATCAAACAAGTCCGCTATCTTCAAAAAATTTTCACTTTTTTTCGCCGGTCACTTTCACAAAAACACCTCGTAGTCCGCCATTTGCAATGCAACAAAGACAGAACCGGATGAGAACGAGGTGGAAGTCTCGAGCTTTATATTAAAACAAGACTCGATGCGAGATCCGCGAAAATTTCGATGTTTGAACGCTCTAAAGTGGCGGTAACGTTGCCGGCCGGTTTTGGCCGTTGTGCCCATGGCGGGGGTCGGACGTTTTGGGACGTTATGCCCAGCAAAGGGTTAAAATCAATAAATACGTGGTAAAGGTCTTGTTGATGTTGAAGGTACCGCTCACATAGTATTCTGAGGTTGAATATCTGTTCTGTTGTGCTGTGCCCTGCTCTGAAACCTGCTTGTTCCTCAGCAATGATGGTCTCTGCTTGTGGCTTCAGTCTATTCAATATTATCTGCAGCTTGACCTTGCTTGGGTGGCATATGAGGCTGATTGTGCGGTAATTATGGCATTGATGTAGATTTCCTTTCTTGGTTTTCAAATACGGCCAAAATCACACGTCGCCACAAAATGGCGGGATGATCCATTTCACAGCGACGCCATTGAGTTAACGCTAGGCAAAGGGTGGCACACACAGCAATCTCTCCACTGGTGAACCTCAGAGCTCAAGCTGAGAAACAGACCACAACACACAAAAAACCAAACCTGTGATGATGATGGTGATGATGATGGTGATGGTGATGATGATGGTGATGATGATGATGATGTGTGTGTGCTGCAGGGAGCGTCAGGTACAGGAAGTGCTGTCGGCCATCCGGGAATCGTCGGAGAGCGAAGGCCAGGACTCGGTGTCCTCCCAGGGGGCAGTGGGGGAGGGGGGGGAGGAGGTGGTGATGCCCACGCAGGAGGAGGTGGTCAAGAAGACGGAGAAGGTCACCAAGAAAATCCAGGAGCTGCTGCTGACCGCTCAGGAAGGCAACCACAACAGGTCAGTCTTGTTGTCGTCGCTGTCGTTATTGTCGTTGTTGTTGTTGTTGTCGTTGTTGTTGTCATCATCACTGTTTGTTTGTTGTTGTTGTTGTCATCGTCAGGGTTGTGGCGCTCAGGCTGAACGCGCCTTGTCGTCGTCCAGCATCATTGTTGTTTGTTGTTATTGTTTTTAGGGTGTGATGCACGGATGGGCTGAACAGGCCTTGTTGGTGTTTTTTGTTTTCTGTCTGGGTCGTTTCTGAGAATCTTTTGCAGGTGGGTTTTTTTTGTGTGGGGTTTTTTTTTTGAGGTTTTACGTAGATGTAGCATTATCGGTTAGGAAAGTCTCCTTGGTGTTACGAGTTCTTTTTGTTTTTGTGTTATTGCGTATTAGGAGTTTGGTGTGTTTTTTACAGAACTTTTGTGCCCGTCAGTGTAGCGGCGATGCGAGGATCACTTGGATTTTTGTTGGTGTTTTTTTTGGGGGGGTGTAGATATTCAAGGGGTAACACTTTTACAGCTAGAAAATGTATCAAGATTGAAAAGATGCTGAATATACATGTACAGACACACTCACATACACACACACACACACTCACACACACACACACACTCACTCACTCTCACACACACACACACTCTACACACTCCACACACACTCACATGCACATGCACACGCAACCACTCTCACACACACACCTCACATACACACTCACACACACACACACTCACTCTCTCTCTCACACACTCACACACACACACACACACACTCACACACACACACACTCACTCTCACACACACTCACACACACTCACACACACACACACACACACACACACACACACACACACCACACACGCACGCATGCACACACACACCACTCTATAATGTTCACGTATACAGAAGCACACTCAAAGAGATGTGTGAGAAAAGAGGATCTAACATTTTAACAACATTGCAGTCACAATGTGATAATCACCACCTGTGCTAAGAGTTGATAATAAACGTGATGAACAGTCGACATTCATCAAGTTTGCCACCTTCCTCATCATAGCTTCGGAACATCTTCGCTAAATCGTACGAAGATTCAACTGGGTTTTGCTGAAAAAGTTTACAACCAAAAGTCATTCATGCACCCAGAAACTTTCATTTTCCATGTGGAAATATGGGTCTTCATTGACTTGAAGGTTAGATCTTGGCAGAGTAGGCTGAAATGCTTTTGCCTGACGGAGCTGGTTGAAGTGGCATTTAGTGGGTAATCTGTGTGGGGAGGTCAAATTCAGTGCATTATAATGACGCATAAGCACTGGCCAGAAATAGTGTTTTGGGATCAGCGATACACATTTGAGCATAATAGTGTGCACAGATTTTTTGTGTGGGTTTTGATGGAGTTTCTGGTTTGGTTTTTTTTTTTTTTTTTTGGTTTGTGTATGTTGATAGTGTTTTATGACTCTAGTCATTAATGATAATAATAATACATGGAATTTATATAGCGCTATATCTTGCAACAAAACAAATCAAAGCGCTTTCATTCATCCTACTTATTCACATGCAGCCAGTTACAATTAATAGGTTTTTTTGTTTTTTTACAAATTCAAATGTATACACACATGCATTATTTTCTTGGTTATTTTTTCTCTTTTTTTTTGGGGGGGGGGGGATATACAGTGTATACCTTTTTCTGTTTTTACTTTTCGTACTTATTTTACGTACATGTATAAATGCAGTATTGGGATTTTTATTTTTAATTGTTATCCATGTTTATTTCAACAAAAACTACCTCTTTGGCTTATCGTTGTGGTTTTGTGTTCCTATTATTTTTTTCCAGTTTTTTATTTCAAATTTCATCTGGATTTTGTGTATTTTTTCAGAGAGGCTTGTTTGTTAAGCCTGCTTTTTTAACCAGTTGGGTTTTCGTTTTTTTGATAATATATTGTCGTGAATGTGTCTGTGTCTATTAAACAGAAATGGCTTCTAAGTAGCAGGAGATCTGCAGTTAGATGTGAAAACAACATAATGAATGAATCTACAATTTATATAAAGTGCTTAAAAACCTGCAAAACATGCAAAGGTGTGATTGCAGCGCTTGGAGCAGTCTCTCCCTTAGTCTTTTCTGTCATTTCTCTCTCCCTCTCTCTCTCTGTTACCTTTACTGGTCGGGGTATGTAGTGCCTGGTCTTCTCCTGTATTTGTAACTCAGCAGGAGGTCTGCCCTGGCCTTAGCCAACACATTCTGACTCAGCAGATTCCATTGTACAGGTTGCATGCTGTGTATGTTAGTGTTTCCGTAACCCACTGAACGCTGATATAAATTGCAGGGGTCTTTAACCTGCATGGTTGATCTTCTGCATGTGTATATATATACATACATGAAGGGAGTTATGGCACTGGCAGGTCTGCACATGAAGTTGACCCAGGAGATCATAAAAATTCCCAACCCTTCATTTACAAGATGCCATTGCCGAGATTCAAACCCAAGACTTCATGGACCCATGGGATTGAACTTGAATGGTCTTAACCGCTCGACTATCACTCTCGTTGTCGTTTTTACTGGTTTTTCTCATGTCTTCCATTCTGTCTTTGGTGGGCTGGGTTTTTCCCATGGTACTGAGTACCGGATGTACTGTTGCATGACACTACGTCTTGATGATGGCTTATTCATTTTTGTTTCTCCCTGTATGTTTTTGGTTGGGGATTTTGTGTGTGTGGTGAGTTTCCTCTTGGGCAAAGGGGCAGGTTTTTGGAACTGCCGTGAACTTGATGTTTATTTTTGCTTTCAGCTTGAAAAAACGGACAGAGATGTAAACGAAACCGCTTGAACGGAGAGTGGTTACGTGTGTGTGTGTGTTTTTCAGCTGTATGTATGATGAATTGAGTTGGTTACGGTTATGTTTGGGTTTTATGCGCTTATATCTCTTCCAGTGGGTTTGCGATATTTGGTTCGAAGCTTTTGTCTCAGATCTTCTCTATTTTTGTTGTTGTTATTGTTGATTGATTTAAATCCCTGCGGAGATTTCCGATTTAGGGACGGAGTGGGTTTTCTATCTCTATTTCTCTCTCTCTCTCTCTCTCTCTCTCTCTCTCTCTCTCTCTCTCTTCTCTCTCTCTCTCTCTCTCTCTCTTCTCTCTCTCTCTCTCCTCCCCCCCCTGCATGCTGCACCTTTCTCTCTGTCTTCCTCTCTCTTTCTCTGTCGTCTTATTTCTTTTTCCTTATCTCCCCCCTGCCTCCCCCACCTTGCTTCCCACTCTTTCTTTTCCCTGTTCCTCTCTTCAGTTTTTTTTTTTAGTTGTTTTTTTTTCAATATCATGTGAGCAGTGATTCAACCCATTATTTCATGAGGACATGAAAACACTCCGCCTTGCTAACAAAACTGTTTGTGATTATCAACATATTGCCTTATATAATGCCAAACACGATTCAGTGTCATAACCCCATGAATACAGTTAGTACCCTAATTCTTCACAACAGTTCTCAATGTTCTGAGGATTTGGTTTTTAAAGAGTTGATGAATTATTTCATCGCTGGAGAGAATTATTTCAGGATATGATATATGAAATGAGTTGGTTTCAGTATACTTTATAACGGCTTGTATAACACGAAAATGTAGTGTGCATCTCATGTTCTGCTGCTTCTAACATGCAGAAGACTGTCAAACCTAAAACTGTCTGCACTGACTGTGTCAAACTTAAAACTGTCTGCACTGACTGTGTCCAACCTAAAACTGTCTGCACTGACTGTGTCCAACCTAAAACTGTCTGCACTGACTGTGTCCAACCTAAAACTGTCTGCACTGACTGTGTCCAACCTAAAACTGTCTGCACTGACTGTGTCCAACCTAAAACTGTCTGCACTGACTGTGTCCAACCTAAATCTGTCTGTGTCCAACCTAAAACTGACTGTGTCCAACCTAAAACTGACTGCACTGACTGTGTCCAACCTAAAACTGTCTGCACTGACTGTGTCCAACCTAAAACTGTCTGCACTGACTGTGTCCAACCTAAAACTGTCTGCACTGACTGTGTCCAACCTAAAACTGTCTGCACTGACTGTGTCCAACCTGAAACTGTCTGCACTGACTGTGTCCAACCTAAAACTGTCTGCACTGACTGTGTCCAACCTAAAACTGTCTGCACTGACTGTGTCCAACCTAAAACTGTCTGCACTGACTGTGTCCAACCTGAAACTGTCTGCACTGACTGTCATAATGTCTGAACACAGATCACACCAGGAAAGCTGTGATTTTGAAAAGCATGGGTTTTTTTATGCTTAATATAGATAAATTGATGTGTGTGTGTGTGCATTCATACGTGCATATGAGAGGCGTGTGTGTGTGTGTGCATGCATGCATGCATGTGTTAGAGTAATTGATAACTTGGCATCATCTCATGATTGGTATACACTAGAGGAGTTCATCAGCACAGAAACAGAAGCACAAAGCCACAACAAAATTCTGTGTGAATATTTTTGCCCACACTGCTTTGAATGTTGTATTTGCCGATATTTGTTGAGATTCCAGCCTTTTGCCTGTTGTGGGTGATGTTGGTGGCATGTTGAATTCGATATTGTTGTTGTGGTAGGTTGGGTTTTTTTTGCATGCCCTGGTTTTGTTTTGTTTGATTCTTTGCTTGGTTGGGGGTTTTTTGGGGGGTGAGCGTTGCTTACCTTGAAATAAAACACTCATTTCATACTCATATAGTGTTCTGTTTTAGATAGTGATCTTCCTTCATTTCAGCGTTTTTGTTCTCATTGGTGCAATATTCAGTCCCTCACAAAAAGTAGAGCTGGTAATCAAATTCAGTGATTTGAAGAATATAAAATATGCTTTTGTAAAATCTCTTTTTCTTATATTTCCGTACAACGCTGTAGCTACTGTCACCGTAGCTGCTACAACTACTACAGATACTGCTAGTGCTGTTACCTCTACTAATGCTACTACTACTACTTGTGCTATTGTTTCTGCAACTGGTAGTGTGTCTACTGATTCTGACATTTTGCTACTCTATGTGTATAACACATTTAGTGCTGAGGCTTGTAGCATTTTGCAGCCAAGTAAAAGTTGGCGAATCTTAAACAAATCGTTCAAGATGGTTTTCAGATTCGTAATGTGGCTACCTTAATGGTGGGCAAAAACGGTCTATTTTGGGCATCTTTCAGTCTCAGAAGACTATGGAGTTGCGCTCTAGGTGTTAAGTCTGTACCTAGTACCAATAGACAGCACTGGTTTGGGCACATTCAACAGAAAGCAGACCACCACATCATAAAAAGGGCAATGAACTTCGTAGTGGATGGAAAGAGACCAAAGGGAAGACCTAGCAAAACCTGGGCTGCCTGTATTGCAGATGATCTTAAAGAAAGGGGCATAAATAAGGAGGAAGCTCAAAACAGAGAGGGATGGAGAAGGCTCATCAATGTCAAACCTCCCCTGGGAGAAACATGACAAAAAAGGAAGAAGAAGCTCTAGGTGTTACTTGTGGTGGGCAAGAACAGTAGCATAGGCAAAATCTCCCCATTGGTGAATCTCAGAGCTCTTCCTCCAAGGAATAGAGGGAAAAATCATTTTAGTTTAGCTTCACCTTGACAGAGATGGACTCAACCAGGTTCACCATGCCTATGACTGGCTGCCGGAACAAGTCAGTGGGTGGGATAGCCTGGTGGTTAGAGCATTGAGTTCATCATCTGATGGCCTGGGTACGAGCCACCGCTGAGATCCCTGTTCAAGAGGATTTTTCCTTTGGAGCCTAACATCAGCACCGACTCCATCCACTCCACCAAAAGTCCTTCAGATTAGACTACATATAAACAGAGGTCCCATGTGTGAATGCTTGCAGACCATCTTGCACACTGGTTTAAACCCTTCCCACCTTTCGAAAGAGTGGGCCATTAGTGTCAGTGAAAACGGATGACAAACATTTTTTTTAAATACATGCACACTGGTGTTGTGTTTAGACATCATCCCTGAAGTCAGAATGCGGCTACCTTAGCGGTGGGCAAAAATGGTTGTGTACTCAAAAATCTCGCCATTGGTGAACCTTGGGGCTCTAGGTGAGGAGCAATACCAAAAAAAAGACGTACACAAAAAAGTCAGTCAGTCTAATTCGGGTCTTTTGACCCGTATCTGACTTGTTCTGTTTCATTTGCCGTTCTCGTCTTATCAGTGAACCGTGATTCCTACTAGGACTATTGCTGCAGCTGCTTCTTCTAACACTGCATAGATCGTCGCACAGTATTCAACAGCTCCAGTTCTGCTGGTAGTGTAATTATCCTACTAATTTGACTGCTGAACTACTGCTTTTTCTGCCTCTTCTGATTCAACTTCAACTACATTTGTAACTATCGTTACTACTGCGCTGTTGTAAGCAAACCACTCCTGCTTCTGGTGCTAGTGACTACCTCTGCTACTAGTGCTTCTTCTGCTGTTGCTACTTCTGCTGTTGCTACTTCTGCTGTTGCTACTACAACTGTTGCTACTACTACTGTGGGAGTGCAGATAGCCAAAGTCATGATTCTTTTAGTGTTTAAAGTTGCTGTATGCAGAGTGGAAGGTTCTTCTGTGTAAACCTAGGTTCTAAAAACAGGTCTGTGAAAACAGAATTATGGGGTAATTGATTTTTCAGTAGAACGTTGAAAATTTATCATGTAGGCGGCTGTATCGGATTGTTTCGAAGACAACGAACGGTGCATGAAATTAATTTATAATTTGTGGATTTTTTAAAGGTTTTGTCCTTGTCTTTGTGGTGTAGCTTTAAACAGTAACTCGTAACAGTTTTTGATCCGTTATAACCCTCCCTAGCCCTCCTGCCTTAATACTTCAAGTCTGTCCTACCAATCCTTACCAGTATCATGGTGTACCATGAAAAAGTCATCATCAAGACATTGAAGTTGTCATGACAAGTGCATCATAGATTCATCATTGTTGTGTGTGCAGTTTTTTTCGTATAAACTTGTCGTCATAGTGTGTGATCTCATGTAAATTTATGATGATATTTGCCATCCTGTAAACATGTCATTACGTTTGGGGGGGGGGGGGGGGGGGGGGGGGGGTCCCATTTCTCAGCTAGAACTGTAAGGTCCTAATGGTGAGATTTTTGTATATGCACCACACACACACACACACACACACACACACACACACACACACAACACAACCACACACACACACACACACACTACACACACACCCCACACACACACACACACACACACACACACAACACACACACACACATACACACACACACACACACATACACACACACACACACACACACACACACACACACACACACACACACCCCTACCCTTAAGGTAGCTGCACTCCAACTTTGGTGATACAGTTGGGAATTGAACTACCAGTTTTGCCAGGACAGTTGAGAGGTACCTCCCTGCTCTTTTCGATTTTCAACTGTTGTGGGTTCTTTTGACGTGCACAAGTCTGTAAGCACACAGGTCTGACTGGTTTAGAGTCTCCTCCGAAAGACTTGCATTCTGTTCGATTTTCCTGTCCAACTGGGAAGAAAGGGCGAGGCTGGGAATTGAACCCAGAACCTCACTGTTTTATTGTTAGGCCGGTGAATGTCTGAACCATCCTGCCAACTTTCTTCTTGTATATACTTATAAGTTCATCATATATTACTGTTAGATCTTGATACAGCATGTGCTTTATCATAAATTCGTTGTTATGATGTATACATGATATGATCATGACCATTGATACATGCTTGAGTGTAAAAGTCACATGAATCATGCTTTGTTATGTATTCATCTTGATAAGTATGTGCTTTATTGTGAATTCTCCATCGTGGTGTGTCTGTGCTTCATTGTCGTAAATTCAATGTTATGTTGGTTGTTATAAAGTCATTATCGTGCTCTGCACTTTGTGTTGACTGTTATAAAATCATCGCCATGTTGTGCGCTTTATCATGAGTTTATCATCGTTGCGTAAGTATTTATCATAAAATCATCATCATCAAAATGTGTGCTTTATTGACTTGGTGTTTTCTCCTTATGTTGTTTGTGTTGGCGGATTGTACATTTTGATGTGATTTTGTTTTTCTTTTTATCCTCTACACCTTTCTTTTTTTTTACTGCATTGATTTTTTGATTTTTTTATCCTGTGTTTGCCGTGTGTGGTTAGAAGCTGACTTGTAGTACCTTTTTGTTTCATTTGTTTTCCTCTGTTGTTGATTTTGGTTTATTTTTCTCTTCCTTTTTTTTTCATTTCAATGTGGTGTTGTCATCATGGTGGTCATCATTTTTTGGTTTGAGCTGTTTTGATTGGTCTCGTAGTGACATGTGACATGTTCCGCTTTGCATCCGTTTCAGTTTTGCTCCATGCTCGGGCAGAATTCATGTCGCTGTGACCGACATGGCCGCTGTGTTCCCAAACGTAAGGCTTGTGAATGTGTCGTGGAAGTGCGTGCGTGTACGTGTGGTGTGTGTATGTTGTGTGTAGTGGTGAACGCTTATGTCGGTTGCACACTGGCTGCCATTTCTGTGAGCACTGTGTTTGCTGACGCAGGTTGATACGAATGTCGCTGCAAAGAGAGGAGTACCACAAGAAAAGGAATTTTGGGAAATTGTGGGGGGGGGGGGGGGGTGCATTTTGGAACTGATACCAAAAGGAATGATGCTACGAGAGTTGGTTCATAGTAACGTTTAAGTATGAAGATTATGAAATGCATTTACACCCAAGATAAAGATACTTGTAAGGGTAGGTTAGTCGAGACGTTTTAGTTTGAAATAGCGCAGTACGTTTGTCAGTATGGTAACAAATGTATTTGGAAAGCAAACCAGATTGTTCTTTTTATATTGTCCTTTTTTTTTTTAACCCTCATTGTACCTTCTGAGCTCAGATTTCTGTTCCCTAAATTATCAACCAATCAGATGGTTTTGTACATATTCAACTTTCTGCCAATCGAATCATTCTATACATCTTCAGCTTTCTACCAATCAGATTATTTCATATATATATATATGTGCCACTTCATAAACTTCCATTTACCTTCAGTTTTCATTTAGAATATGAAATGCTTTAAAATGGTACGTTGAGGTTGTCTTCAGCCATGACAAGCTCTTATCATATAACAACCTATACTGTCCTTGAAATAAGAAAAAAAAATCCTCCGAGGTCAGAGTATAGCTGCCTTTATGGTGAGGTGCTTGAAAACAGTTACACACGCAAACTTCTCATCCAGTGTGCACTTATGGTCTTCGCAGTGATTCCCAGGTGGGATGAGTGAGACAGAGTGTATTTTTGGGGTGATGCCCAGGGTGTTAAGCTGGGGAACATCCAGCAATCAGATCACTATATATCCCCAAAGTCGGAATGTGGCTACCTTAATGGTGGGCAAAAAGAGTCGCATATGCAAAATCTCACCATTGGGGAACCGTAGAGCTCTAGCCAAGGAACAAAAAAAAACAAAAAAAGAAAAGATCACTATTAGAATTACATCCTCAGTTTTCTACCAATCAGATCAGCCCACACACCTTCAGCTTTCCACCTATCAGATCACTTTACACTCTTCAGCTGTCAACCAATTGGATTGTTGCAGACACCCTTCGCTATCTACCAATCAGATCAGTCCGTACAGCTTTTAACCAGTCAGATCACTCCATAGACTTTCAGCTTTGTACCAGTAAGATCTATTCATGTAGCCCCAGCTTTCAACCAATCAAGATCTCTCCATACAGTCCCAGCTTTCAACCAATCAAATGGCTTCATACAGCCTCAGCTTAAGATCACTCAGTTGCTATGATAGTTGCCTTGGTTGTATTGGCATGAAGTGTTGATGATTATAGAGTACTGCTACCTTGTTCACACAACAGCAAAATGTGACCCAGAAATGGCCACAGTGCAGCCAACATTGGCTTCCATGTTGACTATTTGACCATCCGCCACAAAATGAGTCTCGCATTGTCTTTTATAAACTTTTTTTCAGCATCTTTTTTTTCAAGACAGATATGACAGCAGATTAAAAACGATAATGATAATCCTTTTTCTTTTACATTTTTTTTTTAACAAAAGAGAGATGGCATCTTTTCATCCAGCTAAAAGTAGAGTCTGAAGATCAACAGAAAGGAACTGCTGATTTTTGAATAATTTACTTTATAATGAGATAGCATGTGAAGAGAATAAGAAAGCTATTTAGTGCCAGAATAGGTAAGAATTAGTCAACTTCTTTGTTGTGGTAATTATAGTAAGATTGTGATTAATTAAAAAAGTTTTCTCTCTTTCAGCTTTACAGAATGAGTGGTATGTTTTCTTAAGTTTGTGATAATCAAACCAAGCAAGTGAGTAAGTAATATGTATACAAATAAATGAAGAAAAATTTGTGTGAAGATTGCCAGATTTCCATATTCAGTTTTGACAGTATTTCGTTTCAGTAATATCATCTTGATTGTCATAATCTTTACCTATTGAAATGCTCTAAGTGATGTGATATAATTTTAATCAAAATTTATCGATTTTATTTCTGCCAATCAAAAGCTCAATCCTGATTCCATTTTGTTGTAGATGGTCACATACCTTTTTTTTTAATGAATGGTGTTGTTTGTGGTTGGTTGTTGTGTGTGGTTTGTGTGCTGTTTCACCATAACACTTGTTGATTCGGTGTTATTCTTTTTTATGTAAGATATGAGATGGTCATTGCACATTGATAACAGCAGCCGAAAAGGTTCTACCAAACTTGCAGTCATATCTTCGTTTCCTTCTCTGTCCATGTCTAACTCTCACTCTCTGTCTATCTGTCTCTCTGTCTCTGTCTCTCTCTCTCTCTCTCTCTCTCTCTCCTCTCTCTCTCTCTCTCTCTCTCTCCACACACACACACAACACACACACACACACACACACACACACATAGTGAATGTGTTTAGAACACTAAAAATTAAGAAAAATTACCTGCAATCAGATCAGACTCGAAAGAGCAAGAGTTTGTAAAAATTGATAATACATTATCATCTGTCTCCATCGCCACTGTCAACGGTAAGAATTCCCTACAGGTTTGCCATACATTACTAATAAATCAAAAACGTAATCCATAAAAATTAACATGTGTTTTTGTCATCATTGGCATCGTTGCCATTTTTCCTCTCTCTCCTCTCTTTCCCCCAGCCTTTCCCCTTGTCCGTTTTCTGTCCTCCCCCCCCCCCCCCCCCCCCCCCTCTCTCTCTCTCTCTTCTTTCCTCTGTTATGAAATATACATAGGTAACACCTGTACCCCCTTAAGACTGGATGGATTCCTTACTCCCTAATGACAGCATAGGTTATGGGAACGCCTGTAGCTACCACTAAACTCAGGCTGGCCAGTTTTGCTATGGTGTGGTATTGGTATTAGCCAGGAACAGATTTTAGCAGGAATACCAACTGTACCCCTGGTCTGTTTTATCAGTGTTAGCAGCAGGATTATATCAGGAATATAAAGCGATGACCCCCCTAGCTTGCCAAGCGCATTTGCAGCGAGGATGCCAAGTGTGTATCCCTTAGTCTGTTCAGCAGGATTGTAGCAGGATTTCCAAGCATTCCCCTGTCTGACAAACAGAATTGTATCAGGAACACCAAATGTCCTTACAGTCTGTACTGCAGGATACCAAATGTCCTTACAGTCTGTACTGCAGGATACCAAATGTCCTTACAGTCTGTACTGCAAGATACCAAATGTCCTTACAGTCTGTACTGCAGGATACCAAATGTCCTTATAACCTGTACTGCAGTATACCAAATGTCCTTATAGTCTGTACTGCAGAAATGCTGAATGTCCTTTAAATATTAAATGTCCTTATAGTCTGTACTGCAGAAATACCAAATGTCCCTTTAGTCTGTACTGCAGAAATACTGAATGTCCTTATAGTCTGTACTGCAGAAATATTAAATGTCCTTATAGTCTGTACTGCAGAAATACTGAATGTCCTTTAGTCTGTACTGCAGAAATACCAAATGTCCTCTAGTATGTACTGCAGAAATACCAAATGTCCCCTAGTCTGTGCTGCAGAAATACTAAATATCCTTATAGTCTGTACTGCAGGATCCCAAATGTCCTTATAGTCTGTACTGCAGAAATACTAAATATCCTTATAGCCTATACTGCAGAAATACCAAATGTCCTTAAGGTCTGTACTGCAGAAATACCAAATGTCCTTATAGCCTGTACTGCAGGATACCAAATGTCCCCTAGCCTGTACTGCAGAAATATTAATGTCCTTATAGCCTGTACTGCAGAAATACCAAATGTCCTTAAGGTCTGTCCAACAGAAATACCAAATGTCCTTAAGGTCTGTACTGCAGGAATACCAAATGTCCTTATAGTCTGTACTGCAGAAATACCAAATGTCCTTAAGGTCTGTACTGCAGGATACCAAATGTCCTTATAGTCTGTACTGCAGAAATACCACATGTCCTTATAGCCTGCACTGCAGAAATACTAAATGTCCTTATAGCCTGTACTGCAGTATACTAAATGTCCTTATAGTCTGTACTGCAGAAATACCAAATGTCCTTATAGTCTGTACTGCAGAAATACTAAATATCCCTTTAATCTGTACTGCAGAAATACTGAATGTCCTTTTAATCTGTACTGCAGAAATACTGAATGTCCCTTTAATCTGTACTGCAGAAATACTGAATGTCCCTTTAATCTGTACTGCAGAAATACCAAATGTCCTTATAGCCTGTACTGCAGAAATACTAAATGTCCCCTTAGACTGTACAACAGGAATACCATATGTCCCTTTGGCTTTAGCAGGAATACCAAATGTCCCTTTAGTCTGTTCAGTATGAATACCAAATGTCCACTAGGTATGTTTGATAGATCTGTAACAGGAATCTATGTCCCCATAGTAACCGGCATACCCTATGTCCCCCCTAAACTTACAGCAGAACTCAGAAGAAAACCAATCGTGTTGATAATTGGCTCAGCTAGCATGACCGTATAGCAGGAACACTTAAACGTCCCCACAGTCTCTCAGCAGGACAAGAGCAGGAATATCAAATGCCCCCCTCCCCTAGTAATAATAATAATGTATGGAATTTATATAGCGCTGAATCTTGTAAAGCAACAAATCAAAGCGCTCATATTTCATTTCATACCACTTTAAGTCACGGCAGATTTCTCTCCGTGAAATTCGGGCTGCTCTCCCCGGGGAGAGCGGGAGAGCGCGTCGCCACAAGCGCAGTGCCACCCATTTTTTTCTTTTTCATGTCTGCAACTGTATTTTGTTTCCCTATCAGAGTGGCTTTTTTCTAAGAATTTTGCCAGGGACAACTCTCTTATTGCCGTGGGTTCTTTTACGTGCGCTAAATAATTACGTGTAACACACTGGACCTCGGTTTATCGTCTCATCCGAAAGACTAGCGCCCAGACCACCAGACTAATTTGTACAACGGGACAAAACAGGAATGCAAAATGTCACATTAATATGTTTTGCAAGGCAAAGCGAGAATATCATGTTCTGAAATACCAACGTACCAGGACTAGAGGAACGCTGAAAGATTCTTTGTCTGTTTTGCAGACTTCTTATAAAAGATGACCATGCGTATCAGAAACACCACATTGGGAAGACTGTTCAGCAGGAATATAGTAAGAATACCACTTGTCCCCCTAGGACAGGAGAAAGGAATATCTTATTGCCTTTCAAGTCTGCTTAGCAGGAATACCAAACGTCTCCTTTAATGTGTGCAGCAGATTTATAACAGCAGGACCCCATATCCCCATAATATGTTCAGCAAGGCCACTAGAGACAAGCTTTTTTTCTTCTTCCAAGCTGCCTTAGGCAGTCAGCAGCAGTCTGTGTGCTGTGATTCTGCTGGTCAGTGACTGACAATACTTCAGAATTGTTGAGGGACAAAAGGGGAACTGCCAAGTGTGTGTTTCCTCCATACCATTTTTCTCTGTGGAAATCTTGGTGATTTCAACACAGAAAAGGTTAGTAGTCTTCCTGCAAAGCCATCTGTGGTCATTTTCACCAGCTGACAACACTGTTGAGGTGTGGGTAAGCAGATGTGGGTGGGAATTCCCCAGCTTTGCATTCTGGGGATATCCAGAGTATGCAGTCTGAGTCCTCATCCCAGTTGGGAATCACTGTGAGGCTGTTAAGTACACACTGGATGAGAAGTTTGCGTGTATGACTGTTTTCAAGTATTTTTCCTCATAGGTAGTCGTATTCTGAATTCAAAAGGGAGATGGTGAGAATAACCGTTGGAAGTTGTGGGTTGGGGGGGACTCTTTTTTTTTTTTCTGTTCATTTTCAGGGAGTGTGGTTGTAGAATGGGTGGACAAAAATTATGAGAAATTTCTTTCTCGCTGAAGACTATCTGGGTCTACCTCTTTTGGTTTTTTGTCAGGGTTTTTTTGTTGTTGGGTTTTTTGTTTGTTTGTTTGGGTTTTTGTGTGTGTGTGCCTCAGCTGCTAGAGCTCTGAGGTTAACCAGTGTTGAAATTTTACGAGTGTACCTTGTGCAGTGGGCAACTGTGCCTGCCCAAAGACCAGTTTCAGTAAACACAACCATCAGCGTTGCCAGCTCTGAGACATACAGGCTGTTCACCATTCTGAACCCTTGTGTGAATGTGCTGTGTGCAGAAGTGCTCCTCCCGAAAGGTCCAAGAAGCTCTAGAGCAGCTGACGCTCAGCGCTGAGCGGCTGCGAGAGGAGTGCAAGGACTGGCCCCCACCCCCTGACCAGGAGCCCCAGCCCGACTTCCGCCTCAAGACCCAGCAAGTCATCCAGTTCGCCTACGACATCGCCAAAGCCGCCAAGAAACTGGTCACCCTCTTCCAGTGACCCTCATGTCTGACCCACCGATCCAGGGAAAGAGAGCATCGACGTAAAGAGAGAGAGGGGGAGGAATGCACCATAGGATAGTGAGGAAAAGGAAACTCGGTTTAAGTTATTGAGCGCAGGGTGAAGTCAGAGTTGCCCCAACATTTTTTTTGCTGTTTGTGAGCCGACGCAAAGGGTAGGAGGCTTCAGTGTGTGTGTGAAAAAGTTTGTCTTTTTCTCCACAGAAAGAGTACAGCTGTAGCAGGTCTGCCTCGTTTGAAAGCAGAAATAGCGCACCCCATGACGGGTCTGTTTTGCTACTGATAGACACGTCTATTGTCCGGACAAGTACGGCATTCATGTGTCTTATTTTTGTTAGCAACACAAATAGTGCTGCAGAGGTGGGTTGTCTTCTGTTGAATAAAATAGTACGGTTGTCACAGGCTTAGATTGCTACCATCAGAATTCTTCAAAGAAGTCTGGTAATTTTGCCAGAAATTATCCAAAGAGTGACCCAAGTCTTGCCAAGAGAGGATCAGATCCAGAAACAAGGTGGTTATGAATACAGAAAGTAAAAGAAAAGGCCTTCCATATTTGGGGGATTTATTTTACTTGATGCACGAACTCCTATTATAAACATATAACATGGGTTAATTCAAACAGATTTAAAAAGTTCTATCAGAAATAAAGCGATAGACGTGTCATCAAAGAAATGTATCCTTTATTGAGGCAGACATAAAGTGTATAGGTAAAGATCCGTGTTTTTTAGAAGGTCGATTAAAAAGCAGAATTTAGTCTGGAAAAAAAGAAATTGTACTGTCAGTTAGTTTTCTAGGATTACATGAAAGGAAACCCAACTACTGAAGGTTGAATGAAACAAGCGAGAGACTGTAGACAACAGAAAATTGCATCGTCCATCAGTTTCTTAGCCTTTCATCACCCGAAAGCCAGCAGTTTTCAAATTGTTACAAACTGATGTGAAGACATCCGTTTGGAAGAGGGGGCCTAAAACTATGGTGATACATTGTTACAGGGTGTGTGCGTGAGCCTTGTCTGTCACGGTGTTTGTTACTGATACGAACGTCAACACCTACGCTGTTAAACCTTGACTGTACGGGGGAGGGGAAAATAGCCGTGTGTTTGTTGGTATTTGTTTGGTTGTTCGTCGCTGAGTGAGTTTCTTGTTTTCCATGTTAAGTGGGGAATGTTTGGTAACTTTACCTGGGATGGTGGCATGAACCCTCACAACGGACAGAACGAGCATGAAGGCCTGTGGGTCACTGTACCACCCCCGCATGTGCATCCCAGCCCCTTCTCCCTCCGTGACTGATTGTGCATGTGTGATAAGCTCCGCTATTCTCCACACTGATCCACACAAACCAGCACTTCACTTCAGTTAAGGGTCAAGGGTTGGCGACCTTTGTGTACGCTCGTTTTGCGCCCTGACCTCGTCACGTGACCAGGTGCTAACACAGCCAGTGATAAATCGTCGTTCAGGATTTTTTTTTTTTCTTTGGAATTGTTGGTATCTTTGGGAGTTTTTGTTCCTTTGAAGCAAAGGGAATCTTCATCTTCCAGTCCCGTTTCATCACTCCTTCCTCCAGCCCCTTCCTTCCTACCAGCCACACCTTAGCGATCCCCCCTACCTTTCACTTTCTCTGCCTGCTCCAAGTGTCGGAGCATAAGAGACTGGTTCTGTCGTGACAGCTGTAGGAGTTTGGATTGGACCAGCCACACCGATGTGTTGGAGAACATGGGTCTGGTACCTGGAAGTATATGCGGTATATATTTGGCAGTGTAGGCAGTATACACCTGGCAGTATGTGCGGTATATACTTGGCAGTATGTGCAGTATACACCTTGCAGTATGTGCAGTATATGTCTGGCAGTATAACTAGAGAGAGGGTTTGTGAGTAACTGATGCCTAATTGAAGTTGGGACAAGAATGGACATTTTTTTGACATTACAGCCAAGTGAATGAAAAGCTAATTAATTTCCACATTTGGAGTACTGAGATGGTTTCCGACAGAACCATGGTAACTGGCACAATTATGAAAAAGAAACCTTCGCAGGTTTTTTTTAAAGTTCAGTGCCTAAAACGAGAACTGCAGAAGAGCTTGTCAAAAGATGTGGAGTAAACGGCTACTCGCTATCGCCAGCATGTCGCTTTTAGAGCAACTTTCTACCAGATGTACTGCAATGGAATGGTTCCAGTCCGTGACAGGATTGGCAGGTTTTCCATTAGTGGAGAAGCATATAAGTACAGTTAGTGCTGACAAGAATTTCTGTGAACAACTTGGAGCCTGTGTCCTGAATTTGTGTGCATGGAATGGAGCTTGGATATCTTTTTTTTGGGGGGGGGGGGGGGGGGGATATTTTAAGTATAAAGATCTTTATTTAAAAGAAAAGAAAAAAGTATTAGTCCTTTTAGAATGATGTTTTTACATAGTGTAAAGATCAGCTTGTCACATTGAATATGTTTAAGAGTCCTCGGGGAGAATAAACCATAAAAAAAATTTCATACTACATCAACATTTAAGGTATAGCAAAAAATTGAGGAAAAAGAACAGAACGCGGACTCTGTCAATATTAGACTAAGTACATTTGAAAGCCATGGAAAAAAAAAAGAAGAAAGAAAAGCTATACCAACAAGTATTTTGAATAATTGATGAAAAACTGACCAAATACATTTGAAACCCATGGGGAAAAAAAAGAAAAGCTATACCAACAAGTATTTTTAATAAATGATGACTTTTTAAAAAAACAACAACAAAAATACTATTTATTCGCAAAAAATCTTCACATTCATTAGGTGTGCTTCAAGAGAGTTAACCTTTCGGGCCAGGGCAGAAAAAAGAGACAGCGTTCAGATTAATCAACAGAATTGTGATTTTAATCAAAGTATATTGGAAGTGTGATATTTTGGGGGCACACTAAAAGAATCATGATGCGTCATTTCACTCTCTGTTGTCACAATGACAGCTGCAGTAACGGCAGATGTGTGTGCCTTAGACAGTGAAAAAGTCATTAGGAGATGAGCGATGCCTGACAGTGAAGGTAACGGTGACAACGTCGTCAAGCGATCAGCGTTGTTTGGTGCGATGGTGTGCCTGCAAACGAGAGATTGCCTTGGGAAAAAGGCGAGTCCCAAGAGATGGAAGGATGACAAACGTACGACACAGTCATGCGCACACACACACGCACATGGACAGCATAGCTTTGTGTACCGAGATGTGGGGCCAGTGTGTTTCCGTGTGTGTGGGGTTTTTTGGGAGGTTGGTTTTTTTTTGTGTGGATGGACCAGATGAGAATTGCCCGGTTTTCCTATTCTGCCATAAAGCTGGACTTGCCATTATATATGTGTAGAGAAACAAACAATTTTTTTAAAAACAAAACAAGACTTTCTCTCACTTACAACCCCCCCCTTTCTTTTTTTTTTTGGTTGGTTTGTTGAACTGGCGCCACATTGTTGGAGGAAGCTGGTGCTTCACGAAACCAGGTGTGAGAGTTTGGTACCCCCCCTTACCATAGCAGAATGTCTCATGCAGGATTCTTCTTCGTTACCGAAGGTTTCTTCCTCTTCGCTCATGCTCTCCAATTAACGACTGATTAACAAGAAGCGCATTTAGATTGGGGTTCGCCCTTTATGTAACTGGACAAGTGGCAGTTTTAAAGGAAACTTATACGACTAACAAAGACCAGGATGTGGTGTGTGTGTGTGTGCGTGCGCGCGCACAGTCGCGAAACTTGGCGATCGGTCGTCTTGGATGTTGGAGACGTGGGAAGGAAGTGAACGGCTTGTGGGTTGGTGGGAGTTTGGGTTTTTTTCTTCGTAATTTTTTCTTTTTGGTATTGATTTTCTTTCCTGCATGTATTGCTTTGTCAAACTGAAGTGCAATTTTTGGACCTGCCCAATAAGGAGGTGATGTAAGCTAGTGTCTCTTCGTTTACTCAGACTGTACACATTGTTCTACTGGGGTTGTTTTGTGTGTGTGTTGTGTGTGTGTTTGCTTGTTTGTTTGTTTGTTTAACTGCCTGCCATACTGCGGACTTTGTGCGGCATGGATCAACTGTGGTGATGTTTTGTTAGCATGAAGTCTGCATGGGTTTTTGTTGGTATTTTCTCCTGCCTGCGGGCTCTGTCTCTCTCTCTCTCAATCTCTCTCTCTTTCTGTCTATCTCTGCCTCTCTCTGTCTCTCTCAGCCTCTCTTTGTCTCTCTCTCTCTCTGTTCCTCCCCTCCTCTTTTTTTTTTTTGATCATTCTTTTGTGTGTGTGTGTGTGTATCGTTGGATTACCATTGTATAATCCTTTTTTTTTTGTTTTTTGGTAGTTATATTTTGCTGCTGAATTGAGAGTGGAGAGTGCTGTTGTGAAAGCAAACTACTGCATGTTTCAACATGTCGCATATACATTTAGTACACATACCACACGATTTATTCTTCGTAAAAACGCTTACGTGACAGTTGAACAAAGAGGCTATTTATCAGGGCTATAACTTACTACCTAGTTTAGAGGGGAAAAATTTTTTTGAGGATTAACTGTTGTTATCGTTTTCATATAGTGACATTTTTTTGGTGGTTGGAATATTTCTGCAGTTATACAACCTGCATGCTTTTATATTCGTGTGCATGCATGAGCACATGTTTAAACATAATTTGTTGGTCAGAGTGTTGATTTGCCCATCCAGAATTCAAGGGAGGATTATTTTTTTTCTCCCATTTCTATAGAAACTTAAGGGGATGAGGGGGGTCGAACATCTTTCAGATAGGATGATAAAGGGAAATCTGGGGTACAGCGCAGCATTTAACGCTTGAAGAAGGATAAGACAGAATTTATAGAATATTGAGTTTTGTACAAACAAGAGCTGTTGTAATTTTTGTGCTTGAAACCATTTGTGTGTAGTGTAAAACCCACGTGTTTAAAGGACTGGATGAATCGAACGAGCAATGGACAAATGCAGGTAAGGGGGCAGTGATGGGAATAAATGTGGGATGTAAATGAGGGGAAAGGGCAACAGAAAGTTGTCTCTGGCAAGACTGCGCACTAGAATTCACCTTCATAGACCAACCAACTAGACACACAGACTTTTGTTTTTGTTTTTTGGAAAGCACATCTAGGTAATCTTCCATTGCAATTGACTGTTCCTAGAGATCCTAGCTGTGCAAATTTCACTGGAGAAAAAACACTGTTGTTATTCAAAATACTGCACAATACAATGTAATGCTGCATATATAGAGTACAGTACAGCACCGTGCCTGTTAAAATGAACACGCACACACAACACACAAGCAGCACAAGCAAGTAGATGTTGTTTCGTGTCGTCAGAAGACTTGGTTTGGCGTTCAAAGCACAACAGCAACGTCCCACACCGCCACAAGAGGGGCCAATAACCGTGATGAATCTCCCTCTTCCTGCCCCCCCCCCCCCCCCCCCCACCCCCCCTCTCTCCACCCCCAACCTCTTCCAACTTGCGACAGAAGCAGCAGAATACATGGCTGCTCTGAAATGACTTTGATGCACAGACATGTTTGAATTCTGCGGGTTTTTTTCCCGTGCATGGTTATTTTAATGTTTTTTGGCATGGATATTTTTTTGGATTGCATGACGTTTTTTTAAAAATACTTTATCCGTAGATTGTAGATTGCGCTGTGTTATTTTGATGTTTTTCGTTTTGATGCCGTGTGTGCAGTAGATCAGTTCGCGAATGAAGCATGGATAGCGCAAGTAGTTTGTTCTTTGCAGACTGTGTTTACACATATATATATGTTCTCTTCTTGCCCGTTTGGAAAGATTGGTTTTTGCATTGTATCGAGCATGTTTGGGTGAAAGTTTTTGGTATTTTCACGACCACAGCAACTACTAAAGGAGGGGTTGGGAGCGATGAGGATTGGTTTAGGAATTTGGAATTCTGGCGGCTGGATTTGTAGACTCGGGTAGCCCGGTTTGCTAGGATAAAAAGTTTGGTGGTCGTTATTTATTGGACAGGTTTTGTTTCCGAGGGGAAATTTCTTGGCGTGTCTTAAAGACTGAATAGTTCACTTCTGTTAAGTGTCGCTGCACGTAGAACTTGACTTGGCAATAGCGAACTGCACCTGATAGGTCCTAACCTCACTGTGCAACTTTGTGTCTAAATTGTGATATAGCTCAGCTAATGGAATTTTTTGTTGTTTTGGGTTTTCTTTAATGTGAAAAATTACGTTTTTTGATTTAGAATAGTGTTGGATTTGTTAGAAACGAGTCTTAAGACAATTTTTTAGGATTGTGTGTTCCTTGATTCTTAAAGATAACATGAGCGATACATGCTGGCCTTTTCGTCGTTGTGTTTAGGCGACATTTAGGTGCGGTTGTTTCGTGGTTTCACTTACAGGGATGCAGGTTGTCACGGCGTGGAAAGCGTGAGTGTGCTTGAGAGGTTTTATGGTTGCCAGTTCTGGTTAATATAGGTACGTGTTCTCTCACAGGGCCCCATCATCACCTGCACACAGCCCTCTCTGTGAGTGTGTGTGTGCCTATGTCTCTCACTCTATCTCCCTCTCTCCCTCCCACACTCTCTCTCTCTTCCTCTCCCCACTCTCTCTCTCTCCATCTCCTCTCTCTCTCTCTCTGTCTCCCTCTCTCTGTCTCCCCCCCACTCTCTCTCTCTCTCTCTCTCTCCCACTCTCTCTCCCTCTCTCTATCTCCATCTCTCTCTTTCTCTCTCTTTCCCTCCCCCCACTCACACACACACACACACACAACGCCACACACACACACACCACACACACATACAAACGCACATCCCAATCGTTGGAGGCAACATGACTTTGACCTCTGACGTCAAAAGACAGAATGTGAACGCACCTTCGCTCCACACAGCAAAATGACACCAACACGACTTGGGTCACACCTCTCAAGAGCATGGAGGTGGCATGCTGCTTATGCAGCTTCTGTGTGTCACCGGAAAGGTGGAATGAGTGAGCTGTGGGGTGGGAGAGGTTTGTCCCCCCCGAGAACTCGGAGGTGCACCGATGGTGAGATTTTGCGTATGCAACTGATTTGACTCGCCATTAAGGTAGCGGTATTCCGACTTGAGAGGGAGGGGAGGGGGGGGGGAGCTGAGGTATTTAACTTCATGGCAGCCTTAAGGAGGTAAAACATAGGGTGGGTGTGCCATTTTTTCGCTCCCATTCGCTTGCTTTGTGTCATGTACTCACACACACCACACTCTCTCCCCGCCTCTCTCAATCTCTCTCTCTCCCTCTCTATCCCTCTCTCTCTCTCTCCCTCTCTCTCTCTCTCCCTCTGTCTCACTCTCTCTCTCTATCCCCCTCTATCTCTCTCTCCCTCCTATCTCTCTCTATCCTTCTACCCCCCCCCCCCCTCTCTCTCTCACTCTCGCGTCCCCTTTCATTGCATAAGTGGTTGATACGTACTAACATATTTTCCATACCACATTATCGATAAACAATTGTTTGGACAAACTGTGTTATGTGGAAACACCCCCACCCCCCTCTCCTCGCATCATTATGTGTTACACAATACCATCAGTCTGTACAAGTTTGCCATGGCCGATTCAACCTCAGGTTTTATTCCGTACTAAGGCTATCATTTTTGTGTGTGTGTGTGCGCGTTTGTGTGTCAGTGCATGTGCATGTTGCCCCTATATATATCGTAGATTTCAGTTGGTGCATGAAGTATGTCAGTATTAGTCCATTTAAATGAACCACATATGTATGTGTGTGTACATATATATATATATAATTATATAGGTGGGAATAAGGAAGTGACGTTGGGTTGGGGTTTGGTTGTGTGTTTTTTTGGGGGGGGTCTTTTTTGTTTGGGGGTCTCTTTTTTTTTTCCCTTGCGCCTGGTGTCTGGATTTGTTTTATTTTGGGGTTGGGTTGGGGTTTTTTGTTTTGGTTGATTTTTGGGGGGTTTGTGGCGTTGGTTTTTTTTTGAGGGGGGGGGGGGGGGAAGATTGGTCTTTTTGTTCAGTTGTTTCATCTTCTTTTTCTCCTGTTCTGTTTCTTCTTGTTGCTTTTTTTTTTCTAATTCTACTTCTTTTTCTCCATATTCTTCTTTCTTTTTTCTTCTTCTTGTCATTCCTCTCTCTCTCTCTCTCTCCATTGTTTGCCAGTGGAAACAGATGACAAAATTTACAAAACCGCATACACATGGGGAGTGGATGTAAAAAAAGCACATGAGTGCTTATTCCATTATCCTCAATATAAATAAATAAAAACTCCTCTCTCTCTCTCTCTCTCTCTCTCTCTCTCTCTCTCTCTCTCTCTCTGTGCTCCTACTACTATACCTTTGAGAGGTTTTGGTTGTTTTTGGTTTTTTCCCTCTCTTCTTGTTCTTGTCTTACTTTTTCTATTCTTTTTCTTTTACTACGCCACCACTACTGCTGCTGCTGCTGCTGCCACTACTGTTACTACTGCTGCTGCTGCTGCTGCTACTTCTTGTACTTCTACCACTACTGGATCGGTGGTCTAGAGGTAACGCGCCTGTCTAGAAAGCGAAAAGTCCGGGTTCGTATCCCGTCTGGGCCCGAAACTTTTCCCCCATCCATTAGACCATGAGTGGTGGTCTGGGCGCTAGTCTTTCGGATGAGACGATAAACCAAGGTCCCGTGTGTTACAGAAAATTATGCAGCGCACGAAAAAGAACCCACGGCAACAAGAGAGTTGTCCCTGGCAAAATTCTTAGAAAAAAGCCACTCTGATAGGGAAAGAAATACAGTTGCAGCAAAAAAAAAAAAAAAAAAAAAAAAAAAGGTGGCGCTGCTCTTGTGGCGACGTGCTCTCCCCGGGGAGAGCAGCCCGAATTTCACGCAGAGAAATCTCGTGACTTAAAGTGGTATAAATAAAATAAATAAATAAATAATACATCTACTTTGCTGTTACTACTACTACTACTACTACTACTGCTGCTGCTGCTGCTACTGCTTCTACTTCTACTACCACTACTACTACTACTTCTATTTCTACTTCTACTACTACTACTACTTCCACTTCTTTGTTCTCTCTGTCTCTCTCCTTCATGGTCTTTTTCTCTTTTTTCTTCGTATTGTTTTTTCACCCCTACTCTCTTTTTCTGCCTTTTCTCTCTCTTCTTTATCTGCTCCAGTCTTCAGCAGTTCAGTCATGTGCGTATTGGATGTGATGTGCTTTGTTTATATGGCATTTTTTATTATTGCATGGCAAATTTTTTTTTTTTTTTGGCTTGGCTTTTGATCACACCCAGGCATCGTCTTATTTTTTGTTGTTTTGTTTTCATGTACAGTTTATGCATGTAAACTGTCCCGTAAACATTTTTTTTTTTGGATGGCGAAAGAAAAAACATTTTATGCAATAATGCATGCAAAGTAAAAACGTTTATGTCTCTGTTTGTTTTTCGGTGTGTTAGTCTTGTGCATAGAGAAGACTCCGCTTGCGTAGAGAATTTATTTGCCTTTTTTTTTTAAACTTCCTTTCTCCCCCCCTCCACATATCCCTTCCTTTTTTTTCTTTTTCTTTTTTTTTGAGATTGTATTTGATATATATACACCAGATATGTATGTCTCAGCAGATAGTGGTTTTACAGTACTTAAGATGGTATTCATATTTCATGCTTTTTTTCCCCCCTCCTCCCTCACCCCTCCTCCCCTACCCCCACCCTCCCCCTTGTAAATCAGTGTATACCTACTGTGCAAGTCAAGCTCTCTAGTCTCATTTAAAGAATGGAATAAACTTTTTATTACCAAGTCTGGGAAGTGGGGTGTGTTGGTGTGTGTGCTGTGGTGCGGTCGGTGCTTATCTTTTGGGCTTTGTTCTGTTTGTCTGTCTGTCTGTGCCTGGCATGCTCTGTCCCTCTCTCTCTCCCTCTCTGTCTCTGTGTTCCTCTCTGTCTCTCTGTCCCAGTCTCTCTCTCTCTGTGTCCCTCTCTGTGTCCCTCTCTGTGTGTCTTTCTTTCTCTCTGTCTCTGTGTCCCTCTCTGTCTCAGTCCCTGTCTGTCTCTCTCTGTCCCTCTCTCTCTCTGACCCCCTCTGTGTGTGTGTGTCTCTCTCTCTCTCCGACTCCATCTGTCTGTCTCTCTTTCCCCCTCTCTCTCTCTCTCTCTCTGACCCCCTCTCTTTGTCTCTCTCTCTGACTCTGTCTCTCTCTCTTTCTGTCTCTCTGTCTCTCTCTCTAATCGCATCATCTTCATTCCTTACCCAGTCTTCTTCAGTTCTGTCTCTCCTAACCAGTGCCTGGACACAACAGTGTCAAAGACAGTGGTGCAAAGCCCATATTTTCAGTCATGAATCAGACACTGTATAATCTTGAGTTTGAGAATCCTACAAACTCATGTGGGTATGCATGCTTATTATCGGGCATGCACGCATCCAGACAGACAGACGGACAGACATGCTGGTAAGCACCCAACCAGCATTTATTCATTCATCCGTCCGTCCGTCCGTCCGTTCATTCATCCTAACATGCACAGTGTGTGTATACATGATTTGATATACAGACGTACATATGGTATACATAGAGAGAGAGAGAGAGACATATACACACGCACACACTCAGACATTTTCGGTTTTTGTTTTTTCATTCTGACCAGCAGAAGTTTATTTTGTTACTATGACTGTTGCCAATATTATAGAACATAACAAAATGTTTACAAACGAACATAATGTGATATTCAACAACAAAAAATCCAGTAAACACAGATATTGATATTAAACTAATTAAATCAACAATAAATGAATAAGCAATGGATTAATTATGAATGAATGACACAAATGAACTGACAAATGTTTTATAAAGAACGTAATGTGACAAGCAATACAGAACAATAAATGCAAAGAAATTAACCAAACAAACCTAATGATAAGTAAAATAAATAAGCAATGAAGAAATTATGAATGAATGACGCAAATGAACTGACAAAATGTTTGCTAATGAACGTAATGTGGCAAGAAATAAAGGACAATAACATTAACCAAATGAACTTGATAATAAATTAAACAAATAAGCAATGAATGAATTATAAATGAATGACTCGGATGAATTGAACAAAATCTATGATCAAATCAATATAAACAAGAAATACTGAATAATGATGAGCCTCCTGAGATTCAAAGATTGTATTCATTCATACTTTTATATCGAGGATAATGGAATAAGCACACATGTGCTTTTTTACATTCAGTCCCTGTGTGTATGCGGTTTTGTAAATTTTTTCAACTGTTCCCACCGGCACACAGTGGCCCACTCTTTCAAAAAGCAGAACAGGTTTTAACATGTGCGCAAGATGTTCTGGATGCGTTCACACACGGGGCCTCGGTTTATAGTCTCATCCAAAGGACTTTTGGGAAAAGTAGAGTCTACACTGATGTTAACTCCAGGAGAAAAAAACACCTTGAACGGGATTCGAACCCAGGTCGTCAGATTGTGAGCGCAATGGTTCTAACCGCTAGGAACATCAATATGTTTTATTACTGGTGGATTCTTTTTCTGCTCAATACAGAAACTTGTACATGATATGCATACGCCTAATATGTAATATGTAGACTTAAATACAATAAGTATCAATATACATATTCATGAATAGTTGGACATTTTATCAAGTTCTGATTCAACATAACATTGTCATTCCCGTTTCCCAGAAGGAAGATGGCTGGACATTGAAGACAAACACCAGCCTAACAAGTTAACCGTGAGGTTCTGGGTTCGATTCCCAGCTTTGCCCTCTCTTCAAAGTGTGACGGGAAATTTGAAGTGAATGTCAAGTCTTTCGGAGAAAACTTAACTAGTCAGCCCTGTGTACTTACAGACTTGGGCACAGTAAAAGAACCCACGACAGTTGAAAATCAGAATAAGCAGGGAGGTACCTCCTGACTGTCCTGGCAAAATGCAGCTTCCTTCATGGTGATGGGAGGAGTAGGAGGGGGGTGGGGGGGGGGGACCCGGTCGTATAGGAAAAAAATCTCACTATTGGTGAACCTTGGAGCTCTAGCCTAGGAAGAGAGGGGGAATTAACATATCCTGATGTATAGATCTGGATCAGTACTGAGACTGAAATATACAAGAGGAAAAAAAAGAGAGGTGGTGGTGGGGGGGGGGAGAAATTGTAAGGAAAGAACAGTGCATTATTTCGTTCTCTCTCTTTTGGTTTCCTTTTTTGTGTGTGAATGAATAACCTCCTCGTGCTGTTCTAGCAAGTGTTTCTGACCTTTTTCACTTCCGACAAGATTGCAAAACTGTAAACAGATCACTGTGATTCTGCAAAACTGTAAACAGATCACTGTGATTCTGATTGGTTGGCTGTTTGGTTGGTTGGGTCGAAGGGTCGGGAGGACTATGCCTGTTCATTGTTGGCATGTTTATGATTGGCTGGGTTAGGGTACTGGTTGAAACAGAGATCTCGCGTGGGTTGCTCTGTCTGGATCTGTAGAAAGTCACTTAAATCTTTTAGCGTATTGTCAAGACTTAACTGCACAAATCTCTCTCTCTCTCAAGTCTCTCCCTCTTGCTTGCTCTTTTCCCCTAAATTTTAGGGACACACACACACACACACACAGAGGGAGAGAAAAAAAGTCCTTCGGCCCTCTCGCGTCGAATCATTAACGTTGTTGATTAATAATTATTAGCCTAATGCAGCAGTAGGCTGAAGACGACGGTCAGAACGAGGCTAAACACAGCAGGAAGTGACGACATGCCGCCATTGTTGTCTCCATTTCCTCCCCCATTGTTAGCTGACGTTGTTGTGGCAAGGTCCAGATCAATCGAGGCTGGAAAGAGGGAAAGAAAAACAAAGCTCAGATGATGATTACAGATTTAAAAACAAAACAAAAAACAAACTCATTAAATTACACAAAGATGCAAATCAAAATTAGATCTATAAATACAGAAGCAGGGCAATCTTGTGGTTAGAGCGTTGCGGGCGTGATCTGATTGTGCAACGCATTTGTGCTCATTATGACTTGGACTGCTGTCAGCGTTCGATGATGATCATGATCTGACGGCCTGGGAATCGAGCTGCCATGGAGGCACTAGTTTAAGGGAATTTTACCCTGGAGATAGATACAAAGAAAACTTAATCTATCACTGTTGTATGTATACTAGAGCTACAGGTAGACAGTCACAAAGGCAGACCAGCACATTGACATGTGCACTCAAACTGACAGATCGACTGAACAGAGAGACAGACCAACAGACATTGAGGTAGGTAGGTCGATAGGTAAGCAGACAGAAAGACGCAATGACAAACAAAAACAGCAATAACAATGTAAATCTATAGATTGACAATCAAATACTAGTTTTATTTAAACCACTATCATACAATGGCCATTCTCAGATTTAAAATGCGTGCGCGCGCACGCACACACACACACACACACATTATAAACTTACCACACGAATCGCAAGATTTGGCACAGTTGCTGCGCATATAGGAGACGTACTTCCGCCGACAATATCCCTTTCGCTTCCAGTAGTCGCAATGTTCGCTCATATCTTTGCAGGAGTTCTTTTCTGAAAATGCACAAGACAAAAAATTGTAAGTAAATATTTCAGTAAACCGTTTAGATCTAAGTAGCTTGCAAAGAGGAAATTTCCGGGATGGATGTGTGTGCATGACAATCAAATCCTTTAGATCTATGTAGCTTGCAAAGGGAGGAAATTTCCGATGTGTGTGTGACCAAAAATGATTTAAGTAATCTCTCAATAAATCATTTATAACTAAGTAGCTTGTAAGGAGAGGAAATTCCCAGTGCGCGCGCGTGCGTGTGTGTGTTTGTTAGCCTTCAGTTTTAATGTCTTTCCACTTTTAAATGATACCAGACATCCTAAGATAGTAAACTGGAGTGAGCTAGACAGAGAGGGGGAGAGAGAGAGAGAGAGAGAGAGAGAGAGATGAATAACAATAATGATCTATTCAGTTTTTGCAAGCCATCTGGATAAATGAACAGGAGATTTTTTTTTTGCTTTTCCTTGCTTGGCTAGATCTCAGAGGTTCACCCATTGTGAAATTTTGCCTATGCGACCGTTTTTACCCACCGTCGAGGTAGCTGCATTCCGACTTACCGGATGGTGTTTAAACACACCTGTGTGCATGCATTTTACTAATTTTGTCATTCCCTCCTACCGGCACGAAATTGCCTTCTCTTGTGAAAGGCAGAATGTTTTGTTGTTTTTATTTTTTAACGTGTGTGCAAGATGTTTTGTGTGCGTTCGCATACGGGGCTTTGGTTGTTGTTTTTTATAGTCTCATACGAAGGACTTTTGGGGAAGTGGAATCAGCACTGATGTTAACTCCAGTGTAAAATTCCCTAAAATGGGCACCTCCTTGGTGGATTGATCCTGGACCATCAGATCAGGAGCCAACATACTAACCTCTAGGCTATCCTGCCCTAATAGTATTGATGAAAAATGTTTTCCGAAGGGTAACATATTATTTGGAAAAGACCAACAAATAATAACAAAAGACGAAAGATAAAAGTAAAAATGAGTTCGAATATAAAAACAAAACAAAAAAAGCAGTAAACCTAAATAAAAGAGGAAACAAACGTTATCAACGACATTTAAAAATGAAAGAAAGAAAAAATGAATAAAGTGAAGAAGAGCAGGGACAGCAGAATTGAACCATAGTATATTTCAACATAGATCAGTCTCACATCCCCGAAGCCAGAATGCGGCTATCAGTCGTGGGCAAACAGTTGTAGGCCTATATACTATACAATATCTCACCATTAGTGAACCATGTAGCCGAGGGGGAAAAAAAAAAAAAGGGGGGGGGGGGGTTCAATCTTACTGGTGTTAAGTATAAAACTGGTAGACACAAAAACAGGTGTAAACGTAGGGATAGACAACGACTTCTACAAAAACAAAACAAAAAAACAACACAGTACCCAAAAGACCAAGTATTAGGCAGACCAGACAGACAAGACATGACAATAGACAAAACAACATCCACCACTCTGCCTGACAGTCAGACACACGCCAACTCATGGAAAACATGGACGAACGAACACACACACACACACACACACACACACACACACACACACGACAGCTGACTTGCTCTATACTGACCTTCCACAACACAGATCTCACAGGACTTCTTGCAGTAGGTAGACATGAAGAACTTGTATCTCTGACACTCTCCACGGCTGGCCCAGGCCGAACACGACTTATGACGGTCCACACACTCATCTGAAAACAGACGCAGATCGCCAGTTAGCTTCAACCCAGACACACTCACGCATGTATATGTATACTGCACATATAATTGTAGTCTCTCGCGCACACAGACATGAACATGTAGGCCTACATGCACAAACATGGCCTAAGCCGAAAGCCTTGTCATTTGTTGCCATAGGCTAAGAGCAAAAGGCCTACATGTGTGTGTGTGTGTGTGTGTTGGGGTTTGGATGGGGGGTTTTGGAGGGGGGCGGTAGCTTGGGGGGGGGGGGGTGGTTAAAGGGGGGTGGGGGAAGGAGGGGTTCGTTGATCAGCTAGAATTCTGGGATTCGCTTTGGTGAGATTTTGCCTATGCGACCTTTTTTTCCCCCCACCCACCATAAAGGTAGCCGCATTCCGACTTCCTAGATAGCCTACAGTTGGGAATTGAATCTACCAATGTTGCCAGGACAGTCGGGATGTACTTCCCTGCTCTCTCAGATTTTCAACTGTCATGGGTTCTTTTGACGTGCACAAGTCTGTGTGCACACGGGTCTGACTGGTTTAAAGTATCCTCTGAAAGCTTGGACATTCATTCAGTTCGATTTTCACAGAGATTCCCAGGTGGGATGAGAGAGACAGAGTGCATATTCTGGGTGATAGACCCCCCAGGGTGTTAAGCTGGGGAACGTCCAACAACAATACTTACGCACGAACACTATCCAGGTCACATGCTACAGACACACACATGGATACAACTAGATAACTCATCCCCCAAGTCGGAATGCGACTACCTTGATTAATGATGGGGGGGGGGGGGGGGGGGGGGGGGGGGGGGGAGAGAATGGAAATGGAGATCTAGCCGTAGAAACGGGTGAGGAAAACACACACACGCACGCACACACACACACACACACACACACACACACACACACACACACACAAGGACCATTAGATAATTTGAGTGTAGGGCAGTGCATTGAATATCTACCTTATGACTTACCTAGATAAGCTCTTGTTAACATATCACATTTTCAGTAGATTCTTTACTCATCTATACCTTCCTTCCCCCCTTTAGTATAAAACATGCTGAGATCTTGGGGCATAGGCCTATATCAGACACTTTTCACACAGGAACCCCTCGTTGGAAAACTTGAAACTTTGCGCACGTTAAACCTGATCCGCTTTTCGGAAGAGTAGGCCATTGTGCACTGGTGGGAACGGATGACAATATTTACAAAACCGCACACACACACACACACACACACACGGGGACTGGATTTAAAAAATAAAAAAGCACATGATTGCTTATTCCATTACCCTTAAAACAAAAGAAAAGATTTTTTTTTAATGAAATAAATAAATAATAACGACGTTAGTGAATGCCTTTCGATGGATGGAAGATAGGGAAGAGGAGATCTGTGCAGTTTCACGCCTCCCGCGCTAAATCCTATTCTGAGAGACGCTATAGCCGAGTGGTTAAGACCGTTTGGTTTAAATCCCGAGGATCCATGAAGTCTGGGTTCAATTCCTGGCCTCGGCTTCTGACTAATTAGGGGGGAGGGGGGGGGGGGGGGTACTTTTTACGATTACCCAGGTCAAGTTTAAGTCCAGACCTGCCATTACCTTAATTTCCTTCGTTTATTTATAACACACTATGGAACAGCGCGTTAAAGATCCCGTAATATTCATGTCAGCGTTCGGTGGTTTACAGAAACCCCGGACATACCCAGCATGCAGCCTGTGTAATGAGCTGAGCTGCTCTGAAGTGGAAATACCTCCTGCAAAATGACAAGCGCAGGAGAGGACCAGGCTCTATGGACGTACCCCACCCGGTAAGGGAATGCAGAGAGAGAAAGAGAGAGAGAGAGAGAAGAGAGAGAGAGAGAGAGAGAGAGAGAGAGAGAGAGATTTTTTTATTTTATTCTTTTATATCGAAGATAATGGAATAAGTACTTATGTGCTTTTATTCTTTTATATCAAGGATGATGGAATAAGCTTTTATGTGCTTTTTGACATCCAGCGGTTTTGTAAAATCTGTCATCTGTTCCCACCGGCACACAATGGCCTACTCTCACGAAAAGCGGAACAGGATTTAACGTGCGCGCAAGATGTTCTGCGTGCGTTCGCCCACGGGGCCTCGGTTTATAGTCTCATCCAAAGAGAGACAATGACAATGACATATTCTTTTATTTCGAGGATAATGAATAAGCACTCATGTGCTTTTTTACATCTAGTCCCCGCGAGAGAGAGAGATCTTTCCTGGGATATTTTGGCAACTGTTGCAGCTGCTGCTTCTGTTGCTGCTACTACATTTTTTTTTACTACCACGGGCATGTACAGGCTCAACCTGGGGTTTTTTTTTTTTTGGGGGGGGGGGGGGGGGGTTGTTGTGGGTTTTTTTAACAGAGAGAAAGCCAGAAAGGGTATACTGACTTGTTGGCTGTGACGTAGTGGTTTTGACCCAGGGTGTGGTGCCCGAGTCGGTACTGGTATCGGAACATTCCCGTATGGGGTTGCCCGGACACATGCAGCGACAGTTTTTGTCCACGAAACCCTCTCCGGGACACTGCTGGTTCTTGTTGCTGCACCCGGCTGAAAGAGAGCAAACCTAAACTGGTACAAAAAATGCAGTTTATGCCGGAATTGGCCCAGTTTGATTTGGTGACAAGGAAATGTGTAAAATTGTGCTGTAAGGGAGATACGCTCGCTGTTCACCAACCGACAAAACATTGCTTGCATATCAAGTCATATTCAAAAACAACAAGAAGAAAATTCCAAGCTACTGCGACTGTATAGAATTAATTCCTTATCTTGGCCCAGGCCAAAAGCTGTGTCAGTTATTGATGTCAGCTAAGTGCCAAAGCCTACATTACCATGTTGTTATGTTTGTAAAACGTTATGTTGAGATTGTCTTCAGCCATGACAAGCTCTTAGCATAACAACCTGCATTCTCTTTCAAAGGAAGGGGGGCGGGGGGGAGTCCTCTGACGCCGGAGTATAGCTGCCTATGTAGAGAGGTATTTGAAAAACAGTCATACACACAAACTTCTCATCCAGTGTACACTTAACAATCTCGCAGTGATTCCCAGGTGGGATGAGTGAGTCAGAGTGCATGTTCTGGGTGACCCCCCAGGGTGTTAAGCTGGGGAACGCACAACAACAACAATGATGTTATAAGCAAAGACCCCAACCTTTCCATTCCTCCTATCTTCGCCCCCACTTTACCACCTGAACAAATCACCAGGGCATGTTGTTATGTTCGTGTGTTAATAATAACCAAACAACTCTGACAAATAAATTAAGGGGGTTATTTCCTTCTATTTTAGATGAGAGAGCCCTCAGCGCCTGGGGTTTATCACAGTTCTTGATTAAACCATTGACGCTGGGGACAACAACAGCAAAGTGAGAGGCTGTATGACCAGTGGCTTTTCCACTCATGGAATTCCACTTTACAGCTTGGTCTTTAGTGATCGACTATGACTGACTAGGAGGCTTGACTCGCACAGTCCTTATGAGCTGCAGCCCTGGGGGCTAGTTGGCCTTTGGAGAACATCTCCAACGCTGACTGTCATTATGCCCACTTGGCCGAGAGAGTGGGGATGTACTGTGGGCAAGGCATCTCCACTATAATAAAATTTCTGCCCAATTTCCGAAACAGCAGCTGCCTCCTCTGCTGTTTTGGAGGTCATCGTCGAATACGACGGACAAACATAGAGAGAGAGAGAGAGAGAGAGAGAGAGAGAGATGATCCACAGAAGAGGTATAAAGATGCTTAAGTGCATTATAATGATGATGATGACTACATTTTTGTTTAAATCATTGAAAACAAAACAACACACCACACACACACACACACTTAGACACAGAGACAGCAGTTTTACAAAAACAAAACGCACACACACAGAATAGGCCCAGCTGAAGAAAAGGGAGCTCACCATTGCACCGGTACATCAGATTGGCCAGTTTAATGTCCCGGAAACTCATGCCCTGACGATTGCCAATCACATTCTGGTATCGGGGGTCACGTGTCTTGATTGTCAAACCGCCGTTCACCGAAAAAGCCTGCAAGCAAGGGCCATAACACGTCACATAACTCTGTTATATAACCTGTGTGTGTGTGTGTGTGCATTTGGACTTGTTAGAACTATTACTTGCTATTGGTTGCATGACTGTGTAAGAATGAGTTGAGTGCAAGCGCTTTGATTTGTCTGAGCAAGATACAGCGCTATTTAAATTCCATTCATTATTATTATTATTATTATTATTACTATTATCAGAGACACCGCTTACAAGACACCACACTGCTTGATTTGTGCAAATTGTACTCGGGGTACATGTCTTCACAAGATCGTAGTTAATCACTATTTTCTTCCAAAGGAAATAATACATGATATGATAAAGAACAAAACTAAACTGGAATCTACTTAGATATGTCCTTTCTTTGGAAAAGCATTGTAAAATATAGCGCAATTTATATAGAGAGAAAAAGGGGGGGGGGGTTTGGGGGGGGGGGGGGGGGGGGGGGGAGAGGCGAGACGAGAGAAGTCGTTTGTCGGTTAAGATTTTGTGTGTGTGTGTGCTTTGCTTTGCAATAGGATACGTGCAATCACAGCTCTGCGTGCGAAAATCACGCACACACACGCATGTACGCACACACCCTTGTACGCATGTACGCACACACCCTTGTACACACGGGGACTGGATGTAAAAAAGCACATGTGTGCTTATTCATTATCCTCGAAATAAAAGAATTTGTCATTGTCTCTCTCTCTCTCTCTCTCCTCTCTCTCTCTCTCTCTCTCTCTCTCTAGGGGGGGGGGGGGGGTGAGGGAGGGGCACTTAGACAAAGGAATAAGAGTGAGATGAACAGCTTATCAAAATCGCACAGGCAAACAGACAAACACACAGACCAGAGTAGATCGACAAGCAATCCATCAGAATCACGCAGACAGAAAGGTACGGCAGATAGACAGACAAACAGACAAGACAGACAAACACGAAAGAAAACTACTTATAGAGAGGAATCATCACATAATGCATGTATGACAGTCCAGACACACAGACCGACAGTCCAGACACACAGACAAGACAGACAGACAGACCGACCCAGAAAGACAGAGAAGAATCAGCACTATCGCCTTGGGGCCATTTAATGCATTACAGCCCTGATAGACAGACAAGACAGAAACACACACAACACACACACACACACACACACACACACACACACACACACGACAAGACAAGGGCACGACAGACAAGACGGACACACACACACACACACACACACACAAGACAGACACACGACAGACAAGCACACACACACATACACACACAAACACACACACACACACACACACCACACACAAAGAAAAAAAGAAGACAGACACACACGACAGACAAGACAGAAACACACACACACACACACACACACACACTTCACACACACTCACACACAAGACACACACACGACACACACACACACCACACACACACACACACACACACATACACACCACACACGACACACACACACCTACACACACACACCTCCACACACACATAGCTCTCACCTTAGGCCCGTAATGCATAATGCTGTGGTAGTCGTAGGGCACATCGAAGTTGTTGACGCTGCCAGTGTTGTACTTCTGAAAGTTGTAGTAGAGGTGAGGGGGGATGTTCTGACGGATGATCTGCACGTAGCTGTCTCTGTCAGGCCTCGTCTGCTCGTGCTGGAATCCTACCGCGTGCCCCACTTCGTGTACCACCACTCCTTTCTGCCCACGTTAAAGATCCCAGGGCAATGTTGAAACGTTTTTTTTTTTTTTTTTTTTTTTTTTTTTTTGGGGGGGGGGGGGGGGGGTGTTGGTTGATAGGAGGGAGGAAGTGCGATCAACGTGTTTTAGTTAGGATACACGTGTGTGTGTGTGTGTGTGTGTGTGTGTGTGTGATGAATTATATGTATAACTGTATCTATACATGCATGCATGCATGCACGCACGCACACGTACTCACTCATTGATATACACGGTATGGGGACACAGGCACACATGTTGTATGCAGTAACTGCACGCACGCACGCACGCACACATACACACACACACGAACGCACATACGAACGCACGGGCGAACACACACACACGCACGCGCGCGCGGGCGAACACACATACATCATATTGATGACGACGATGAAGATGGATTTTAAGAATGTGCCTGGTTCTTATCTATGAACTATGGCATTGTTGCTTTTAGGATAACACGGTTATAGATTTTCAAAGTTTATGTTTAGGCCTACTTTTACAGAACTGATTGATATTCTAATCATGTTTGCTTTTAAACAATTATTCAGAATTTTATCAACTTTCTGTGAGTGTGTGTGTGTGTGTGTGTGTTTGTGGTGGGGTGTAGTGGTGTGTGTGTGTATGTGTGTGTGTGTGTGTGTGTGCGCGCGCGCGCGCGCGCTTGCACGCGTACATAATTATGTACGTGAATCTTAAACAATCATTCTGTGTTATTTGCGCAGAGAACGAAATGTGTGGATTTTGTATGGTTCTGTAAGCTCTGTAATGATGTTGGACTGATTCATTCTTAGCTTCTTAACCTGCATGAATTTCTCTGTTGTGAGATGATAAAGTATTTGAATCGAACTGAATTGAAGACAAAAAATTTTGTACTGATGCATAGGGGACGGGATAGCTCAGTGGTCAGAGCACTCGCTTTCCCCCAACCCGAGGTTAAGCAGCGTCGAGCGTGGTTACCAAATGGAAGAGTGACCGTTTGCGCGCCTTGGCTTCAGTAAAGTCCCACAGTTCACCCAGCTGTAAATGGGTACGTACCTGCCCTCTTTTAGGGTCAGAGAAGGTAAAGCAGTCAGGGAGAGGAGATGTGCCCCGCCCTCAACAATACGCTGGCCCCTAGAGAAGCTGAGGTCTCTGATGCCTCGCTCCCCCAACGACCACATAGGTTATGGAACACCTTTACCTTTTCTTTTCAAATTGATGTGTATCCGCAGTGGAAAGCAAAACGAAGAAGCAAGACAAGGAAGAGACAGAAAGCTGCAGATACTCACATAGCGACAGCCAGTTGCGAGTCCAACGGTCTGGGCACCTCCCACTTTTCCCACATTAGAAAAACACCTAGAAAAAATAACAAGTATTACCTGTGTGTATGTAGCTTGCAATTGAACGCACGCACACACGCGCGCGTGCGTACACACACACACACACACACACACACACACACACACACACACATGTATAGTTTATCACTGATTAAGTTTTTATTCTGTCTGCATATTATGTATATTACACACACACACACACACACACACACACACACACACACACACACAGGGGACGGGGATAGCCTCGCAATCTGACGACCCGGGTTCGATTCCCGTTCAAGGGGATATTTTCCCCAGGAGTTCACATCAGTGCCGACTCCACTCTCCCCAAAAGTCCTTTGGATGAGACTATAAACCGAGGTCCCCTGTGCGAACGCACGCAGTACTTCTTGCGCACACGTTAAATCCTGTTCCGCTGTTCGTAAGAGTAGGCCATTGTGTGCCGGTGGGAACAGATGACAAATTTACAAAACCGCATACAGACGCTGACTGTATGTAAAAAAAAAAAGAAGCACATAGGTGCTTATTCCATTATCCCCGATATAAAAGATTTAAATACAAAATAAATAAATAACACACACACACACACACACACACAGAAGAGAAGCACATACTCACCCTCCACCGTTGTCAAAACGAATCCTGTCCCCAGAGCTGGCTTTTCGGAATTGGAGACAGGTGTGAGTCTGCCATTCTGTGAGCGCCTTTTCTATCTCCAGTCTCTGGTTGTAATCTGCAGGAGAGACAATGGCACTGGTGTATTGTGGTAAGCTTTCCAGCCCATAAACAAGAGGATAGTGCGGAGGGGACTGGGCACAAACACATACTTATTCATCTAAGACGAGAAAAAACAATTCGCAACAGCCTATCGTGGTTGAACAGCTGCAACAAACACAGGTACGCTGCAAACTATGATTATGATCAGTTTTAGCAGAGCGAAAAATTAATAATGAACAAAATTGATTTGCTGGTAAAGCTTTGCCCGCCATTCAGCAGGACCTCTGAAAACTCATTTGAGAGGGAGAGAGATAATGACAAATTCTTTTTTTTATTTCGAGGATAATGAAGAAGCACTCGTGTGCTTTATTTTTTTACATCCAGTCCCCGCCCGTAGGGATACTTCTTAATAATAGCCCAATACTCATACTCTCACAGTAGCAACAAAGGGAAATAACCCTTTCCAAAAAAAACAAGAAAAGAAAAGAACCCCCCCCCCCCAAAAAAAAAAAAAAGAACCCCCCCCCCCCCCCCAAAAAAAAAGAACCCACCAACAACAACAAACAAACAAAAAGAAAAACAAAACAAAAAACCCAACAAAAAGACCCACCAAAAAACAACAAACAAAAACCAAAACAAAACAAAAACAAAGAAAAAGAGAGAAAAACGAAAAACAAAGAAAAAAACCCCAAACTTATAAAGTCATAAAAATAAACATCTACACATTGTAAAATGGTACTCATAGTTGTTACACGGAACAATAAGATATTGAAATAGGGCATTCATTAAAACTCAAGTATAGCCGACAAGCCCAATAAAATATTGAAAATATAATATGAGAGAGAGAGAGAGATCGTTATGACATATTTTCAAAAGACTGTATAATCGTATTTTCTTCAAAGAAAATAGTAGGTAATAAAAAATTTTTTTTAAAGAAGACAATTTTAGTTCGGTTACATAATTATGTGTTCCAAAAAAGAGATATAGGTTCCAAAAAAGAAAATGGAAAAAATGAACAAGTTAAATGTAAGCGCTTTGATTTGTTTTCACAAGATAAGAATTCAATGTACGTGTAGTAGTATTCCTATTCTTATTATTATCATGATTATAATTATTATCATCGTCGTCGTTTGTTGCAATCATCAATATAATTATTATCATTGTTGTGAATCATCATCATCATTATTATAATTATTACCATTATCGTCGTCGCCGCTGTTGTAATCATCATTATCATTGTTGTTAATGTCATCATCATCACCATCATTATTATTACTATCACCATCATTATGATAATCACAATTGTTCTTATAATCATCAGCACCATTGTTGTTGTTGCTATCATCATCATCATCATCATCATCATCATTATTATCGTTATTATTATTATTACCATCGTTATAATAATTATAATTGTTCTTATAATCGTCACTGTCACCATCAGCATCATTGTTGTTGTTGCTATCATCATCATCATCATCATCATCATCATCATCATCATCATCGTTATCGCTATTATTATTACCATCGTTATAATAATTATAATTGTTCTTATAATCGTCACAGACATCATGAGCATCATTGTTGTTGTTGCTATCATCATCATCATCATCATCATCATCATCATCATCATGATAATTATAATTGTTCTTATAATCATCGTCGTCATCATCAGCATCATTGTTGTTGCTATCATCATCATCGTCATCATCATCATCAGCATTATTATTATTATTATTATTACCATCATTATGATAATTAAAATTATTATAATCATCATCATCATCATTGTTGTTGTTGTCGTTATTGTTGTTGTTGTTGTCGTTATTGTTGTTGTTGTTGTCGTCGTCTTATCACTTACTGAAAACTCCAGGGGCAAGTTCATAGGGTATGACCCCTTTAGGCCATCTGTAGTTAGTGCTCCTGATGGCTTTCCGTTTCTCTCGTCCGGACTCGTCTCCGTAAGTTCCAGACCTGTTTGACAACGGAAGTGACGTCACACGCAGGGCATTATGGGGGGCAGAAGGACTTCTTCTTCGCCTTTGAAGAAGAAGACAAGCTTTGTAGTGATGATTATGAGGAAAGTGGGTCTTTGAAAGTGGACTGTGATTGAGTGTGTGTGTGTGTGTGTGTGTGTGTGTGTGTGTTTGATGTCAAATGGTCAGAACCCTTGTGTGTGTGTGTGTGTATGTGTGTGTGTGTGTGTGTGTGTGTTTGATGTCAAAGGGTCAGAAGCCTTAAGTGGTGTGCGTGTGTGTGTGTATGTGTGTGTGTGTGTGTTTGATGTCAAATGGTCAGAAGCCTTAAGTGGTGTGTGCGTGACCTTAGGCCTTCATCAAGGACCCTAGATATTATAATAATAATAATAATAATAATAACAACAATGTACTCTCTCAGTATATCTGCTGGGAGTTTATGACAATGACCGTCTGTGTGTGTGTGTGTGTGTCTGTGTCTGTGTCTGTCTGTCTGTCTGTCTGTAGCTCGCTGTCTTGATTGCTTTTGCTCATATAGGTGTTGTTGTTGTTGATGATGATGGTGTTTGTACAATTTGCTATACTTTTGCTATATTTTACACCCCATCACACAGTGCCTTTGTGTGTGTGTGTGTGCGCGCGCGCGTGTGTGTGTCGCTCGCTCTCTAGCAGGGCTGTTGCAACCTGATGGTTACTGCCCATTCAACCAACCAGCGAACCAACCAACTAAGCATGATAACATGATAGTATGCTGCGTTAGAATTAGAGGGAAACGGGGTCATTTACTAAAATTGATTTTGCGGCTTCCTCAATGCTGGGCAAAAACTATCGCATACGCAAAATTTCACTATTGGTGAACCTGGGACCAGGAACAGAATTTTTTTTAATCAATTTTTAAAAAAAACTGATATCATTCTGAATGAATCTCGTTCCACTAGTTCAGGCATTAAGAGAATGTCCAACTCCGCCACCCACTCTACCAACCAATCAGTCAACCAACCAACCACTCAACCAAGCAACCAACCAATTAACCGCCCACCCAACAAGCCAACACTGTCAACCAAGTGCCACTTGAATAGTGTGATGAACTTTTAGTCCTTGGGGACATCCAAATTCATACTGACACGCACTCGGTCGCTTTCTTTCTTTCTTTTCGTTTCTTTTCGTTTCTTTTCTCTTCTTTCTTTCTTTCTCTCCTTCCTTCATTCCTTCCTTTCTGTCTTTGTTTCTGTCTTTATTCCTTCCTTTCTTTCTTTCTTTCGTTTTCTTTCACTCTATCCTTCCCTCCTTCCTTCCTTGCTTCCTTCCTGCCTTTCTTTCTTTGTATCTTTCTTTCTTCACGACTAAGCTATTAAAATTCTGTCTCCAGTAAGGGTAAGGCTTAGACAGTGGTGTCTTGCTTATGTCAACTCAGAACAGGCACCGCTGAACAACCCCCAAGCAGTGCAGGGCCCCTCTGGCGAGTGACCCAACCGCACAGTAGCCCGACATTTGATCTAAACTCCCTACGGACTTTCTGACCCTGCGGTTGCGACACGAATGAAATAAGCGGCGTGGGGAACAGCAGAACAGAAATATTACAAAAGAGATAAGCTAGTTTAAAAAAATAAAATTAGTGTCTGTGTGTGGGTTTTTTCCCCCTTGACCCCGAGCTCTCAAGGTTGAGATTTTTGGGTATGCGACCGTTTTTTTAAATTTTAAAAACCCCAACCATTCAGGTATCCGCATTACGACTTCGGGGGAATCAAAGAATTTGAGAATGGATACTGACGCTCTCTGAATCTCCTCCCATTGCTCCGTGGTGAAGATCATGTCCAGCTCTACTTTGATCGCAGGCTTTTCGTCGCTGCCTTGGAAAAAGGCGAACTCCTCCGCTATAGACAGAAAGACAGAAAACAAACAACATCGTGTTAGATGATGTTGACCACGTTGTCGTCGTTAGGCGTTCCCCAGCTTAACACGGGACAGCCTGGTGGGTTAGCCTGATGCGCTCGTGATCTGCTGACTCGGGTTCGATTCCCGTTCGAGAGGATTTTTTTCCCCCTCTGGAGTTAACATCAGTGCAGACTCCACTCTAACTAAAAGTCTTTTGGATGAGACTATAAACTGAGGTCCCGTGTGCGAACGCTCGCAGAACATCTTGCGCACACGTTAAAACCCGTTCCGCTTTTCGGAAGAGAAAGCTATTGTGTGCCGGTGGGAACGGATGACGAAATGTACAAAAACTGCATACACACGGAGACTGGATGTTTTTTTTAAAAAAAGCACATGAGTGCTTATATCCTCGGAATTAAAAAAATGAAATAAATAAAAACCACCCCAGGGGGTCATCCAGAACATGAATCCACAAACCTGGAAATCGTTGTGAGATTGAAAGGACACACGACAGATACTGCAGCCGTGTGTTAAGACCGTTCCGACTTCATTCCTGTGAGTGTATCACTGTATGAAGTCGTCGGTTCGAATCTCGGAGCGACATTTGAGTGAATTAAGGATTTGTGATTTGTGAGTGTGTCTGTGTGCAATCTCCCAGGTCAACTTCAAGTGTGTGTGTGTGTGTGCGCGCGCGCGTGAGTGCGTGCGTGTGTGTGTGTGTATGTTTGTTTATAGGCTGTTCACACATTTGAATTTTATACCAACCTACATGTCTATGAATATTGATAGACACATAAAGCGGGTAATGACATATCGAATTTCGGATAAAAACTTGTCCATTCTAAACGCTATAGTAAATCATTATGTTAAAGCTTTAATGTGTCCGTTGTGTCATGATTCAAAAGGAGATGAGATTCACTTTGTACTGTCTTGTCCAGAATTAAAATATATTAGAGAACGATTTATTCCAGCAAAATATTTCAGGTATCGATGTCTGTTTAAACTCGTATAGGTAATGTCAGCAACAAATGAAACCACTGTTAAGAGATTAAGCATGTATTTGTACAAAGCCTTTAAAAGGCGAAGCGAGTGTGTAATTAACTGTTAATGTGGATATGTCTTGTCAACATTGTCTTGTGCGACCCCCTTCTAAGGGGCCATGGCCTTTATGAATAAACTTAATATGGTATCGCATCTATCCTATCCTCTCTTCTTCTTCTTCCCCTTCCTCTTCCCGTTTCCTTCCGTTCCCTTCCCTTCTCTTCCCCCCCCCCCCCCCCTCCCCCTCTCTCTCTCTCTCTCTCTCTCTCTCTCTCTCTCTCTCTCTCTCTCTCTCTCTCTCTCTCTCTCTCTCTCGGGACGGGATAGCCTAGTGGTTAGAACATTGCGCTCGCAATCTGACGACCCGGGTTCGATTCCCGTTCAAGGGGACATTTTCCTCTGGAGTTCACATCAGTGCAGACTCCACTCTCCCCAAAAGTCCTTTGGATGAGACTATAAACCGAGGCCCCGTGTGCGAACTCACGCAGAAGATCTTGCGCACACGTGAAATCCTGTTCCGCTGTTCGTAAGAGTAAGCCATTGTGTGCCGGTGGGAACGGATGACAAAATTTACAAAAACTGCATACACACGGGGACTGGATAAAAAAAAACACATAAGTGCTTATTCCATTATCCTCGATATAAAAGAATTTTTAAAAATGTAATCTCTCTCTCTCTCTCTCTCTCTCTCTCCTCTCTCTCTCTCTCTCTCTCTCTCTCTCTCTCTCTCTCCTCTTCTCTCCTCTTCTCTTCTCTTCTCTTATATCTTTTCTTAAATCATGTTTTTGTAGTAGGGTTTTACTTTTCCTAGTTTTGTTGATAGTCCCTAATCAGGGCAAGGGCCGGATGTAAAAAAAAAAAAAAAAAGGTATACGTATGTTTATTGTTAGCCTTGGAAAATAAACATCCATTCATTCATTCATTCATTCATTCAGTGTATTCTGATACAGAAAGGAACCGGAAAGATGGGAAGGGGTGGTTGGGGGGGGGGGGGGGGGGGGGGGGGGGGGAGAGGCGAGAAACGGGGTGTACTTACTGGTTTCTGCGGCGTTCGATATGATTTCGTCCATTGTGAATGCGTTCACTTCAGCAAACTCCTGTGGATGCATAACGAAAAATTGTCATGAAAATTGTAAGTCTTCGTAAAACACAGAGAGAGGGAGAGACAGACAGACAGGCAGACAGACAGACAGACAGAGAAACAGAGGCAGAGAGAGACATACACACACAAGGGAGAGAGAGAGAGAGAGAGAGAGAGAGAGAGAGAGAGAGAGAGAGAGAGAGAGACTGTGTGTGTGTGTGTGTTCTCTTGTGCGTGCACGGTTGCGTGCGTGTGTGTGCGTGTGAGTGCGTGCGTGCGTGTGTTTGTATGTGTGTTTGTGTGTGTGTTTTGCGTATGAGACCGTTTTTGCTCACCATTACTTAAGTTAGCCGCATTTCGACTTAGGGGACTTGTCGTGGGTCTGATCCCCTTACTGCTTCTAATGGAGTGATGGTGGGGATAGATTTGCTCTCTCCCACGTCGGCTCATAATATGCAGACCTGCCAGTTCCTTTGCACCCCCACCCCACCCCCACCTTATCCATTTAAGTGTATGCAAACCCCCCCCCCCAAAAAAAAACAACAAAAAAAAAAACCAAACCAAAAAACCGTCGTTTTCTGTAGTATTCAACAGGTTGAAAATTTGAAAGAACCCAGCATGCATCGTATGTTTTATCAGCGCACTGGATCATACAGCTGGTGGTGTATCAGTCAGATTGAGGCGATCACTCGGTACTGATGCGCATAGAAAAATTTCCGCTGCAGAAGAAAAGGGGAACATGAAACACAGGAGTGTGGTAGTCCCACTCCAGTGTTTTTTGAGAAATCTTTAAAGTGATCGTCAGTCGCCCCAAAGTCAGAATGTGACTTCCTTCATGATGGGCAAAAACTTGTCGCCTACGCAAAAATCTGGCCACTGGTGAACCTTTAGGAGCTCTAGCTGGGGAAGGAAAAACACACACACACACACAACACACACACCACACACACACATATCCCACCCCACCCCCACCCCACCCCTTACCCCCTGCTTTTTCTGGAAAAAATCTGATCAGCAGACTGGGTTTTTTTTCTTCTGTTGCCATCACAATGAGTCCATTCATTTCTGCAGTGTAATAATTGTGCATGTTTATGTCCCAGCCTTGGTGTGGTGGAGAGTCTAGTGGTGGTTAGTCAGTCACCACGACTTTTTAAAGTGTTGCTGTTCTCGAAACTTCAGCCTTGTTTAGGCGTAGATGTCAATAAGCGGATTTTTACGTATCTGTGTCGAATCGACAGAACAGCATCCGGACATTGTCTTACTTCTGTGCAAGCAGGCAACCACTCTTAACTATGCAACAGCAAACCGGAACAGAGGCATCGTCCAAGTCACCGGAAACCGGAACCGGAAACAGGTGCAAGCAGATTTGAATTTGCAAGATCCGTCTCCTTTCGCAGATTTCTGGACTGAGTTTAATTTAACATTGACTCCGGGAAAGGGAGTGCTCTGACCACTGAGCTATCCCATCCCCACTTCAGTTATCTTCCATATGGCGCCATTGCCGAGTGGTTAGAGTAAAAGGCCTCTGGTTTTAAACACAAGTATCTTGTCATTTTCTGCTAACAAAAACAGCAACTGCAAGCTGTGATGATGACTTCATCTGCTCTGAGAAGGCGTACAGCATGTATGGAGGGTTTATTTGACAAAAGACTGTTGTGATTCATTGCCTTTCTAAAACACAGGCAGTCAAGGGTTGAAAAAAAAAAAAGGAATCTTGTCCCACCCACCCCCACCCCCCACCCCCACCCCCTCTCCTCCTTTATGTATAATTGAATATTGTACCATCTTCGAAGTCAGAATGCGGCTACCTTAATGATGGGCAAAAACGGTCCCACACGCAAAATCTCAGCATTGGTGAACTTCGGAGCTCTAAAGCCCCAAAACCAACCAAAAATATTGTTTTATTGATCGCCTTTTTTGGATACCACAAAATCCCATTTTTCCAATAGAGACGCCAGTAGTCATTTCATTTTAGTTCATGCATAAATTAAAAAAGCGCTTTGATTTGTAGCTTTACAAGATTCAGCGCTATATAAATTCCATACATTATTATTATTATTATTATTATTTTGTAGCCCTACTGATCACGAAGGTTATCTCTTTCATTACGGGTTAATCAACCACATCACAGTCTGTAACAGTCGTTGTGCTCTGTTATCCTACAGATTATCCCGGCACACTTGATTATTTCAGTGTGATGGGTTGGGTTGTTTTTTTTTCCAATGTGTGAGATATCAAAAAGATTTTTTTCATGTGTTTTAAAGCACAGTGTCGATGATTTGAGCACTGCAGGCTAGAAGATTGATTATATAGCTTACTTTGTGCATAATGTAGTTTAAGCTTTTAAGCTTTTTGATCCATAAGTACATGAGTGCTTATTCCATTATCCTCGATATAAAAAATAATCTGAGCGCTTTGATTTGTTGCTTTACAAGATTCAGCGCTATATAAATTCCATACATTATTATTATTATTATTATTATTATTATTATTATCTTTCTTCCTCTCCTCCTCCTCCTCTCCTCCTCCTCCTCCTTCTTCTTCTTCTTCTTCTTCTTCTTCTTCTTCTTCTTCTTCTTCTTCTTCTTCTTCTTCTTCTTCTTCTCCTCCTCCTCCTCCTCCTTCTCCTCTTCCTCCTCCTCCTGCTCCTCCCTCTTCTTTTCTTCTACATCTTCTTCTCCTCCTCCTCCTCCTCCGTCTTCCTCTCCTTCTTCTTCTACAACTTCTCCTCCTCCTCCTCCTTCTTCTCCTCCTCCTTCTCCTCCTCCTTCTCCCCCTCCTCCTTCTCCTTCTTCTTCTCAGTGATTTAATGTTCATTCACCACAAGGGGATTCAGACATCTAGACCTGTTTATGCCACGAATGTAAAAGATGGCGATAAAAATCAAATAAACAAATTAGGTGAAATATGTCTAAAAGATAGATTCTCTTCACTCCTTCCCTACCCTCAACAGGATATTCATTTCAGCAACTATCAGTAAATAGGTAAAGGTGTCCCATAACCTATGTGGTCGTAGAGGAGCGAGGCATCAGAGACCTCAACTTCTCCAGGGGCCAGCATATTGAGGGCGGCGCCCATCTCCTCTCCCTCGCTGCTTTACCTTCCCTGACCCTGAAGAGGGCAAATAGCCATTTTCAGCTGGGTAAACTGGGGGACTGTACTGAAGCCAAGGTGCGCAAACGGTCACCCATCCAAGTGGTCCCAACCACGCTCGACGCTGCTTAACATTGGTTAAAACTAACAGTGCTACACGCTATTCTCCAAGACCTTTCTTCTTTTCTTCAAGAAATCCTGCGAGAATCTTCTTCTTGTTACGCCAAATGAGGATGAAGGAAGATCATTGGATCAGACCAAACCGTTTCCTTGTTTTTCCACACTATTATTTCATTCAATCATAAAATGAGCTCAGACGTATGAAGGCTCGTGTCGTCGTAATAGCGATGAATGAAGGAAAACACTATCCCCGAAGTCGGAACGCGGCTACCTTCATGGTGGGCAAAAACGGTGGCATACGCAAAATCTCACCATGGGTGAACTTGAACCGAGGAACGAAAAACAAGCAACAACAAAAAGGAGAAAATACTTATTTGTGTTGTTGTTATGCGTTCCCCAGCTTTACACCCTGGGGGGTCACCCAGAACATGCCACTCTGACTCACTCATCCCACCTGGGAATCTCTGTGAGATAGAAAGTACACACCGGATGAGAAGTTTGCGTGTATGACTCTTTTTCAAGCACCTCGCCATATAGGCAGCCATACTCCGACTTCAGAGGATTTTTTGTTCTCCTTTAACAAAGGAGAGTGCGGGTTGTTATGTTAAGAGGTTGTCATGGCTGAAGGCAATCTCAACACAACATTTTACAACATAACGTTTTAATGTAGGCCTTGGCAATTAACTGACATCAATGATAACTGACACAGCTTTTGGCCTGGGCCAAATACTGATTTGTGGAGAGCCTATTTTTCTTTTTCGTCGCCTGTTCCATATCATCATCATCATCATCATCATCATCATCATCATCATCATCATCTATAGAATTTGTACAGTGCTGAATCTCGTCAAGCATACAAAGCAAAGCGCTTACATTGAAAACAGTCACACGCATGCAACCGCCCACAGAGGAGTACCAGATTTTTAATTTACGCGCGCATACACACACGCACGCACACACGCACACACAACACACACACACACACACACACACACACACACACACACACGCACAAACAAACACACACACACACACACACACACACACACACACACACACACACAAAGAGTCCTGCCTGTCCATGAATAATCTTCTGACTAAGAAAGATGAAAAGGTGAAAAAACAACTTGAACAAAAATAAACCAACACGAAATCGAGAAATTAAAAATAGCAGATGAAAGCAAGAACGAAGAAAGGGGGGAAAAAACCAACTGAAAAATAAAAAGACAAAAAGAAAACAAACGAGAAATAAAACTCGATTGAAAGTAAAGAAAGAAATACTGAAAACAAATGGTTGTACACATTTAAAGACAGAAAGAAAATTAACAGAGAAATGTACTAATAATCACTTAGCTCAAATCAAAAATCGAAAACAAAAAACCCCAACTCCCAACAAACAAAGAACAGACAGACCTACAAACTAACAACGACGACAACAAAAACCCAGCCATTCTTTGTTTTATCAACCAAACTCAGGAGTTCTTATAAAGACATGGTTAAGAAAGGGAACCACTCATAGAAAACATCTGAACAAATAAAACAAATACATAAAACCGATTCCAATACAGAATAAAGAGAGTGGAGGGGAGGGGGGAAGTCTCACAGCAAATATTTGCATGAAAATGAAATAGCATAATCCTTCTTTGCTAACTCTTTACTTGTAACATTTATGAAAAAGCTGCCCAAAAAATTGGACATAAACTGTGGAAAAATAGAACTACGGGCGTAATTATCATAATTTACAAATATTTTCAGGCGGGTTTAATGAGAATATAAATACACTAGAAATTTGTTTTTTTTTAAACAACAACTGTTGATATTCAATCTGGAAACATAACAGTTTAAAATTTAAACTTTTTTTAAAAAATCAGTAATGCATTAGTTCACACAGATTTTGAACCCACATCTAACGAACATTGGGTAGTTCAAAGCTTTTTTAAAAAAAAAAAAAAAAAAACAAAGGAAAGAAATACACAAATACACACATCTGAAAGAGAACGAAAACAAAAAACAACTTTGAATAGTCATAAGACAAAACGAAGAAAATACACAAAAAATGGAATAGTCCAAAGATAAAACAAATGGATTTTTTTTTAAATGAATAAAACAAACCCCCCAAACAAACAGTAAGTGAATAGCCCCACAGATTAAAAACAAATAAACACATATAAAGATCAGAATATTCAATAAACCTATGATTTAAATAGATAAATAAATAAACTGAAGGAAAAAAAGGAACAGACATAGGTGTCAGCACTTTACCTGTAGTACACCTAGTACAAAGCAAATGGCGACCAGACGAAGGCAGCCCATGTTGTCAATCTTGCCGTTTTTCCCTCCTTTATTCACAAAATTTGTCTTGCCTTCAATATCCACAGATTTATCTCAACTTGGGAAATTCAAATTTATCCTGACGAGTCTTTAAAATGAGACGAAAGTGACTATTGAGTATCAAAACTGTTTTGAGATTAGTTTTCTTGATGATTGGTTGTTTTTTTTCTTGGTTTGTGTCAAGTTGTGATGGGGGACTGGAGAAGGCTGGGTTTATATCTTGTCATTAAAATCCTGGGGTGTCGTCATCACAGGCCAGTTCAAAGGTCACTATGATTCACGGGATATCCTCTGCCTTCTCCCCTAGGAGTTGGAGTGGTGCAAGGGCACAGGTACTTGGAATACTTTTTTTTAAATGTGTGTGTGGTTAACTTATGGTTCCATGATATTAATTTTTGTTGATTATGTTCTCTCTCTCTCTCTCTCTCTCTCTCTCTCTCTCTCTCCTCTCTCTCTCTCTCTCTCTCTTCTGGACTGGATGTAAAAAAGCACATGGCTGCTTATTCATTATCCTCGAAATAAAAGAATTTGTCATTGTCAATTTGTCTCTCTCTCCCCCTCTGTGTGTGTCTGTGTGTGTGTGTTAGTAGTAGTAGTAGTAGTAGTCTTCAGTTTTTAACGTCTTTCCACTTTAAATGATACCAAACGATCAAAAGGAATAATTGGAAAGTGTGTGTGTGTGCGCGCGCGCGTGTGTGTCCTTTTCTCCATTCTTCTCCCTTTCCTTTTCTTTTTCCCCCTTATTTTTAAGTCCTTCTGTATTAAAAGTTTTGCTGCCGTCATCTCTTTTGACTTGCCTGTATCATGCTGTTTGTTCCCTAGCCGCTCATTCCGGACTTACCTTCTCATCCTTTCCCCAGACTCGTCCTAGTGTGTCCGCAAGAGGTTATCAGAGGAGTGGTACAGGGCTTCAGCCACCAGGACACGAGATGAAGCAGACCCTGTAAAGCCTTAAGCCCCTTGGATGGTACTTTATAGTTGTCTTCATATGTATCACTGCCATTACTATACGCTATTCGAGTGGAAAGAGCGTTCTTTTTTTGGGGGGTATGAAGTTTTTCGCCTTAATAGAAGGCTTGGGGTTATCAGTTTTTCAACGATGCTTGATAGATCTAGTCTTTTTTTTTCCTTTTCTTTTTTTACGAACTTTGGGATATCTTTTTTGTAATGTATGTCAATGTTGGATGGTTCTCAGTGCAGAAACAGAACAATGTGAACGGTATGTATGTAGTCAGTCTTCACCGAAGCATTGGTTATGCGCCAACTGGGTTAGGCATCTGTTTTTGTCAATATCCTCACAGATAGAGGGTAGCCGGTAAGAAATTGGGGACGGGATAGCTCAGTGGTCAGTGCACTCGCTTTCCCCTAGCCAATGTTAAGCAGCATCGAGCATGGTTACCAGTTGGATGGGTGACCGTTCGTGCGCCTTGGCGTTCACAGTTCACCCAGCTGTAAATGGGTACCTGCCCTCTTTAGGGTTAGGGAAGCAGCTAGGGAGAGGAGATGGGCGCCGCCCTCTTTCCTCGTAACCCACGTGAATTTCTCTGTTTTGGGGGATAAAAGAGTATTTGAAATGAAAATTTTGAATTTGAAACCATCTCGGCTAAATGGGAAAAAAAAAGAATTATTCTTCGAACACCTGTGCTTACAGAGTTGCATCCAACAGTAGAGTGTACTAGGTGAGTGGCGTCAGAGGACGATGATGACGTTGTTTAATCCTGCTGCTAGCACAGTGCTTCACTGCCTGGCCTTAAATGGTCACCGCGAGATATAGCTCTGTAGAGACTGACAACACGTGAGATGATAAGATTATGCTATTGATGGACACATCTCTTGTAGTTGGAGGTGAAGTGCATTGCTCTCTTGAGGCGGAATGGTACACGTGCACTCACATGTACATAAAGAGTGACACCATACGTTTACGTGTGCACTTGTTTGTTTTTAACAAGATTCAGCGCTATATAAATTCCATATATTATTGTGTTATTGTATTATCTTGTCTTGTATTCATCTCATAATGATCTATCCCTGCCTTCAATGACTAAAATTCCCATCATCCTGCCGAAGTGTATAACCTGTGTGTGTGTGGTGTGTGTGTGTGTGTGTGTGTTGTGTGTGTTGTGGTGTGTGTTGTGTGTGTTGTTGTTGTTGTTGTTGCTGGTGCTGGTTGCTGCTGCTGTTGTTGTTGTTGTTGTTTCGATTTTACGTCTGTTCACTCAAAGTGATATTAGACGATGGGAAGGGGAGGGGACATTGATGTTGATGGTTGTGTGCTGTGAAATTGGTATCTGTTGCTAAAATATCCTAGGCAGTATACAGGAAAAGGCTAAGCAATGATAACAACAAATAAATACATAAGAAATGCTAATGCGACTTATAACTATAACAAATGTCCTATAGGACTGTTCATTAAAGATTTTGTTATACGAAATGCCAAATCAATATTTTTGAATATCTTATCCAAGAACTTTTCAGAAAAAGAAGGTAATAATGGTTTTAGACTCTTACATTCAAAAAATATATGAATACTAGTAATTTTCTCACCACACAAACATTTTATATTTTTACTATATTTAGTGATAAAAGCATTCAGTTTTATTCTAAAGAATAAAGCGCTAACCCTTCTTGCCATGAACAAACTTTTGTAGGTTTCAGAGTGATCAATATTCCTAAAAACAGGGATAGTGATTAAAGATCTGTCTGAAAGGTGCTCATTTTGATGATAAGCTTCTTTAGCCCTGCTCCGCGATACCTCTTCTAGTAAATGATAGCCCTCTTGTAAAGACAATGGAACATGTAGTTCTACAGAATCCTCTCCATGCTTTGCACCTCTCTTTGTGTCTGTGTCTGTGTGTGTTTTCTATTCTTTGTTTTTTATTTTGTTCTTTTTTTTTATCGAGGATAATGAAATAAGCACTCGTGCTTTTTTTACATCCAGTCCCCGTGTGTATGCAGTTTTGTACATTCTGTCATCTGTTCCCACCGGCACACAATGGCCTACTCTTACGAAAAGCGGAACAGGATTTCACGTGTGCGCAAGATGTTCTGCGTGCGTTCGCACACGGGGCCTCGGTTTATAGTCTCATCCCAAGGACTTTGGGGAGAGTGGAATCTGCACTGATGTTAACTCCAGGGGAAAATATCCCCTTGAACGGGAATCGAACCCGAGTCGTCAGATTGCGAGCGCAATGTTCTAACCACTAGGCTATCCCGTCCCCGTGTGTGTGTGTGTGTGTGTGTGTGTGTGTGTGTGTGTGTGTGTGTGTGTGTGTGTGTGTGTGTGTGTGTATGTGCGTGCGTGCGTGTGTGCGTGTGTGTGCTCCTCGGCTAGAGCTCCGAGGTTCACCAGTGGTGAGATTCTGGCGTAGGTAGCCACATTCCGACTTCGGGAATAGTGTCTAAACACAACACCTGTGTTGCAAGTGGTTTGGGGTTTTTTCTTCTTCTTCTAATTTTGTCATCTGTTCCTACTGGCACGAAATAGCCTACTCTTCCGAAAGGCAGAACGGGTTTGGTTTTTAAAGTGTGTGCAAGATGTTCTGTGTGCGTTCTCACACGGGGCCTCGGTTTTATAGTCTCGTCCGAAGATCCTTGACATTCAGTTCGTTAGTTTTTCGTCAAACTGGGAAGAAAGGGCGAGGCTGGGAATCGAACCCAGAACCTCACGGTTTACTTGTTGGGCAGGAGAACGTCCTGCCGCCTCACGTCTTGCCCACAGTTAAGGTAGCCTCATTCCATCTTCGGGGACATCGTTACATCCTGAACATCTAGTGGGGTTCGCTTGCGGATGCACTGATTATGATTCATTTCGGTATACAACAGGCTGCAGTGTGATGAGGGCCAGAGATAGTTTTGTTCTGTTCTCTGTCTGTCTCTCTGTCTGTCTCTCTCTGTCTGTCTGTCTCTGTCTGTCTCTCGTGATTCATTTTACGGATATATTTGTCTGTTTACGCGTTTACTCTTTTTTTTTCTGAAGGCTGGATGTAAAAAAAAACCAACCAAACCCCCAAAAAGTCTTGTACTTAATCTATTACCCTCAGGAACTAAAAGTTCTCTCTCTCTCTCTCTCTCTCTCTCTCCTCTCTCTCTCTCTCTCTCTCTCCTCTCCTCTCTCTCTCTCTCTCTCTCTCTCCTCTTCTCTCCTCTCTCTCTCTCTCTCCTCTCTCTCTCTCTCTCCTCCTCTCTCCTTGTTCTCGCTCTGTGTGTGTGTTGTCTCTCTCTCTCTCTCTCTCTCTCTCTCTCTCTCTCTCTCTCTCTCCCTCCCTCTCTCTCCCCTCCCCCCCCCCCCCCCCCCCCCCCCCCCCCCCACAGATGACTTTTTTTGGTACGTACACTTTCAATTTTTGCAAATTTTGTCTACATAAGTGAAATTATGTTGGGGTGAGTCTGTATGGAATATATATATATATATATATAATTAAAAACTGTTCTTCATACTCCCCCGTGGGGATGCTGGGGTGGGGGGGGGGAGGGGGTGGGGGGGGGGGGGGAGCTGACAATAGAAATAGCATCCCCACCTGCTGGAAATTCTGTGCTACATATTCCCTCTTTTCTATCCCTCTCTTTGTTTCTGCCTTGTTCCTTTTCTTCCTGTCGCCTCCTTCTTGTCTGTGTTCTGCCTTCTTGGCCCATTCTCCTGCCTTTTGGGTTGTTTTTTGTTTAAGTCTTTACACTTCTCTCCCATGCTGAAGTTGGATACACTAGGCCTGACCTGTCAGGTGCTGAACTGCAGTGCAAAGCATTTTCGCTCATATGACAGACAACAATAGTTGCTGACTGAGCGTTTTACGACGACGACGATGACGACGAAGAAGAAGAAGAAAGAGAAGGAAAAGAAGAAGAAGAAGAAGAAGATAGAGAAGAAGGAGAAAGAGAAGACGAAGAAGAAAAAGAAGAAGAAGAAAGAGAAGAAGAGATTCTTCATGCCATGTGTTTATTTATTTATTTATTTATTTATTTTATTTATTCTTTTATATCGAGGATAATGGAATAAGAACTCATGTGCTTTTTTTTACATCCAGTTCCCGTGTGTATGCGGTTTTGTCAGCTTTGTCATCTGTTTCCTCCGGCACACAACGGCCTACTCTTCCGAAAAGCGGAACAGGATTTAACGTGTGCGCAAGGTGTTCTGTATGCGTTCGAAACACGGGGCCTCGGTTTAGAGTCTCATCCGAAGGCCAGTTAATTACATTTGCTTGCTTCTTGTCCCCTCCCCCCCCCCCCCCCCCCACACCCATCGCCCCCCCCCCCCCCTACCCCCACCAGAGGGCTGGATGTAAAACATAAAAAACTAACACAAACAACAACAACAACAAAGAACGAAAGAGAGAAAAACTATGGACATGCTCCCTCTTTATAATGTCATGCTTATTCTGTAACCGTCTATAAATAAAATGTGGTCATTGTTCTGTTCCATCTCCAACTGCCACTTCCTAAATCAGACTTACTCAGTCATGATGCTATACTGTAATTATTGTTTGGTGTGTTCTTGAACTGCTTGTCACTTGATTTGGTCTGAAATGTGAGTCACCCCCCCTCCCCTCCCCCCGTCGTTTAGTTTGTCTGCTGAATTTTAGTCGCAGGTTTTTCACCGTAGAGAAGGAAGTGTGTGTGTGTGTGTGTGTGTGTGTGTGTGTGTGTGTGTGTGTGTGGTGTGTGTGTGGTGTGTGTGTGTTGTGTGTGTGTGTGTGTGAGAGATTCAGATTCAGAATATTTTATTGCCATTTAAGGCATGTAGACTTATTTGACACAGCAAAACAAACATCAGTTATAATTGTGTGTGCGTGAGAAAGAGAGAGAGAGAGAGAGAGAGAGAGAGAGAGAGAGAGAGAGAGAGAGAGAGACTCTGTGCGTGCGTGCGTGTGTTGTGTTGTGTGTGTGTGTGTGTGTGTGAGAGAGAGAGAGAGAGAGAGAGAGAGAGAGAGAGAGAGAGGAGAGAGAGAGAGAGAGAGAGATTTAGAATATTTTATTGCCATTTATGTCATGTAGACTTATTTGACAAAGCAAAACAAACATCAGTTATAATTGTGTGTGTGAGAGAGAGAGAGAGAGAGAGAGAGAGAGAGAGAGAGATGATGTGATGATGTGTGTGTGTGTGTGTGTGTGTGTGCGTGTGTGTGTGCATGCGTGTGTTTATGTGTGTGTACACCGCGCGCGCATGCGTTTGGAGAATGAGGCATCCGTTTCGAGTTTATCCCGGTCACTTGTGGGCATTTCTGTTCTTGTTCTGACCAAAAAATTATTTCACCATTAATCTCTTTTCCAACCCCCACTGTCTTTCCATAGTAACAAGTTTAATACTATGCAAAATCTTCCTGCTCAAACTCTGCCAAACAAATTAATCTGGATGCCACTGAATAATCTCCCCTGTTCCTCAGCTAGAGCTCCGAGGTTCACCAATGGTCAGTTTTTGCGTATACATGCGACCGGTTTCTTGCCCTCCACCGTTAAGGTAGCCACATTCCGACTTCGGGGATGAGTGAATAGTTGAATAGCAACAACAACAATAAAGATAGATCGATAGATAGATAGATAGATAGAGAGAGAGAGAGAGAGAGAGAGAGAGAGAGAGAGAGAGAGAGAGAGAGAGAGAGAGAGTCTGTGACCTTAATGACCCCTCTGCAAAGAATCACCCAGTGCACTGAAACCAGATCTGACATTTTACGCAATTTACAGTTAAAAACACGCAGGATGTCCCGAATAGGCTACAGCGAATAGGCTACAGCGAATAGGCTACAGCGCGTCGATTCATCGGAGAAAACTTCTACATCATTGGACATGAGTGTGGTGTGTAATTAGTCCCCACCGGAAACTGGGAAGCACGCCAGTCGGATATGACGTGTAAGCTGTAGACGAGCACGTGACCTGTAGGCTATGGGGAGTTTCCCCCCCTTGACTTTGACCCGTGTGTGTGTGTGTGTGTGTGTATGTGTGTGTGTGTGTGTGTGTGTGTGTAAGGATGTGTAGTCATACATTGTTCATTTCGTGGAAGATGAAGTCAGCAGGTTTATCCTTTTATAGTTGTTGTTTTTGGTAGGTTTGGTTTTTCCTGTTCCTCTGCTAGAGCTCCCAGGTTCACCATTTAGTGAGATTTTGCGTGTGCCCCTTTCTTCCCAGAGCTAAAAGATAGACTGGGGACGGGATAGCTCAGTGGGCAGAGCACTCGCTTATCCCCCAGCCAAGGTTAAGCAGCTTCGAACGTGTTTGCCAGTTGGATGGGTGACCGTTTGCGCGCCTTGGCTTCAGTACAGTCCTCCCCAGTTCACCCAGCTGTGAATGGGTACCTGCCTCTTTAGGGTCAGGGAAGGTAAAGCAACGAGGGAGCGGAGATGGGCGCCGCCCTCAATATGTTGGCCCCTGGAGAAGCCGAGGTCTGTGACGCCTCGCTACCCTACGACCTTATAGGTTATGGGACACCTTTACCTCTTAAAAGATAGACACATTAATTTTCGGCTTTGGGGGGGATGATGCCTAAACACGATACCAGTGTGCATGTATTTTTGTTTTGTTTTTTTATATGTTGTAATCCATTCCTACTGGCATGTAATGACTAAATCTTCCCTAAGGTGCAGTGGGTTTTTAACACGAGTGGGTGATGTTCTTCGTGTGTTTGATTTCACTCGGGATCTCGGTTTAAAAACATCATCTGAAGGGCTTTCATGGGAAGAAAGCTGGTACTGGCTGCCTGTGCCATAGAGAGTAAATTATAAGACCAGTACCCTCTGTTACAAATGTCTCCACAAAACTGCACCCTCCTACCTCTGTGACTGTCTTAACCTGTACACTCCTTCACGTTCCCTCCGCTCTGCTGCAGATACCTTGTGCCTACGAATACCTAGATTCAACCAGTCCACCTTGGCCGCCGCTCTTTCTCTATTTCGGGTCCATTGACCTGGAATGAGCTCCCTCTCTCTCTTCGCCAGAAACCTAGTTATGACACTTTGAAATCCAGCCTGAAGACATAATTTTTATTATTTATTTCAAACCTAAGATTTGCCCTCCCCCTCCCCCCCTCCTGTTTCATATCAGAACTGTCCCACCTTCACTAACCCATGTCCTATCACCCTGCTAAAGTATACGACCTGTGTGAGTGTGTGTGTGTGTGTGCTTTTGAAAAACATTTGATATTGAAATTTTATTTCATAGATTTTGTCTGCATCGCACCATGTTTGTAGTATCTGTTTAAACTATTGATTGTTTATCATTGATTGCATGACTGTGGAAGATTAGGTTGAATGCATGCGCTTTGATTTGTCTTTGAAAGATATAGCGCTATGTAAGTTCCATTTATTCTTCTTCTTCTTCTTGTTATTACTGATGTAGGCTCCTGGGGGGAAATCCCCTCAAACAGGCGTCTCTAGCTGTGGCTCCAATCAGTTGTATAGGAACTTTGCTTCTGATGGTGCAAATGCGGTAAAGGCGTTCCGTTGTTCCCTAGTGGGAAGCCACTCAGCTAACAATATCACTCAAGGACCACAAATTCTTACGCCATGAGTGTGGTGCCCATCTTCTGTCTGTCTGTCTGTCTCTGTCTCTGTCTCTCTCTCTCTCTCTGGCCTTCTCTCTTGTTGATTTGTTTGGGGGGGGTTTGTTTGTTTTTTTGTTTTTGGTGTATGTGTGTGTATGGGGGGGGGGGGGGGGGGGGGGCGGGTTGGGTGTATGGGGGGGGGGGGGGGGTTGGGTTTGTTGTGTGGTTGGGGGGGGGGGGGGGGGTTGCTTTCTTTTGTTTGTTTGGTGCGTTGTTGTTTGGGGTTTTTTTGTTTGTTGGGGGTGTGGGGGTTTTTTTTTTGGGGGGGGGGGGTTTGTGGGGGTTTTGGGTTTTTTTTTGTGTTTGTTTGTTTTTTTGTCTGTCTGGGTTTTTTGTGTGTAAGTTGTTTGTTTTTTTCTCTTTAAAAAAGTTTTTTCTCCCTTGCTTCTACTGTTAAAAGTATGAGTATTGGGCTCATTTTAATATGTGACCCTACGGTCGGGGACTGGATGTAAAAAAGCACATGAGTACTTATTCATTATCCTGGTAAAAAAAGTCTCTCTTACTTACAATGTGTTAGATTTATTTTAAATGACTTTATTGGGGTTTTTCTCCCCTCTTTATTGTGTGAGTATATGGGTATTGCACTTACTTTATCATCATAACATTTAATTTGTATGAGTATAATCAAAAAGGGTTGGTGTTGATCGTGTGCTATGTGAGTATTATATAATTAGTATTATCCCTAAAACACACACACACACTCACACACACACACACACACACACACACACACACACACACCACACACACACACACACACACACACACACACACACACACACACACACATTCTCTCTCTCAATGACTGTATAGGTTTAGATTTCTTCTTTTGTTTTGTTTCTTGTTTTTATTATGTGAATGTATGGGTATTGGGTTTATTTCATTATCATGACATATAATTTGAATATGTTAAATTATTGAGGAAAATTAATAGTAGCGGGGGAAAACAAGTGCAGGTAATCAGTCACAACTTCTCCATCATTTCGAAAATGATTCATCGCGTGGTACTTGAAAACAAGGGGGGGGGAGGTTGTTGGTGGTGGGTTTTTTTTTCAAATAAAGTTTTGTCATTGTGCAACTAGGAAGTGGTAAAATCACATTGGTAGGCTTATGAATACTGAAGTGGGAATCTTTACTTTCCCATTGCTATTGTGATTTAGAAAACAGTTATAGGCCTGATACTTGGCACACTTCTCATCCAGTGTCTTCTGCTCGGGCGTGTTCATGAAAAAGTGGGGAGGAGTCCGCCAGCTGCGAGATTTGAACAACAACTACTAAACGGACGCTTTAGCCGAGTGGTTAAGACCGTTTGGCTTCAATCCTGGGGGTCCATGAAGTGGTGGGTTTGAGTTTGTTGGGTCTTTTTGCTGCCCCATCCTCTGTGACGTCCCCGTCCTACTGTTCCCACACCGCTCATCTCAATCTCTCCGCCACAGCCATACCCAGATTAGCTGTATCTCATCCCCAGGGTCGGAATTCCACAGGGAGCCCATCAATATCATCCGCCGTGGGGCTACCAGCCAGAGGGGCCCTGCACTGCTGCTGGGTCACTTTGATGGTGTTTAGCGGCGCCTCTTCTGAATTAACATACGCAGGACACCACCTACTAATCCTCCTACTGGCGACAGTATTAGCTCAGTCGCAGAGCCAGACTGACTGAGTTGCCCACCCGAGGTGGCAACCACCACAGGGTCTCTCCAACGACCGCTCCCCCTGAACCTCCAACCCCAAAGGCTTTGACACAAACTCACCACAGGCACAGAAGTGTATGGGCAAACCGAATCTGAGGTCACCATGAGACCAGAGCAACCGGGACCACCATCTCAGAGGCAATTTTGTATTGCATGATGATCAGTGACAATGAGGTTGATGTAATGATGCTGCTGTGGGAGTGCATATGCTTTGAGACTACTTGACAGGGTTGTACTCTACGCTTACTATCATAATATATCCCGGCGTCAACCGGGCCCGAGAGATACAGACACCTGCAGTGTTGGTCAGGTAATTTGAGCAACGCATCCGTAAAATAGATGAAGCTGGACTGTGTGGTCCCAGTCTTCCCACTGAGCCCACAGCACACTCACTCTGGGTAGGAGCCGGCAGGAGTTCGAAAAATCCCTATGACTCGTATGGGATTCGAACCCGCGACCTTCCAGTCCGTAACCCAAGGCGCTAACCACTGCGCCATGGCGGCTGGTATGGGCTCGAATCTTGGCGTCAGCGTCTTGTGAATGAAGCGTGGGGATGTTACAATGTCCCAACAGGTCAACTTCAAGTGTAGGGCTACCAGCACCTTGATTTCCTTCGTGATAGACATGCAGAAGATCAAGTGTGCGCGTTACTTCAAGATCCAGTAAGCCATGTCAGCGTTTGGTGGGTTACAGAATGAAATGAGCAGCTCTGAAGACGGAATTTGTCGGCTGAGGCCAGAAGGCAGATCTCAGAAGGTTCCAATGGATTCGTCTCCTGTACTGCAAGAGTATCACGAGTCCCAGTGAATCATGGTCTTGTACTCTAAAGGTGTTATGGGTCCCAATGAATCCTTATCTTGTACTGCAAGAGTATTTTGAGTGCTAATGAATTCTTATCTTGCACTGCAAGAGTATCATACGTCCTAATAAATCCTGCATATTGTACCGCAAGAGTAGTGTGAGTCCCAATAAATTACTGTCTAGTACTGTAAGAGTGTTTTAAGTCTCCATCATCGCAGTTTTGAACTCTCAGAGTGTGTGGTGAGTGAGTCCCAAACTGTGACCTTACACCCTGTGAGTGTGAGAGAGTTAGTATTTCTAAACCAGAACTTTACGCTCCATAGTTCTGTACCCTTGAGCTCAGATCCACATTCTAAAATATGATTAATTCCCCGGGCAGAGTGCGGCTACCTATGTTAATGACAGGTAAATAGTCGCATACACGCAAAATCCCACCATTAGTGAACCTTGCCGCTCCAACCCAGGGATGCCCCCTTCTCTCTCCCTCCTCCCCACCCCCCCCCCCCCCCCCAAAAAAAATCATAATAGAATTGAAAGAGCAAATCAAACGATCAGATCAAGAAGGAAGGTGGCAGGATGGTTTAAAACGTTCACCTGCCTAACAAGTAAACCGTGAGGTTCTGAGTTCGATTCCCAGCCTGGTCCTTTCTTCCCAGTTTGACTGAAAAAAATCGGAACTTGAAACTCAAAGTCCTTTGGATGAGACTATAAACCGAGCCCCCCCCCCCCTGTGTGAATCCATGCAGAACATATTGCACACACCTTTAAAACCTGTTCTGCCTCTCAGAAGGATAGGCCGTTGCGTGCTGGTGGGGAGGGATGACAAAAAAAAATTTAAACAAAAAAAAAACAGTGCATGCACACAGGTGTCGTGTCCAGACCTATCCCGAAGTCGGAATGTGGCTAGCTAAATGGTGGGGGGGGGGGGGGGGGGGGGGGGGGGGGGGTGGGGGGGCGTCGCATACGCAAAAATTTCACCATTGGTAAACCTCGGAGCTCTAGCTGAGGAACAAAAAAACAAAAAAAGGAAAAGAAATACCAACAAAAACAAAAAACAAAAACGATAAGATAAAAGGACTTTAGGAAATACAAGTGGGAGTAAGACAGGAGCAAAATAGGAATGCGCCTGTGTGCAGTTCTTCAGCTTAACGTCCTTCCACTAAATAGTGATATCAGAGGGGAAAGTGAATGTGTAGGGGGGGGGGGGGGGGGGGGGGGTAGGCACATACCTAGTCCATCACAATTAACAACAACAACTATTATGAAAAAAGTATAAATAAGAATTCTGAAAAGAAAACAAAACGAAGAGCTAAAATATCAACTTTGCAATCCATATAACTAGAAGCCAGCCTTAAATTAAAGGAGTGTGAAAATAGGAGTATGACTTACACAGTTTCTTTCATTACTGGAATATCTTTTAGAATTTGCTGTAAGCTACGGACTGGGAAGGCAGGTAAAAAGTTTTTCAGATCTCTGCATCGTAAAAGAATATGATCATTTGTAAGATTTTCGCCACAGATACATGTTGCTTTTTGTGTGGAAAATTTAGTTCTAAAAGCATTGAGCTTAAATCTGTAGATAAGACATACATTTCTTTATTCATTTAAGTAAGTGTGTGTGTGTGTGTGTGTGTTGGGGTGGTGGTCATGGTGGTGTGTGTATGTGTGTGTGTGTGCACGCGGGCGTGCGGTGGTGGTGATGTGGTGGTAATGGTGTGTGTGTGTGTGTGCTCGCGCACGCATTTTTTTCTCCTAAATCGAGGATAATGGAATAAGTATTCGTGTTCTTTTTTACATTCAATACCTGCGTACATTCAGTTTTGTAGATTTTGTCATCTGTTCCCACCAGCACACAATGGCCTACTATTCCGAAAGGCGGAAAATATTTTTAACGTTTTTGCAAGATGTTCTCTGTGTGTGTGCTTTTTGTTTTGTTTTTATTTCGAGGATAATGGAATAAGCATTCATGTGCTCTTTTCATCCAGTCCTCGTGTGTATGCATTTTCGTAAATTTTGTCATCCGTTCCCACCGGCACACGGGATCTCGGTTTATAGTCTCATCCGAAGGACTTTTGGGGAGAGTGGAATCTGCATTGAAGCCATGCTTGTAGGGACCAAACACAAACTCTCTTCCATTACAACAACTTCAATAGAACTCGGCAATACATCAGTCCCTTTATCCACTTCCGTGAAGTATCTAGGTGTCGTTATCGACAACACACTCTTTATGAAAAAATTCATCACCCAGACCTGTCAGTCGTGCTACTATCAATTACGGCGTATTAGTGCAATTCGAAAGTACCTGTCCACTGATGCAACAGCCAAACTTGTCACTTCTCTCATTCTCTCACGTCTGGACTATTGCAATTCTCTTTTAGCTGGTCTGCCAGCAACATCTATCCACTCCCTTCAACGTATACAAAACTCCGCAGCTCGACTAGTTCTCAGAAAGAAAAAATCTGAGCACATTACCCCTCTCTTGCGATCTCTCCACTGGCTGCCTGTGCCACAGAGAGTAGATTATAAGATCAGTACCCTCTGTTACAAATGTCTCCACAAAACTGCACCCTCCTACGTATGTGAATGTCTTAACCTGTACACTCCTTCACGTTCCCTCCGCTCTACTGCAGATACCTTGTGCCTACGAATACCTAGATTCAACCAATCCACTGTTGGCCACCGCTCATTCTCTATTTCTGGTCCATCTATCTGGAACAACCTTCCTCTCTCTCTTCGCCAGAAACCTAGTTATGACACTTAAATCCAGCCTCAAGACATATTTATTTCAAACCTAAGACTTCCCCCCCTCCTGTTTCATATCTAACCCATGTTCTATCACCCTGCTAAAGTATACGGCCTGTGCGAGTGTATGTGTGCTTTTGAAAAACATTTGACTATCGAAACTTTATTTCATAGATTTTGTCTGCATGGCACCATGTTTGTAAATATCTGTTTGTTTAAACTATTGATTATTTATCATTGATTGCATGACTGTGTAAGATTAGGTTGAATGCATGCGCTTTGATTTGTCTTTGCAAGATATAGCGCTATATAAGTTCCATTTATTATTATTATTATTATTATTATTGAGTGACTAACAGTCACTCTAACCACCAGGCTATCCCATCCCCCGTTGTAAAAGTGTGTGTGTGTGCGCGCGCGTGTATGTATACATGCCTTTGTGTGTCTATCTGGGTCTGTGTTTATGTGTATGTGCACATATGTGGCATGCATGTGTGTGTTTGCGAATACAACAAGCGGATTGGTGGTCTAGAGGTAATGCGTCTGCCTAGAAAGCCAAAAGTCTGGGTCAGAAGTGTGGGTGGTTCGAACCCTGTTTGGGCCTGAAACTTTTACTACATCATTAGCTTTTTGGTTTGTCTTTGCAAGATATAGCGCTATGTAAGTTCCATTTATTATTATGTGTGTGGGGGAGGGGGGTGTCTGCACATATGCATATGCCTGTGAGAGTGCATGCTTATGTGCTGCCTGTGTGTGTATGTAGTGGGCACATGCACATGGGTGTCAATCCCCACTGTAAATGCACAAGAAAAAAAACAGAGAGAGAAAGAGATACTGAAAAGAGACAGAGCTATGATGATATATATATATATATATATATATATGGGGACAGTGGTCAGAGCACTCGCTTTCTCTAGCTAAGGTTAAGCAGCATCGAGCGTGGTTACCACTTGGAGGGTGACCGTTTGCGTGCCTTGGCTTCAGTACCGTCCCCCAGTTCACCCAGCTGTAAATGGGTACCTGCCTCTTTAGGGTCAGGGAAGGTAAAGCAGCCAGGGAGAGGAGATGGGCATCACCCTCAATATGCTGGCCCCTAGAGAAATGAGGTCTCGGACGCCTTACCCCCCTATATATATATACTGAGAGACACAGAGAGAGAGAGAGATTCCTGAAGACATAAGAAAAATCATGAAATAATTTTCAAATGGAAGTGGTTCCAATTTTAATATCTATAGCTATAGTGAACATGCCTGCACATGTGTTCAAAAGTGTTTTCTGTCTCTCTCTCTTTCTGCCTCTCTGTCTGTCTGTCTCTGTTTGTCTCTCTCTGTCACACACACATACACAGTAATCTACAGATTCACACATGCACACACACCTACTCACACACAGTCATAAATACAATCGCACACATACACAGTTGAAAATAGACACACACATAATCATGCTCACACTCCCATACACAATTTAAAAAAAAATTGTGCCACTTTATTTTTCTTTGCATGGAATGGTAGAAGAATCATAAAGTAATATATATACATCCATTCCAACTCCCCTCTCCCCCCCCCCCCCAAAAAAAAAAAAGCACACAAAATACCCACACATGACAAGCACAATCACAAACACGCAGGCATTCACATGCAAGCTCACATTAATAGACAGTAGCGCATGCACACACACACACACACACACACACACATAACACACACGCACACCATGCAAAACACACACACACACCATACACAACACACACACACACTGGCAAGAACATATAGACGCATTTTCCTCAAACAATCTACATTACATCACAAAAGAAAGTGTACAACATGAGATCATATGGAAGCAATCCAATAAAATTCCTACTCTTTTGTTATCAAGCTGTGTACTAAAACTCACTTCATCACAAAATTCAATCGCAGACAACACACTGAAACTCAACAGTTTATCACAAGCAATTACTCAGCGTGTATACATCCACAGCTGCATTCTGATATGTCAAAAATATGTATAAAAAAACCACTCCAAAGTTATATCTTTGTGGAAAACAAAGAAATTTAAACGGTACAGCACAAAATCTATAAACTCTAAATGAAGTGAACATGTATACAGCTTCTACACTTCACACGTAAAAACTGACAAATGTGAAAGTGAAAGAACTAGCGATCTGGACGGTTTTGTGCCGAGAGTTAAAGCTCAAACATCACACATTTGATTCTTCTCTACTAAAGTTCATCTTCAACAGAAACGGCTTCCTTTCTTTCTTCAAGTATTGTATCAGACTGAAAACACATTGTTACCCTATTTCTATCCTTTGATGGTCGTTTTAAATGCATATTCTTTCGCTATGCGCTATTTCTTGCTTGGACTCGAGACTAACCTCCACTCTGTACATCTTAACAGGGTAAAAAATACAACAAACGGTGCTCCAAACGAGATGACTGCAATGCGTCCCTTCTTCCAGCTGTTCGCTTGTTCATCTTTTCCAAGAGCCAGAGTTAGTTGTGTTCACAGCTGTGGGACTGGGACGGCCTGTTCCAGTTCACGTCACCGATCTGGTCAACGGCCAAAGTGGCTACCTCCGGTACCATAGCCCGGGTCAGCTGGCCTCCCTTTGACAGGACCACACGGTGGAGTTCTCTCTCCTTCACCGCTGACCTGGACCCTGCAATGGGCGGGAGAGGGGCGGGTTTCTTGACCTCCACGGCCGACACAGTCATGTCAAGGTCTCTCTGCACAAAGGGGCTTATGTCGGGGGTGTCTGACGCAGACGCCACGCGGGTTGCCGACGACACTCCCCCCACGCGACGCAGGCCGGACCGGCCCGACGCCAGCGCTCCCCTCTGACGCATGCGCGCGGAGTTGGTGAGCAAGTCTCTGGGTGGCGCGGGCAGGTGGCTGTGCTGGGGCAGAGGTCGCTGCCTGACCTTGACCCTGGGGTCTTCCTTGCTGGCTTCAGGCGGGGGCTCGGCCAAGGTGGTCAGTTTCAGACGATGCAGTTCGCTGGTCAGGTAGGCGATGTTGTTCCCCTTGGCCTCCACGTCTGCTTTCAGGCTGCTGACCGTCTGTTCCACGTTCCGCGTCTCGTCCAGGTGGTGCTTCTTCTGGGCGCGTAACTCCTGCGTCAGCTGCTGGATTTTTTTGTTCTGTTCGGCCAGGCGAGATTCCAGGCTGGATTTCTGGGACTGGGATGTGTTCAGTTTGCTGGTCATCTCCTTCAGGCGGGAATCGACGTCGCCTGCAATGGACGGTGCTTGTCACAGTCACGTGGTAAGAGTCACATGCATTCCACAGGTATTTTTTATGTAACGTCGTATTATATTATGTATCCCGTACTAGGAGAAGGATAGCCTAGAGGTTTGAATGTTGCGCTTGTGATCTGATGGCTTGGGTTCAAGCCACCACAGAGGCACCCGTTTGAGGGGATTTTGCCCCCTGGACTTAACATCAGTGCCAATTCCATTCTCCTGAAAGTTCTTTGGTTGAGACTATAAACCAAAGATTCACGAGAAAACACATGCAGAGCATCTTTCGCACACCTAAAAAATCCCTTCCACCTTTCAGAAGAGTAGGTCATTTCACTATTCTCAGATGACCGAGAGAAACGGGTTATTTTGGATGCAACCCCAAACAGAATGGTATGGATTTTCTTGACAGCCGCTATAGCCGAGTGGTTAGGACAGTTTGACTTCAATCCTGTGGGTCCATTGGATCTTGGCGAAGGCATGTGGTGAATTAAGGGTGAGAATTTTTACAATCTTCCAGGTCAACTTCAAGGAAAGACCTGCCAGTGCCCTAATTCCCTTCATGTATATGCACACACAGAAGATCAGATATGCACTTTAAAATATCCTGTAACTCATGTCAGCGTTCAGTGGGTTATGGAAGTAAAAACACTCCCATGATGCTACCTGTACAATGAAATAAGTTGTCTCAAGTCAGAATGTGTCGTCTGCGGCCAGTGGATAGACTGCCTGCAGAGTGACAAGCACAGAAAAAGACCAGGCACTACACACCCCACGCAATAAGGGAACGCAGAGGAGAGAAAGAGAATAAAATTCATGGATTTTCTTGAGTTTGCAGATGATACTGAAAATGAGATTATTCTAGTTAAAGCCTTTTTTTTTTTAAAGTGACGCAGACAGTGATTTATTCTGGATAAAACCATTAACAAGTGACACAGAGAAATAGAATATTATGAATACAACTATTGATATGTGACACTGACCAAAAAACCCCCAAGATCTATCTTTAAAGATACTATGCCAAGGGAGACAATACTATGCCAAGGGAGACAATGCACCGGAGCACTCAGACATGGCATCACAATGTAAAATTTTCACAGTCTATAATCTATCTGTCTTGTCAGTATGCAAGGTTTCAGCTTGTCCCAGCAACCCCCAAATCTTCTCAGACATGTTCAAAACAAACATACTGACCAACATTTCTGGGTCAATTTTTAGTATTAACAACTATTTTATTTAAATCCTTCCACACAGAAGGAAGGTAGCAGGATGGTTAAGACATTCACCTAAGGAGTAAACCGTGAGGTTCTGGGTTTGGTTCCCCGCCTTGCCCTTTCTTCCCAGTTTGACGGGGAAATCAAACTGAATGTCAAGTCTCTTGAAGGAGATTCTAAACCAGTCGGACCTGTGTGCTTACAGACTTGTGCTCGTCAAAAGAACCCACAAGAGTTGAAAATTAGAAGGAGCAGGGAGGTATCTCTTGACTGTCCTGGCAAAATTGGTAGGTTCAATTCCCAACTGTATCACCAAAGGTCGAATGCAGCTACCTTAATGGTGGGGGTAAAAAGTCACATACCCAAAAATCTCACCTTGGTAAATCTTTGAGATCTAGCCAAGGAGCAAAACAAACTACTACTTCCCCCCCCCCCCCCCCCCCCCACCCCCCAAAAAAAACCCAACCAAAAACCCTTATTTTGGGGATGGTGTCTAAACACGACACCAGTGTGCGTGTGTTTGATGTATCACCCCTTCCTATTGGCAATCAATGGCCTACTCTTGAAAAAAGGTGGATTGGGTTTTAACATCTGTGCAAGGTGTTCTGGCAGGTTTGCACACGGGACCTCAGTTTATACTCTCATCCAAAGGACTTTCTGGAGAGTGGATTTGGCACTAATGTTAACTCTGTGGATTCGGCACTAATGTTAACTCTGTGGATTCGGCACTAATGTTAACTCTGTGGATTTGGCACTAATGTTAATTCCAGGGGAAAAATTCCCAGCATGGATGCCTCTGTGGTGGCTCGAACCCAAGTGGTCAGATCACAAGTTCAAAACTCTAACCACAAAGTTATCCCCCCCCCCCCCACCCCCCCAACTGAGATATGAATTCTGGGGGAATAGAAAGATTTAGGTCATCCGGCAAAGAATTCCAAACAGTCGGGAGAAAAATAATACTTAATAAAAAAAATGAAGAAATAGGAGAAAAAGACAATGATGATGGTGACAATGATGAAGAAGAAGAAAAAAAATTAGCTGAGCTTTGAACTGTGACAGATTTTGTGGAGTTAGCAGGTGATAGTGGAGAGAATTCCAAACAGTGGGGAGAAAAACGATACTGAATCACTGTGACACAACTTACCATCATCCTCCACACTCACTCCATTCATGGTCAGCTGAAAAGTCAGATCTGTAACACACCAATGCAAACTTTACAGAAAAAGAAAGAAAGAAAGAAGGACAAGATGTGTGTGCCGTTGTTGCTTTGATTTTACCTCTGTTTACTCAAAGTGATATTAGACCGTGTGTGGGTGTGTGCATGTGCATGCTCATTTGTGTTGTTGAGTTAGCACATGTGTGTGTGTGCATACACATTGTGTGTGTGTGAGCAATAATGAATACATGCATGAGTGTGTGTACATGAGCACATGTTCCATGCATGCGCATGTATCACGGCACACACGTGTGAATCATATTGAACAGCAAAAGAAACGACAACACACACAAAACTATATAATATTTCTTAAGGGAGCTTTTCTTTCATGGCAACAGCATTTCCAATTCACTCTCTTATGGGCTGTACAGCACATGAACTCAAGTGTTGGTCCAAACCTTTTCTCCACCAATAAAATACACAGTGCAAACTTGAAAAAAAAATCATTCTTTCTTTGTGGCAAAGGGAACTCGCTTTCTATCATATGTTATCTAAATGTTAACTAAAACTGTTGCAAATTCAAGAATGCTTGGCTTGTAGAAAAATTTAAGAAAGGTTTTCAATAATCAAAGATCTGAAGATGGTATCCTCAGCCCCCAACCCCCTCCCTCTTTTTACTCCATTACTGGACTAGAGCTCCAAGGTTCACTGATGGTGAGCTTTTACATATGTTTTACCCATCTTTAAGGTAGCCGCATTCCAACTTTGGGGAGGTGTCTAAGTATAGCACGTATGTTTATACTTTTAAAAAAAAGAAAACCTCTTGGTTCCTATCAGATGAAATTGCCTACTCTTCCAAAAGGAGGAACAGGTTATAAGCATGTATGCAAGATGCTCTGCTTGCATTTACACACGAGGCCTTGGTTTACAGTCTCATCTAAAAGACTTTTTGGGAAGTGGAGTCAGTGCTGATGTTAACTCCAGGGTAAATTTCCCTCCAACAGGCCACCTCCATGGTGGCTTGATCCCAGGCCATCAGGTCACAAGCACAGCGCTCTAACCACTAAGTTATCCCGCCCCCTTCCCCCTGAAGATTGTAAATGTGCGACATGTTGCTCCAACATACCTGTACATTTGCTCTGCAGTTTGTGGATCTCATCGTGCAAGGCCTTCAGTGTGGCAGCCTGCTCCTGCTGCATGAAGAGAATGGAACTCTCCAGGTTTTTCTGCTGGACGGACGACCCGCTCGCCATTGTTCTCAACTGCTGCTCGCTGCCTTCTCCCTCCCTTCTGAGACTGGAAACACCAATCTGTATGACCAAACAAAAAACCCCAACCCAACAACAAAAAATAAATAAAGAATCAAAAACAAAACGGATATAAAAACAGAACATAAATTGACTGCTGTCAATTTTTTTAAATTCTTGGTTTTTCTTTCCTCTGCTAGAGCGCCAAGGTTCTCCACTAGTGAGATTTTGCACATTTGACTGTTTTTGCCCATCATTGAGGTACTAGCCATATTTCTACTTTGGGGAAAGTCAAAATGAAAAATAAGCCTATCGGATGTGAAAGCCAGCAACATACATCTTGTTTTTGCTATTCAGATGCTGTCAGTTATACATATCTGTACATAAACTTTCACAATGTTTTGCAGCTTAACTATGACTTGTATGTTGAACACACACACACACACACACACACACTTGATCTCTGTCTCTTTCTGTCTTTCTCTCTCTGACTCTGTCTCTCTCTTCTACTTGCCCCTTCTCCCTCTTCATAATCTCCTTCATGATCAGAAGTATTTCAAAACAAGAACATCAACAACAAAAGTACAGATTATTCATGTAGCAATGGTAATAGATCCAGTTATAGCTTTTCCTGAAAAAATTCACACCCATCAGCAAACTGATCCCGTGAGGGAGATGTGCCAAACAGCTAAACCAGTATTTTGTCGAAGTCTCTAGCAATGACATCAGCTTCGTTTAATTTACATGGCTTATTTTAATGTTCTCAGCCAGTCCTGAGACAATGGAAGAATGTGTGTGTGTGTGTGCAAAAGACTCTCCCACCCCCATCTCAAGCATGTGTGTGCGCTGCACACACACACACACACACACACACACGTTTCCCACATGATCCAATCCATACGTTTCTATTTTCCATCATTTTTTAAATGCTCTCTCTCTCTCTCTCTCTCTCTCTCTCTCTCTCTCTCTCTCTCTCTGTTTTTTTTAACTTGAGTTATGGCTTTATCAAAAGTCGAGGGTTTTTTCTGCAGTGGATATGAACACTGGCAGTGATAAGCATTCCTCGGAATCCTTGTCACAGTCACCAGTCTACATTTTTCCCCAGCATGTCTTAAGTTATCTGGAGCTGGTCACTTCACAAAAAGACTTTTTTTTAATTTCAAAAGCATTCATCATTTTCAGAGAATAATAACAGAAAAGCAGCTAGGCCTATATGAGAGGAGACTAACCCGAACTACCCAGTCTTCTCTCCACATTCCATGATTTAGGGCTTAACGATGCAGACAAGACTATGCAAACTTTTTTCCCAAATAAAACCACTTTGAATACACATTTTACTCACTATGAATTGAATTAGTTCGGCACTGTAACCATTACTGTCAACTGCAAACGTCTGCAAAGCCGTACTCTTTCGTCAATCAAGCTCTGTCCATGGCCTTCGCGACAAAGAATGTTTACCTTTGCCTTCTGGGAGTTTTGTAACTTCCTGTTTAGATTGTTTTCTTTAATTTTATAATTAAAAGTAAATTTCAACAGAAATTGCATTATCTTTGTAATTGATAGTGATAACATAGAAGCTCTGCATAAAAATATTGATTAGAACGTGTTTAAACATAATACCGAATCTCCGCTATTTCAAAAACGAAAGTGCCTTCCAGAACCGAAATGTCGGCTGCAGCGGATGCGAACCGGTAAGTAAAAAAAAAAAGAATAACATGCGCCACTAAAATGTACTTTAGAGATAGTCTTCTTTGAAACTTTTCTTAACTCACTGGAGGAATATAATGCAAACACAGGGGGAGAGTGAGCTATCCTGGAGTAAATTTAATTACTGAGCGTAAGAAATTCAACTTGAGAAGTTTTGAACTCCCATTTTGGTTGCTACTCAGTGATACTTTCGAAACTTGAAAAAATGTGTATGACTTCAATGAAAAGAAAAAGTTAACGTCAGCATGGAAGGCTACAGAGAACAGTGCTGAGTCGAGAAAAACTTTGCCCGTATATATATATATATATATATATATATATATATATATATTATATATATGTGTGAACATTAGAAAGAAAAGTAATTCCAAACATTGAGAGTGTTCTTAATAATATTCAATCAAAATATTCTCACTGGGTGTAGGCTCCAGTAAATTAGTCTACTGGCCACCTCAAGGGGGAAGTTTGCAAAGTCTAAAAAGTTCATTATACAATCCTATGAGTTCTTTTACATTTAAACTGATATTAAAAATTGAATTTTTTCCAGGGGTAGGTGAAAGTTATTTTGGGTTTTCAAACACCCCAGCAGATTTTTCCCTTTTAAAAGGGAAATTCTTATTAACACACATACACACACACAAAAGTTCATTTTCTCCTGGAAAAATACATATGTAAAGTATTTGCTTTGCAATGCCAAGTTAGCTCTTTACTTTCTTTTATTTCAAAGATAATGGAATAAGCACATGTGTGCTATTTTACATCCATGACGCAGTCCCTGTTGGCATGCAGCTTTGTAAATTTTGTCATCCTTTCAGCGTTCTTGAGTGTGTGTGTGTATGTGCACTTCGATAGATCTGTTAAGACCGCCCATGGTGAAACACTTCCACTGCTATGGTCCTGTTTTCATACCCATTACTATGGCATTAGCCATCTTATGGAAGACCTTCATTAAAAAAGCACCAATCTCTGAAGTAAAAATATGGCTACCTTAATGTTAGGTAAAAATGGTTGCGTGTATGCAAAATCACACCACTGGTGACCCTCAGAGCTCTAGCCGAGGAACATACAAAAAAGAAAACTACAACAACAAAACAAGCATACGTCAAAATGAACAAATTATGCAGTATATACACAAATAGTGAGGAAACATTTAAACTGTAGCAATTCAGGTTTTACTTCTGCACCATGTACTAGAGAGTTGTCCCTGGCAAAATTCTTAGAAAAAAGCCACTCTGATAGGGAAACAAATACAGTTGCAGACATGAAAAAGAAAAGAAAAAAAAAAGGGTGGCGCTGCGCTTGTGGCGACGCGCTCTCCTGCTCTCCCCGGGGAGAGCAGCCCAAATTTCACGGAGAGAAATCTGCCGTGACTTAAAGTGGTATGAAATGAAATCTGAGCGCTTTGATTTGTTGCTTTACAAGATTCAGCGCTATATAAATTCCATACATTATTATTATTATTATTATTATTATTATTTAACTCACTGAGGTTGTGCCGAAGCTTAAGCTTTTTTCATGTGTAGGTGTTTTTTCAGGGGTAGGTAAGCTTAAGCTTCGGCACTCCTCTCCTTCACTGTGACGCGCGAAGCATAAAGAATTATAAAATATACTGATGTTCAACTCAAGGGAAAGTACTCTGACCTGTAAGGCAATCGTTTTTCTAAAATCAGTTGCTTTCCTTGACCATAAGCTTGCCTACTAGTTTGTGTCTGTTGGCTAATTTTGTTTGACATGTCAACAAGTGATATCTTTGGGATTTCAGGCTCTCCAGTGTTATGATTCTTTAAAAAAAAAATCTGTTGTACAAAAAGTGACATCAGATGGATTCAGCCAGCTTCAGGGAACTTTGGTGAAAAATCATCAAAATGCTTCAAGGAGAAACAGATGACAAAATTTACAAAACCGCATACACATGGGGACTGGATGTAAAGAAGCACATGAGTGCTTATTCCATTATCCTCGATATAAAATAATAAGTAAATAAATAAATAAATAAGGGGACTAGTTGAACATTTCAAGCCATGTAAGATACGAAGCCCTAATTTTCAAAACTTTATTTTTCAGCATTCAGTGACATATTTTGAAAGATTGTAAAAAATAAATACGGTCATCTATTGAAAAACTGTGAAACAATCTCAAAAAGTAGACATTATAAACTTTTCAACGATGTATAATGTGTATGTCATTATTATGTTGGGTACGTCTGCTGAATTTTTCAAGTATAGCCAAAATCACGCTTCACCACAAAATGGCGGGATCCATTTCACTGCGACTCCATTGAGTTAAACATTCTGTGATGTGAGTTGATAGATGATTTGAGTTGTTAAAGACTCCACTAGAAAGTGGAATTAGATAAAATACTATCTTGTATCCAATACCCTTGTGCATTCCCACCATACATTAAATATTCAATTAAGTATACTGCATAGATTTAGACCTAAAGAAGTTGATATCATCAGATAGCAGTTGTCTTTTTATCATGACTGCTACAGTAGAACTGGATGGTATTGTAAAATACAAATAGCGATTACCTGATCACAGTCCTTTGCAGATGTTACTAGAGTCTACCTATGTGAATGATGGGTGTTATATTCTTGCATTCCCCTAGGGGGATGCTGGGGGCCTGTCAGTATAAATAGCATCCTCACCTGGAAATTCTCTGCAAGAAATTCCTGTTTTTCTATCCCTCTGTTTGTTTCTGCCTTTTTTCCAAACTTCCATTCCATTCCGCGTGGGGAGGGGAGTTAGGTTCAAATAGGGATCAAAACCACAGCTTCTCACTTTCCAGGCATGCGTGTTACCTCCACATCACCGATCCGTTTGCAGAGGAAGCAAAGCTTATGTCCTTCTTTATGAAAACCAGTATGTCCTTCTTTATGAAAACCAGTCTTGAGTAGCTCAGCACCTGCTTTCTCCTGGTACATTGTAAACTGTTTACATGTGTTCTTCATTCTTTTGCAGAAGTTCCTGGTTCAGTTCCCATAATCAACACCATGTCTATAGCTGCATACCATGCTCGAGATCTGTCAGCTGTCCAGGCACAACTCTCTTGGCTTCAGCAAAGTCTGCCTGGGGTAAGTTCTAGGGAAACGTAAAGTGCTTGTTTATAGAGTTCTGCAAAAGCTTGTTAGAGCTTTATTTCTTTGTTGTGAATATTTTCCATTTTGCAGTGCATATAGTAATATTAAAGGCATACCAGGGAAATGTTTGGGTTCAAAAGGGCATTGAAACCATGATTTCTTTTGTGAATTTTGCTTATCAGTCCATTATGAGAAAAAACAAAGATTGCTTATGCTGTATAAGTTTTAAAAGTGTATAAATATTTAGTACTTGATAAATCAAAAGTAGGGTATGAAATTATTCACAAATTCTGTTTCTTCATATAGATCAAGTAAAGCGGATGCAATTTTAGTCATCTTCTGTGTTCTTTGAGCATTTTTTTTTCTCAAAATCTTTTTAGTGAAATTTCTAAAATACCTTTTAGAGAAGTGATAGACTGTGGTATTTCTGATGTAGAATTCCTCAGGTCTTGGCTCCCTCAGAATGCTGCCATCATTTTGCTTTTTAATATGAACACTTTTAAAAACAAAAATCACGAATATGACAAGTAAGCAGAAAATATTTTGAGGTGGTGATTGGTGACAGCAGGGTATTGACTGTTAACAGGTAGGTACAGTTGCTTACAAATACAAGACTGAAAAAGATGGCCATTCCTATTGCATTGTATGCTGTCAGGACAAGTTTTGTTACTGAAACCTTCCCCCCCTCCCTCTCTCTCTCTTTCTCTGTCTGTCTGTCTTCTGTCTGTCTGTTGACTGACTGACTGATTGCCTGTCTGTCTGTCTGTCTCTCTCTCTCTCTCTCTCTCTCTCTCTCTCTCTCCTCTCTCTCTCTCTCTCTCTCTCTCTCTCTCTCTCTCTCTCTCTCTCTCTCTCCCCCCTCCCTCCCCTCCCCTCCCCTCTCCTCTCCTCTCCTCTCCCCACCCACTCTCCCTACCCCACTCTCCCACCCTCCCTCTTTTTTTTCTGTCCTCTTCATTACTGATTTGTTCTTCCCCTTCATCCAAAATATTGTTTTTTAATCTCACTCTCTGACCTGTGATATAAGGAAATGATTTTCAGTCACACAGTCGATCAGGCATTAAGACCTTTTTTTTTTTTGACAAATCTATGAAATTGATGTGAATAATCTGGGGTGTGCGGGGGGGATTATGGTGTACATGAATTTGAATGATGTAAAATGACAATAAGTTTATTTCTAAAAGAGTATTATGTCCAGTGATACAGTGTAACAATTTCACATCACTTATGTTGGGTGCCAAAATTTCCTGATCTAACTGTCATGACTTGTGGTTTGGGTTGGTTTTTTGTTTGTATTTGATATCAAATTTTAAAAATTGAAGAAAAAAATTTGGTTTTAATATTTATTCTTTTTCCTTGCCAGGTGTCGGGTAGTGATGCGGTATGCTCACATAGGGAAGCAAGGCCGATGGCATCTGTTAAAAAGCAGACGTCCCCCTCCCCTCCAGTCCGATTATCAGATGCCCTGGGGTCACCACTATGATACATGGTGATCCAAGATACCAAGGTGCAGTTGTTGTTTTGTTATGGAATTATTTCTGTATGTCTAATGTTGGTGTGTTTTGTATTGTATTCTTATGTGTCGTTTAGTATGTCATCAACACAGCATGTAATGATAATCTTTCAAAATTTATCGTCATGTAAGAGGGGCTGCCCTCTCCATGGTCATTTGCTATAGTACTGGGGGTTTTGTTGTTGTTGTTGTTTGTTTCTTTTTAATCTTTCTTCCCTTGTAGTCAGAGTGTTTATTTATTTTTTTTAAATTCTTTTTTATCAAGGATAATGGAATAAGCACTTATGTGCTTTTTTACATCCAGTGCCTGTGTGTATGCGATTTTTGTAAATTCTGTCATCTGTCCCACCGGCACACAATGGCCTACTCTTACAAAAAGCGGAACAGGATGTAACGTGTGCGCAAGATGTTCTGCGTGTGGCTACTGAAGCGGTTGGCAGAAAATCTCACCATCAGTAAACCTCAGAAGAGGGGGGGGATAGCCTAGTGGTTAGAACATTAGCTCGCAATCTGACAACCCGGGTTCGATTCCCGTTCAAGGGGATATTTTCCCCTTGAGTTATGTCATTTCAGAATCCACTCTCCCCAAAAGTCCTTCAGATGAGACTATAAACTCAGGCCCTGTGTGCGAACGCACACAGAACAACTTGCGCACACGTTAAATCCTGTTCCGCTTTTCTTAAGAGTAGGCCATTGTGCGCCGATGGGAACAGATGACAGAATTTACAGAACCGCATACACACAGGGACTGCATGTAAACAAGCACATAAGTGCTTATTCCATTATCCTCAATATAAAAAATATAAAAAATTAAATGATTTAAAAAAAAGGGGGGGGGGGGGGGGGGGGGGAATTTTGTTTGCTTGAGAAATTTTTTCTGCAGAATATTTCTGGGGGTAACTGTCATTTTGCTGTTTTATGTGCAATATGTATAGAGCAGTGGAACTTTTATTATTAGTGGGTTTTTCTTTTTTATTCCTTGGCTAAAGCTCCAGGGTTCCTCAATGGTGAAATTTGGCAAATGCATCTGTATTTATCCATCATTAAGGTAGCTGTATTCCGACTTTGGGGATTGAGTGTATATGAAGTACTGACATCTTGTTCACTGCTTTAGGTCTTGTTGAAGATGGGCAACAGTATTTTTTTTTATAAAAATGATATTGTATGTGGTCAAGTCATGAAAAAAAGAAGAAATTTGCTCTTTAGAAATAAGAGGGTTTTTATTATTTATTACCCTTGAATAGAGCTCCCAAGGTCCATCAGTGGTGAGATTTTGCGAATATGATTGTTTGCCTACCTTTAACCCTTTGCTGGGCACAGCAAAATCATTTGTTCACTTCCTGCTGGGCAAGCAAAATGGAGGTGGATGGCCTCTGAGTGGGTGGGTGTATTTAACATGCAATAACTCCACAATGGTTTAATGGATTTTAATGAAATAAAAACAGCAAAATGCAAAATTGAAGAAAGAAACTGCTATTTGCTATTGTGTGTTGTTATTTTTGTGTTTTTTAAGAATTATAATGCATAAACACGCAAGGTCATTGATCGGCTTGTATGTGTCACAGTTAGTGTTGCAATAGCTTTGGAATGCATGCATGGATTTTGATAAAATAAAAAGTAAAACATTCAGAAACAATTACAGAAGAAAAGTTTTCAACCTACCGTTGGGTTTTTAGGATTTTTTTTATGAATGATGCATAAAAACATGAAACATTCCGACGGTCGCCATTTTGTTTGCCGACGATCGCGATGCATGTTAACTTTACAGTTCAAGCCGCTACCGTAACAAAAGTCACAAATAGCAATCAATTCACAAAATATATCAAGTTGTGAACCATTGCCAAACTCAAAATCCGCGATAATTTCCTCCAATCTATTAGCAGAATTCAAAACGCGTATCAGCCGAGTTAGATTTGACGATCGATTTACGTCTCAAACTTCGTTGTCATCAAAGCCGTCTTTCTCACTTCAATCAACAAAGTCAGAAGTGCACACACTACTAGGATCGCTTACATTGATATTTGAGCCTGGATACACATCTTACAGCATCATGTTTTTGGCATGAAAGCCATAAAAACGATCGTACATGTCGGATTCGAAGATAGCGTCCATCTTGGGGGAAAATTGCGATTTTTTTCCTCCAAAACTTGCCACAAACACACTCCAACTGCCGCCATTTGCAATATACATATGGAAGTCACTTGGGCAGTCTCGTTGCTTCTATTTTCACGATATTTGAAGCGAGACTGGCAGGAATTTCGAATGTATGAACGCACTGAAGTGACTGTCATGTTGCCGGCCGTTTTTGGCCGTTGTGCCCAAAGATAGGTTCGGCTGTTTTGGGGTGCTATGCCCACAGCGCGCCTATACAGCAGCGCTCAGTCAAAGGTTCAGGCAGAGTGCTAAAATTAACGCGCCCCAACCTTTTTACCCCCACACCCCGCCCATTTCTTCACCCCTCCCTTCCCCCTCCTCACAGCATCTCAAGCCAAGTAGCACGTACACATGCTCGCGTGGCAGACCTAAGCCTAAGGCTACAGATCTGGGCTAGGCCTACAGGAGACAAGCCCGCTGTGTGCGTGCGTGCGGCCTGCCTATCCTCTTAACACACACAGGCACTAAGCCTAGGCTAGATTGAGACAGCAAACAGACAAGATTTTGCCCAAATTTGAGCTCTTCAAAACTGATGAACACGTATCCTAAATACAACAAAAGTTGATTTAGCTTAAAAAATCAAACATTAACATTACATACCTGACTTTGCCAAAGTGAAACTTAAACAATTTCAGGAGGAAAATTGCGATCAATTTACGTCACTAGCACAGAAATTATTACTCTCAATACTAAACAAAGAAGAGCTATCTGGTGAGAACATCCAATCTATCTGTTATTTTGGTTTATAACGCCAACACAAAAGTGTTTTACTTGTTCAAATTCACGTCTCCACAACAACAAGAGAACACTGCACTGAATACACCTGAATGTAGCACTGAAGAAAATGACAAACCTATCAAAACGCACTTAAAAGTTGGAAATCAAAAATCCGTGTGGCTGCTTTCCCCTGCTGAAATGGTGGAAAGAATGCCGCGCTATCTTGATGGCGCCAAACTGGACCAGTGCATCTGGTCATGCCAGAGCTAAAAATAGCACATCAGGGGTCAAGTTCCAGCGTCTAAGTGCAGCAGAAAATGGGGGAAAACGACTGCCGTGTGCCCAGCAAAGGGTTAATGTAGTAGCAGCATTCCAACGTCTAGGATTGCGTCTGAACACAACACCAGTGTGCATGCATGTTTTTCACTTTTGTTATCTACTTCTACCGGCATGCAGCTAGCTACCTATTCTTCTGAAAGGCAGAGCCAGTTTTAACATGTACCCAAGATGTTCTGTGTGCATTCACACTCAGGACCGTGGTTTGGAAAGGTGGTCTAGAGGTAACGCACCTGCCTAGAAAGCAAAATGTCTGGGTCAGAAATGTGCGGTGGTTTGAACCCTGTTTGGGCTCGAAACTTTTGCCCCATCCATCCATTAGACCGTGAGTGGTGGTTTAGATGCTAGTCTTTCGGATGAGATGATAAACCGAGGTCGCATTTGTTACACAAAATTATTTAGCGCACGTAAAAGAACTCACGGCAACAAGAGAGTTGTCCCTGGCAAAATTATGTAGAAAAAAGCCACTCTTATTGGGAAACAAATACAGTTGCAGACAGGGAAGGGAAAAAAAATAATGGGTGGCACTGCTCTTGTGGCGACGTGCTCTCCCCAGGGAGTGCAGCCCGAAATTTCACACAGAGAAATCTGCTGTAAAGTGGTATACATAAATAATAAATAAACAAATACAGTGTCATCTGAAGGACTTTCGGGGGAGCGGAGTTGGTGCTGATGTTAACTCCAGGGGGGAAATCTCCTCTAACAGGTATTAGTGGTGGTGGTGGATTGAACCTGTGCTGTCAGATCGCAAGCTCAATGTTCTAACCACCAGGCATCCATCCCACCCACCCCTCTCCCCAAAAAAAAAGAAGATATAACTGAGCATAAACTAAGAGAAAAAGAGAGAGGCAGACTGACAGACAGAACCAGAGCATTACTCAGGCCTCCAGTTCCCTAGGCTTTGCTTCCATCTTTGTGTGTGTGTGTGTGTGTGTGTGTTGCATAATAGTGTAGTCAAAGCAGATTCTGAAATTCAATCTGTTTTCATACATTTACATGCTTGGGGGCACACACACTCACATGTGCACAAGCTGTCATACATATATTTTTACATCCCATCTTGGTTTGTCAATTTTAAGGGTATGAAACATTTTGTAAAGCTTTACTTGAGGGCTGTGGACAATTTAGAAGTTTTGATGGATATAAGTTTAGAACTGAGTTTTGTTTCAGAAATAAGTAGACTTCCCTGTAAAGAAGTCAAGAGTCTTTTTCAGTATAACTTGTGTCTCCACCTTTAGGACACTTCTGCCAGAAATATCTCTTTTTCCCTCACACCCTTTCTTTCTACCTAACCCCTCCTCCCTTATTTTTTCCATCTTTTTATTGCTTATTTTCAGCTCGCCCCCCCCCCTCCTCTTTTTTTTAAAATTGAGTTGATTTGTTTTCCTTTTTGAAGCCCCCTATATGCTGGCCCCTAGAATAGTTGAGGTCTCTGATGCCTCACTCCCCTACGATCATATAGGTTATTGGACACCTTTACGTTTACGTGGTAGTGAGATTATTAATACTGGAATGAGTGGGATGTCCATTCTGCTGTGTTACTTGCCCCTGTGACCTTTTTTAAAATTTTGTCATACCTTACCTGCAGTTCTCAGGCTTAAAAAATTTTTTCTTTGGGTTTTGGTGTTTTGGGTTATCTTTTTGATAGTGAAAGGATGATGATGATGATAATAATGGTAGTGGTGATGATGATGTTGACAATGATGATAATGATAACAATAGCAGCGACAACAACAATAATAATAAGAGTGATGACGATGATGGTTTCTAGATAATAGGTTATTTGGAATAATACATTTTTAACGTGGGGTAGGGATTAGTATTATTCGCCTTGAGGAACCGGGAAAAGCTGTTCACTGTGTTTTTTTGTACGGTTAATAGTGTTGTAGAGAAAAGATACTCTCCACACTGTAGTCTCATGTTTTGTGGGTGTGCTTTTTCTGTGATTGTGCACTGCATTCAGAGTGTGTTGGCAAGGGGATGGTAGAAGAAGTTGTAGTTAGTAGTAATATTGGTGTAAGTAGTAGTAGTAATAATAAGAGTAGTACTGCACTACAACTACTACTACTACTACTACTACTACCACTACTCCTCTTACTTCTACTATTACTTCTACTTCTACTATTATTGTTACTAGAATTGCTATTACTACATCTTGTAGCAGTAGTACTAATACTACTGATTCTGTTGCTTCTAATACTGCTGCCACTATTATGATGACTACTTCTATTATTATTATCATCATTGTCATTATAATTACTATTTCTATTATTGTATTAATATCATCATCATCACCATTGTTATCATTATTATGTTTCATTCAGTGATTATTTAACTTGCTTCATTTTGAGTTCCCATAGCAAATTCCCTGATGCGACCTTAAAAAAAACAGGCTCTAAGCAATTTCAAAGAGACTGTTTTCATTGTTTATATATGGCTTGTAACCCACATGAATTTGTCCAGTTTCTTATTTTAGATCATAACAAGGCTTTTGTCGATAAATTATATTTCCTTCCTTTCACACCTACATCTTACCACTTTGACTTCCCACTCTAAAAAAAATAATCCAGGGGGGGATAAATTTGAGGTGGGAGGGTTGCTGTGCTAAGTGCTTGACCCACGTCATTGGTTCCCATTGAGTTGAATGGCCCACACAGTGTATAGGGATGGTGAGCACTTTGCCGCAGGCATCTCACTTGCTGCTAGTGTGCTTCTTTGGTCGAGACATTTTAGCCTGTCTGTGAAGTTCATAGAAACATCAGTCAAGGCTTTGTTTTCTCACCACTTGGTCGAGACATTTTAGCTAGTGAGTTGAGCTGATTGAAAGATCTGTCACGTACATTTTTTGTTGTCAGTTGGTCAAGGCAGTTTAGCCTATCATGTAAGTTCATTGAAACATCTGTCTTTTTTTTTTCTTACAAGTTGGTTGAGACATTTTAGCTAACGAGTTGATCTGATTGAAACACCGGTTATTTAGTGTTTTTGTTGTTAGTTGGTCGAGGCAGTTAAACCTATCACGTGAATTCATTGAAACATCCGTCTTTTTTTTTCCAGCTAGTTTGTCGAGACATTTTAGCTGATTTGAGTCGAGCTGTCCGATTGAAACATTAGTCATTCAGTTTTTGTGGTCAGTTTGGTGAAGGCATTTTTAAGCATATCAGTTGAGAAGATTGAGACATTGGTTTACTTTTTTGTTCGGGTTTTTCTGTAGGTGTGTGGATTAAAGGGTGAAAAGTGCAGTAGGAAAAGAGACTGGATTTGTGTTGAGAGAGACAGAGTACATACAGTCTCGTGGAGTCAGAGTAACTTGGGGGTGAGTTTTTAAAGGATTGGTTTTCGTTTTTAATGTTGGTTGGTGGTGGTTGAGTGTAAGGGTTTTAGTTTTAGTGGGGTTTTTTGTTTTTTTTGGGGGGATTACTTTGTTGTTGTTGTTTATTTGATGTTTTTGTTCTCTTATTTTTCTGTCTTTTGTCTTTCTTTTTCTTTTTTCCCCCAGCTTTTCTTTTCTCTCTCTCTCTCTCTCTCTCTCTCTCTCTCTCTCTCTCTCTCTCTCTCTCTCTCTCTCTGTCTGTCTGTCTCTCTCACTCTCTCTCTCACTCTCTGTCTGTCTCTCTCTCTCTCTCTCTCTCACTCTCTCTTTTGCTTTTTTGTTTTGTTTTCATCTTTTCTTCATCTGTGCCATCCTCTTTTTTTCTTTTTCTTTTTACCTTTTTTCTGCACTTTCCTCCTTCTTCCTCACCCTTTTTCACCCCTTCTTGTTTTTCTCTTTCATTCCTTTTTTCCCTACTTCTTTTCTCTCTTTTGTATTCTTCTCTCTTCTTTTACAAGTACATCTCTTTTTTTTTTCTTCTCTTTTTTTTTTCTTCTCCTCCTGCTTCTTTCTCATTGTTTTGTTTATAAACATTTTCTGCTTCTTCGTTCCCCTTTTCTGTCTTTTTGTTCTGTCTTTCTTTTTTTTTGTTTTTAAAAAATATTTTATTGTTTCTCTCTTGTATTTTTCATCATCATCACCATCACCACCACCACCACCATCATCATTGTCATCATCACCATCACCACCATCATCATCATCGTCATCATCTTCTTCTTCTTCTACTTCTTCTGTGTGTGTGTGTTCTTTTCATACTTCTTCTTTCTTTTTTCTTCATATCTGTCTCTTTCTTTCTATCTTTATTGTTGTGAATGTTGTTATACAATAACATTTTGCATGTTGTTGTTACTTTTTCCCCCCCCCCCCCCCCCCCCCCCCCCCCCCCCCCCCCCCCCCCCCACTTAAATACTAAGTAGTTTATGTATGGGCCAATGGCCTTTTTGTGAATAAATCTTTCAAATTACCCCCCCCCCCCCCCCCTCTCTCTCTCTCTCTCTCTCCCCCTCTGTCCCTCCCTCGTAGAAAACTGTTGAGGACTTGCAGGGGAAAAAAATTACAGAATGGACACATAGTTGAGGAATGACTAGGCTGTTGAAAAAAAAAAGAAAACCCATAAAAAGATTTCAGCGCTTTGATTTGTTTACTTTACAAGATTCAGCGCTATATAAATTCCATACATTATTATTATTTCAGAGTAGGAAGAGCAGGACAAAAATGTCACAGAAAATGAGGCTGAATAAAAAATATAAAAATGTCATTATGAACAAGTTGGGGTTTCAAAACTATTTTGGTTGAACAAGTATATCTCATTAGAAAGGTGGCATATGCAAAATCTCATCTCAAAATCCCCCCCCCCCCCCTCCCTATCTGACTTAGGGGATGGTGTCTATGTCTAAACATGATATCGGAGTGCGTGTGTTTTCTGAAATTTTGTCATCCGTTCCTACTGACATGGCCTACTCTTCCGAAAGGTAAAACAGGTTTTCAATGTGTGCACAAGATGTTCTGCGTGCATTCACACATAAGACCTATGTTTACAGTCTCATCAGAAGGACTTTGACATTCAGTTTGATTTTTTCGTCAAACTGGGAAGAAAGGGCAAGGCTGGGAATCAAACCCAGAACTTCATGGTTTACTCGTTAGGCAGGTGAACGTCTTAACCTTCCTGCCACCTTTCTTCTTATACAACAATGCTACTTTTATCTAGATTACCTTTTAAGAAAGAAGCAACCCTGTCCAGTTATTTAGCTGAGTTGCAAGCCTTTGACTTTCTGAAAGTAAAACTACATTGTCAGATAGTAAAAAAATAACCACTTAGGCATTATACGCTCCATGTCTCCCATTTATAATTACATCTGGTGCTAGGTTGTTTATAAAATAAACACCTGAAAATAACACTAGACAACATGGATCTCTGGCAAAAGTTGTAAAACGAAGAACAAAAGTTAAGGGAAAAAGTCGGGGAAAAAGCCACAAGGAAAACGTCATGGAAGAAGAATTATGGAAAAAAAATCAAGGAGGAGATACACACTTACACATGCACCCACGCACACAGGCATTCATGCATGCATGCACACACACATAGACACACACACATGCGCACACACACACACACACACACACACACACACTCACACACACAGTTATAGGTTTACAAAATCGCAAACACATGGGGACTTGATGTAAAAAAAAAAAAAGCACATAAGTGCTTATTCCATTATCCTTGATATAAAAGTATAAAATAAAATATAAATTTTTTTTTTTTTTAAAAGAAAAGGGTCATGAAAAAAAGTCTTGGAGAAAAGACAGAAAAAAATCAGAAAAAAATGGTCTTAGAAAAAAAAAGTTATAGAAAAAAATCCTAGTAAAAGAGCCACAAGAACAAAAGAAAAAGAATTCCCCCGAGGGGATGCCGGGGGCCTATCAGAATAAATAGCATCCCCACATTCTGGAAATTCTGTGCTAGACATTTCCTCTTTTCTATCAGTTTCTTTGTTTCTGCCTTGTTCCTTTTCTTCATGTCACCTCCTTCTTGTCTATTTTCTGCCTTCTTGGTCCATTCTCCTGCCTTTTTTCCAGAAAGAACTTAAAAGGTACTATTCTCTCTTGTGCCGAAGTCGGATGCGCTGGGCCTGACTTGTCAGGCGCTTAACGGCAGCGTGACGCATTTTTGCTCATATAACAGACAACAATAGTTGCTGTCTGAGCGTTCGACGAAGAAGAAGAAGAAAAGTAAAATAAGATAAGTTATTGGAAAAAAATTTTTTAGATCACACAGATGGGGAGGTGGGGAAGGGATAAATGGAGAATAATTCCTTTTCTTTTTTAATGTTCATGAATAATATTGTAAGTTATCAGGAAGTTAAAAAAAAGTCGATAGATACACAGACTTACAAGCACTATGTTGTATGCTACAGAATCTCTTGTTTATTGCTGATATGCAAATGTATGAGTGCATGAACTGTAGCTATTTGTTTATATATTGTGTACTTTCTCTGGAGAAGGTTAATCTTCACCAAGCTTAATTTTCCCATGACACACTGCCAGAAAAGTTTATAAACCAAGGCCCCGTGTTCGAATGCATGCAGAACATCTTGCGCACACGTTAAATCCTGTTCTGCTTTTAGGAAGAGTAGGCCATTGCCGGTGGAAACAGATGACAACATTTACAAAACCGCATACACACGGGGACTGGATGTAAAAAAGCACACGAGTGCTTATTCCATTATCCTTGATATAAAAGAATAAATAAAATAAAAAAATTTTACAAGGTCAGTGCAATGCCCCCAATGACTCCACAAGCAGTCAAAAAAGAAGTTAAGAAGTCAAGTGATTTTTGATATCACTGTTTCTTTGTTCAGAATTGAACAACATCTGATCAGGTAGCGTAACTTTTTTAACGTCAAATTACACTTCCTACAAGGTATGCTGGATTTTTTCTTTTTAATATCACTTGTAACCCAGAAGTCAGAATGCGGCTATCTTAAACGGTCGCATAGGCAAAACCTCACCATCGATGAACCTCGGAGCTCAAGCCGAGGAACAAAAAAACAAAAAAAACATTTTTAGCAATTCCGCCCCCCTCCCCTCCCCCTGTTTCCTTGATTGACTAGAGTTCCGAGGTTCACCAATGGTGAGATTTTTTTTTTGTACACGTGCGACTGTTTTTGTCCACCACCAAGGTAGCCCCATTCCAACTCCAGGGATTTCTGGCTTATGATTTTCGCTGTTGTGCTTCTATTAGAATTTGTGCTAATGTTGATGTTACCCATGAGCACTATATGACTGATATTTTTTTTTTAATGTTCGGAAGTTATGTTTCTGTTTGAGGATGCCAGGCTTTGGTGTATACATCTTTTTTCCTAATTTTTATTTGAGGGCTGTTATCATTACGCTAGATGTATTTTTCAATGATGATATAGAGAATCTGATATCCTGCAGAAGCGTAGATGGATGATTGGCTAGGGTTTTGAAAGGAGAGAGGAAGGGATGGCTGGGTTGTTGGGTTTTTTCTTAGGATTTTATTTACAAGGAAAAAAAACCCTCAGTTTTAGTCAGTTTTTATTTTCAACAAGCTCAATTTAATATTTTTTAAAAGGCTCTGATTAATATTATTTTTTTCCCACTCCCAAAACCCCCCACCCCAAAAACAAACAAAAAACATCTGGCCTTTTTTTGTTTTGTTTTTTGTTTTTTCATCTGCCCATTTTGGTTGATGAGGATGTGACCATCAGTATCATCATCATCATCATCATCATCATCATTATTATTATTATTATTATTATTCACCAAATAGTCTTGAAGCATGTTAAAATCCAAAACTTTGTATGCCTGTGAGTCGGACTCAGATTCCAGCCAGCCTCGCCATGCTTTTCAAGGGCCGTAATTTCTGCCATGGGAAGTAACCCTTCGGGAGGGAAGTTGAAAGCAAGCCGCGCTCGTTCAGAGTGTATGTTTTCAAGAGGCATACTTGACCATACTTGGAGATACGTCTTATTGGTAACATACAGGCATGATCTATCTTTTTTCTCTGCGGTGGGTGTGTGTGTGTGCGTGCGTGCGCGTGTGTTTTATGTGTGTGTTCTGTGTTGTTGTTTGTGTGTGTGTGTGTGGACATGTGTTATCTGTGTGTGTGTGTCTGTGTGTGTGTTCTGTGTGGTGGTGTTGTGTGTGTGTGTACATGTGTTATCTGTGTGTGTGTCATTGTGTGTATCTGTATGTGTGCCTGTGTGTAAGTGTGTGTTCTGTCTGTCTGTGTCTGTATATTTGTGTGTGTGTCTTTGTGTATGTGTGTCTGTTTGTGTATGTCTGCATGCATACATGTGTGTATGTGTCTATGTCTGTCTGCTTCTCCGTGTGTGTGTGTGTGTGTGCATGCGTGTGTGTTTGTGCAGAGAGAAATGAGCTGTGTGGGAAGAATTTTGTGTGCTCCCCCATTTTTTTCCAAAAGACTTCTTTCTTTTTTTTCCCCCACAAAATTGTTCAAGTAGAATCCTCCCTCTGTGATTTTCAAAGAATCTTCATTTTGAAATAACAAACGGTCACATAATTATGCAAACTGTCATCATTGGTGAACCTCGGAGCTCAAGTCATGGAACAACAAAAACAAAACAAAACACACAAAGAAAAATTACAAACTCGACCATAAACATTGCTTAAAAGGTAGGGTTTTTCTACTGAAAGGGGTAGCTTTTGGAAATCTTTCCTCTGTGAGTTTAGTATGTGTGCTTTTTCTTCTATCATTGTGTGTGTGTGTGTGTGTGTATATTGTTTCTTTACTTTCTTTTCTTCATGGGTTGTATTGTTTATTCAACCTTTTTTTGAAGCATTGTTTTTATTGGTGTAGTTTCATGTTTTCTTTCTCTGTGTGTGTGTGCGCATGTGCACATGTTGTTGTTGTTGTTGTTGTTGTCTTCAATTTAACGTCTGTTCACTCTAAGTGATATTAGACGAGGGAAATAGAAAGTGTAATGGAAGAAAATGGTGGATCGGTGGTCTAGAGGTAACGCGCCTGTCTAGAAAGCGAAAAGTCCGGGTCTGAAGTGTGCGGCGGTTCGTACCCCGTTTGGACCGGAAATTTTTCCCCCATCCATTAGACCATGAGTGGTGGTCTGGGCGCTAGTCTTTCGGATGAGACGATAAACCGAGGTTCCGTGTGTTACACGTAATTATTTAGCGCACGTAAAAAAAACCACGGCAACAAGAGAGTTGTCCCTGGCAAAATTCTTAGAAAAAAGCCACTCTGATAGGGAAACAAATACAGCTGCAGAAGAAGAAAAAAAGAAAAAAAAAAAGGGTGAAAGGGTGGCGCAGCGCTAAGTGGCGACGCGTTCTCCCGCTCTCCCCGGGGAGAGCAGCCCGAATTTCACGGAGAGAAATCTGCCGTGACTTAAAGTGGTATGAAATAACATCTGAGCGCTTTGATTTGTTGCTTTACAAGATTCAGCGCTATATAAATTCCATACATTATTATTATTATTAAAGAAGGGAGAGGAACGAGTGGAAGGAGAAAAGGTTAAGAAATAGCATCATAAAGAAAAAAGAAAAAAGAAAAAGAAACAGGAATACCTTTTAACTTAGGAGGTGTCAATGATACCTCCTAAGTTAAAAGGTATTCCTGTTTCTTTTTGTTGGGTGCCTTCTCATGTTGGAAATTTTTTCAAATGAGTGGGCTGACAGAGCTGCAAAAAAGGGGGCAAAACATGATATGGAATCACTAGAACTGGATGTTCCCTTATCTATACAGGAGGGATACCAAATATTAGAACAAACTTCATGGGGTAAGTTTAAAGAATCTGATCAATTCAAGGAACGATATTTTAAAAGTTGTCTGACCACTGCCCATATTTCTTGTTATATGGCTCCTTCTCAAATAGATTTGCGTTTTATATCCGTGAGAAGGGTTAGTTCACTATATTTTAGAATGAAGCTAAATGCATTCCTTACAAAATTTGGTAAACATGTCAGATGTCTATGTGGGGATCATATTTCCAATACTCATATCATATTTGAGTGCCTTATTGTAAAACCCTTTTTACCTACATTTTCTGAACAGTCTCTGAAAAATGTATTTGAAAATTCAAAGCTAGCCTTTGCCATTGCCATATGTTTATTGCATAGTCCACTTGAATATTTATTGTAGTTACATTATTATTTCATTTTTCCACAATGTTGAGTTTACATTTTGCTCCTGTTTAAAAGTATTATCCTTACTTTTCTAGGGTTGTTTTTTTCCCTTTTTTTTCTTCTTTCTCTCACACACAAAAAATGCGCACATGTGTGTCTGTGCATGTGCACATGTGTGTGTGCTTATGTGTGTGTGTGCATGCACACATGTGTGTGTTTTGTGTGTGTGTGTGTATGTGTGTATGTGAGTGCATGTGCATGTGTGTGTCTGTATACATAAGTTGTTTTCAGTTGATGGTCGTGGCTGTGGTAGTAGTGTCATAATAATGGTGACGAACATGTATGCAAATGCACTTACACACACACACACACACACACACACACACACACACACATTTGTTTTGGCTGTTATTCTTGTCTTAGTTATTGTCGCTGTTGTTGTTGTGAATGTATGTTTGTGTTTGTTTGATTGTTTATTTGCTTGTTGTGGTTGTTCTTGTTGATTCATCTTTTTTGGTGTTTTATTCAGTTGTTTGTATGGTTGAAGGTTTTTATGTGTGTGTGAGGGGGAGGGGGCGGCGGGGAGGGAAGCAGTTGGTGTGTCTTTTTTTTAATTTAAATTTTGTTTTGTCTTCTTTGTTTGCTTTGGTTTGGTTTTTCTTTGTTGCTTGTTTGTATTATAATGGATATTTTTTCAAGATTTTTAATTATTTGAATTGTATTTTTCTGAGTTTTTTGTTTTGTTTTTAATTTCATATATGCATATGTTATTGTCTTTTCTTGTTTGATTTGTATAGTTTACCATAGATTAGGTTTTTTAATTCCATGTCTGTATATACATTATCTTTTTTCTTGCTTTTTTCTTTTTTTAGATAGATGGCTTGATGAAAAAAAGCAAATGCACTGCTTATTCATTGTACCATCTGAAAATAAAAGTTTGACTTTCACACACACTCACAACACACACACACACACACACACACACACACACACACACACACACACACACACACACACACACACACACACACACACACACACACACACACACACACTCTCACACACACACACACACACACACACACACACACACACACACACACACACACACACACACACACACACTCACTCACTCACTCACTCACTCACTCACTCACTCACTCACTCACTCAGTGACACACATACATAGAACAGTAAATCACGAAGATACCTATATTCATCCTCAGGGGTGATAACTATACATAACATTAGTATAGTGTGTGTTATTATTATTTTATTTCAGTGATAATGGAATAGCACTCATGTGCTTTTTTTTACATCCAGTCCCTGTTTGTATGCATTTATGTTAATTTTGTCATCTGTTCCCACCGCCACATGATGGCCTACTCTTCTAAAAAGTGGAAGGTTTTTGGCCTACTCTTCTAAAACATGGAAGGGTTTTAATGTGTGCACAAGATGGTTGTGTGTGTGTGTGTGTTTATATTCTTTTACTTAAAGAACAATGGAATACGCTCTTATGTGCTTATTTAAAATTTTTCTCCTTGGTTTAATGTCTATTCACTACTAGGTGATTTAGACAATGTGCTTTTTTACATCAAGTTTCCATGTGCAAGCGGTTTTGTAAATTTAAATGAAGAATGACTGTTCAAGAAGTTGGGCTGTTTTACTGACACAAATGTATTATATACTCTTGTCTTAATGAGTAATCATGTTAAAGAAGATATGCCATTTCTTAAGTAAGATAAACCAAAACATTCCAAATATACAACCACTATGTGTTGAATATTTAATCTGTTAATAATTATGACCATGGCACTTTTCTGTCTAGTAGAGACTCTTTCTGTTTGCTTTTTAGTGCTGATTTTATAGTCATTCAAATATTTGGGGAACAGAAATGTCACACGTGACATATACTTTCAAAGGATATAACCATTGCTTTGCGTCATATTCATGTTTAAAAATGGTCACATTCGCAAAAATGTCGCCATTGGTGAAACTCAGAGCACTAGTCGAAGAACAGGAAAAAATATCCATGTTATTTTAGTCTCAGGCAAGCCCAGTGTTGATTGATTTTATACTAAAACACTAGATGTACACTTGACATTGTAAGTATATGCTAAAAATACCAGTATAGATACAGGTACACTTGATGCTTTAAGTATGTACCATAGATTCCGATACCGATAAACTGAATACGTTTGGGACGACAGACTGGAGGGCACATTTCCTGTCAGAGAGTAGAAAGACTTCAGGGCTTTCGGAAGTAGGACTAATATTTTGCGACCCGGCCACACTCGCTCTCTTCATGTCCATAGAGTGACATGTAAGTGCGTCATTGTTGAGCATTGGTTCTTGTTTGTTGAAAGTTACTTCCCACCCCCCCACCCCTGTGTGTGTGTGTGTGTGTGGGTGGGGCTCTCTCTCTCTCTCCTCCTCCAACACACACATATCTCTCTCTCTCTCTCTGTCTCTAACACACACACATCTCTCTCTCTCTCACTCTCTCTCTGACTCTCTCTCTCTCTCTTTCATCACACACTCACACTCACAGGGGGACGGGATAGCCTAGTGGTTAGAGCATTGCGCTTGCAATCTGATGACCTGGGTTCGATTCCCGTTCAAGGGGATAATTATTTCCCCCTGGAGTTAACATCAGTGCAGACTCCACTCTCCCCAAAAGTCATTCGGTTGACTATAAACCGAGGACCCGTGTGCAAACGCACACAGGACATCTTGTCCACATGTTAAATCCTGTTCCGCTTTTTGTAAGAGTAGGCCATTGTGTACCCGTGGGAACAGATGACAGAATTTACAAAACCGCATACACACAGGGACTAGATGTGAAAAAGCACATAAGTGCTTATTCCATTATCCTCAATATAAAAAATAAAATAAAATAGATAAAATAAACTAAACACACACACTCACACACACACTTGGTTATGGTAATAATGTAGTTAGATAATATTGATCAAGTTGTTTTTTGTTCCTAGATAGATGGCTTGATGAAAAAAAGCAAACGCATTGCTTATTCAATGTACCATCTGGAACTAAAAAGTTGACTTGACACACACACGCATAATTTATTATGTGCACTATATCATTTTCTTGTGTTATACACCACTGTTAGTCATAGCACATTTCTGTGTGTGAAGTTCAGGCCTTTCTCCCCAGGGAGAGAGAGAGTGAGTCGCCACAAGTGCAACACCACCTGTTTTATGCTATAGAGAGGGAGTACTTGTGTTTGGATCAGAATGGCTTTTCTTTCATTTTTCCACCTTTAGCCTCATATCGATTTGAAGGATCACTCTGTGTGTGTGTGTTTGTGCGCGCGCACATGTGCATGCGCATGCATATGTGTGTGCGTGTGTGTGTAGAAAAAGACCACTCTCAAAGGGAAACAAATGCATACAGACTGGACAATTTTTTTTAAAGATACAATACAGTGAATCAATCCAGTTACACCATCGTTTCCAGCTGTTAGTGCCATAGAGTGCCAAGGACTTTATTCTTTTTATGCCAGGACTCTTTCGAATCAGAATTTAAAAAAACCACATGCACACAGGTGTTGTGCTTAGACATCCCGGAAGTGAGAATGTGGCTACCTTAATGGGGGGGGGGGGGGGGGGGGGGGGGGTCATAATTATATGCAAAAATCTCACCATTGCTGAACCTTGATGCTCTAGCTGAGGAACACAGAAAAAAAAGAATGATAATTCCAAAAAAGAAAAAAGGCTTCCTCAGAATATTGAATTCCTGTGATAAATCTGCAAGTGAGGACTAGGCTAATCCGTGGAAGACAAATTAATATTAATTATATTTTTTACCTGTCTGATTGCAGAGTCCAAGACCAGCCTTGCCCAGCTGACCATCGTCCAAGCAGACAGACAGACAGGGAGTTACCATGGCAATGAGATGGTGGACACTGGCCTGGTGGAGTGGACTGACCATGGCTGTTCTCCCCAACACTCCCTCCTCTTCTAACTCAGCAGGGTGAGGCCCTGTATGGGTGAATGTTTTTTTTTACATGAGTGGGATGGAGGTTAGGAGAGGTCAGTGCAGGCGTGCCTACTGTCCCAGAGAGACTGTGTTTGTTCAGGAAAAGTGTCATTTTTGACAGAGTATCCTGGCAATCTGATTTTTTTGTTCATGTGTATCCCAGAACTTTAAAATCCCAGTATCGAATTTCACTAGCAGCCAAATTGTAGTAACGCTTTGTAAAGATCTACCTTCAGATGTCTGTGCATGTACAGTATCTGAAGTAAGAAGATCTCTCATTTTTTGGTTATACCACTATTACACTTCAAAGTGTTTTTTCTACCTAAATGGTAGGGATTAAAAAAACAAAAAACGGTCACATACACATAAGTCTTACCATTGGTGAACCTCAGAGGTCTAACCAAGGAATAGAAAGAAAAAAAAGCGTTTTCCATGAATTTGAAAGGTGTTGAAGAAGAAAGCATGTGATGTCGCATGTTGTTCCACAAAAATGAAGTGTGTCGGTATGGTTGTACGAGTGTCCCAGGAAAATTGCCCAACGTCCCTGATTTTCACTGGCTTTGTTGCTGAAAGTGAAAACTTGAGGGTAGGCACGCCTGTGAATGGGGAAGTGGGTGACTGGGTGTGTTGAAGGCTTGGACAGTAGTTAGGGGGATGGTGTGTTGGATGCATGAACCAACCACCCTTCTCTCCCTTGACTCCCTGAGGCACTGCGCTGAAGTTTTCAGGCCGTGTCTCTTGGGTTAGTTCAACCTGGCGCAGCCCATCCCTCTCCAGGTACAGGGTGCATGCTGGGTATGCTTGCGTTTCTGTAGCTGAGCTAAGACTGATATTTTTTTCTTTTTTTTTTGTTCCTCGGCTAGAGCTCCAAAGTTTGCCGATGGTGAGATTTTTGCGTAGGTGACCATTTTTGTCCACCATTAATTAAGGTGGCTGCATTGCGACTTTGGGGATGTCTTAACATGATGTCAGTGTGTTTTGTCATCTGTTCTTACCGGCCCAAATGGCTAGTCTTCCAAAAGGCAGAACAGGTTTTAACATATGCACAAGATGTTCTGTATGCATTTGCACACAGGGCCTTGGTTTATAGTTTCATTGGAAGGACTTTTGACTTTGGGGTTAGTCGTACTGATTTTAACTCCAGGAGAAAAATTCCCTTGAAGGGTTGTCTGGGTGGTGGCTGAAACCCTGGCTTGATCCAGGGCCATCAAATCACGACCGCAACACTGACCACTAGGCTATCTGGTCCCCCTGAACACTGGTTTGAACCACGAGATCTGTGATGTGCATATTTGATCTTTCGCATGCATTTTATACATGAAGCCATTTTTTTCCCCCTTCCATTTCTCAGATAGAGCTCTGAGGTTCACAAGGGGAGAGATTTTGTGTATGCAACCTTTTAACCCCCCCCATTAAGGTAGCTGCAGTCCATCTTCGGAGATGGTGTCTAAACTTGAGACCTGTTTGCCTGTGTGTTTTTTTAATTTTGTCATCCATTCTCACCAGCAAGAAATGGCTTATTCATCTGAAAGGCAGAACGGTTTTTAATGGGTGCGCAAGATATTCTGTGTGCAGTTGCACAAAGGACCTTGGTTTATAGTCTGACTTTTTGGGGAGCAGAGTCGGTACTGATGTTAACTCAGAAAAAATGCCTAAAACAGACCCCTCACTGGTGGTTTGAACCCAGGCCTAAAGATCATGAGCTCGGTGCTCTAACCACTAGGCTATCCACCCCTTTGCCACGACTGAAAGTATTATACAGTACAGTACAATGGGGGGGAAAAAACCATAAAAGGAGAAAGTCAGAAAAGGGTTGGAAGCTGCATGACTAGCCAATTTTGAAAGTTGGTGTGAAAACTCGACCCTCACCCTAAATGCCACCACAGAGGTTGGGGGAGGAGGAAGTTTGGCTGCACCCCTTTTTGCTTGTTTAGTTTTACAGTCCTCAGACCCCAGCCACATATAGCTCCACGGAGCTGAAAGATGATGCTGCAAGGGAAGTGAGGGGGCTGATAGACCAGAAAGGGGAGGGTTAGAGTAAAGGTGGGGGGGGGGGGGGGGCGCGAGCGTAGGGGTATGAGTGGTTTGTTATTCAGAAAAAAAGAGATGCGCGTGTTGTTGGATTTGGTGGGTGGAAAGGTTTGTGTGTTTGTGTGGTTTGGGATAGTTTTTTGTTTTTTTCATTCCAAGCAAGAGAAGAGGTTCATCATTGATGAGGTTTTGAGTATATTATGTGCCTGTTTTTTGCCCACCATGAAGGTAGCCACATTCTGACTTTGGGGAGTGTATTTGTTTTTGTGTGTGTGCGCGTGTGTGTATTCTTCTGCTTCATTTTAACCTCCCTCTCTCCCTCCACCAAAAGCCTTCTTATGAAGCTTTTAAATCTGGCCTCAAGACTCATTTATTTCAAACCTAAGATTCTCCTCTCTTGTTCCATCTCATTTTTGTCCCTGCCCTCATCAGACAAAACCCCATCACCCTGCCGAAGTGTATAACCTTTATGTGTGTACGTGTGTGTGAGTGTATACATTTGAATTTGTAAAAACTATTGATTGTAACTGGCTGCATATGAATGAGTGGGATGAATGAAAGCGCTATAATTTGGGTTTTTTTCAAGATATGGCGCTATATAAATTCCATGTATTATTATTTATTATTTATCTATTCTCTATAACATGATTTACATTTTTTTAAAAGAACACAAAAACCCCTTTAAAAAAAAACCAAAGAAGCTTTGTGCGTGTGCAAGCATGTGAGAGAGAGAGAGATTGTTGGGCGTTCCCCAGCTTAACACCACAATGGGGGTCACCGAGAATCTACACTCTGACTCGCTCCTCCCACCTGGGCATCCCTGTGAGATCGTAAAGTACACTGCCTGTATGACTGTTTAAAAGCACCTCGCCATATAGGCAGCCAGCCATACTTTGACGTGAGAAGAGTGTGATCTACATGAGTAATATCCCCTGAGTTGGAATGCGGCTACCTTTTGTCATTGCCATCATCATCACTTTTGTTATCAGTAACATTATTATCATAGTGTGTAATGAAGAATATTGTTGATATGTACACAGGAGGTGGTGTCCGCGTGTGAGCAGACGTCTGGTGTCTTGTGTCCAGCCAAAGTGGACGTGGTCCCCTGATGGAAGGTAGGAACAGCACAGGAGTTAGTTCCCTTCTCTGCTGACGCGAACGGCTCACAAAAAAAGGCTTTTGTCTCTTTAGTTGAATTTTTTATGATAATTGTACAGATTTATTTGATGGATATGTCTTTTAGAAGAAGTTTGTTTGATGTGTGTGTGTGTCCGCACGCGCACATATAAGTGTGTGTGTGTGTGTGTGTGTTTTAATGTGTGACATTGAAAAGGTGATGATGGTGATGTGCACGTGTGTGTGTTGTTTGTTATATTTATGTATGTGTTCTGTTTTGTGTGTCAAGAGTGTGTGTATGAAAGTTTGCTTGTGTGTGTGTATATGTGTGTGTGTGTGCTGCCAGTTAAGTATATGTAATATAATCATTAAAAAAAATTATATACTTGTGTGTGTGTTCAAATTTCTTTGATATCTCTTCACTAGTGGTATTATCGGGGGATGGGATAGCCTGTTGGTTAGAGCATTGCACTCATATCTGATGGTCCAGGTTCAAGTTACCTCTGAAACACCTGATCAAGGGGATGTTTTCCCCCTGGAGTTGACATCAGAACTGACTCCACTGCTCGAGAGAGTTCTTTGGATGAGACTTGAACCAAGGTCCTGTATGTGAATGCACACAGAACATCTTGCTCACAAGTTAAAACAACTTCCGCTTTTCAGAAGAGTAGGTCATGTGTGGCAGTGGGAACAAGTGGCAAAATTTACAAAACTGCGTACACAAAGGGACTGGATGTAAAAAACAAACAAAAAAGGCACATGAGTACTTATCCATTATCCTCAAAATGAAATGATAATAGTTCTATTCTATCTATCTATCTGTCCCGTAGTCTGACGACTGTGGGGGCACCCTCAAAGACTCAACAACCAGTTCCCTCCATTCTTTCTCTGTTCTGCCTTTCTCAGGGTTTTGTTGAGTTCTAGGCCTGTCCATTCGCTGATGTTATCCTCCCAGCTCTTCCTTGGTCTGCCTCTTCTTCTTCCTCCTAATAGTTATAGATAATAGTTATGATATAAAAATACCACTGATAAATAGACACGTGTGTGTGCATACCTGCGTGTATGTGTGCCTCTATGGCTGTTGCTGTGGTTGTTGCAGGAGGCTGTACCAGCAGAAGAAGCGAGTGTATCGGTGGAAAGAGGAGGTGCAGTGGAACTGCTGTCCCGGTTTCCAGGGAGACAACTGCGATCAACGTCAGTGAACAAGGGCAACAACTTGTTAACAGTTTTTAACCCAGATAATTATGAAGAGGGAAAATGGAAGCAATGTCACGGGGACTCAAAAATGCATGCACAGCACATACACACATGCATGCACGCATATCCGCTCACTCACTCACATGCAGTCATGCACATATTCAACCACACACAATTAATGCTCTGAAGACACACGCACATATACAAACATACATACATACAAACATACATGCACGCACTAATGCTCTAAACACACACCAACACACACACATATATACACGCACTAATGCTCTAAGCACACGCACACAATTAATGCTCTAAACACCCACATACACACACATATATACATGCACTAATGCTCTAAGCACACATGCACGCACACACACACGTGCATATTAATGCTCCCAACATGCACACACTCATTCACTCACACAGACACACACACACATGTTAATGCTCTCAATTCAAGTTTCAGTTTGCACAAGATGTCAGAGAGACCAGAATATGCCATAAACATATATGCCACTTGACCCTCACCAAAAGCTAGGTCAGTTATGGTTTAAGATGTTGTTATGTTGAGATTGTCTTCAGCCATGACAAGCTCTTAGCATAACAATGTGCATATCTCTGTGTGTACGTGTTTGAGAGAGAGAGAGAGCACAGAAAAAGAAGTGAGAGAGAGAAAGGAGGAGTGAGAGGGAAAAAAGATTTTGCGTTTGTGCTAAAAACTTCTGAACATGAACGTGTTTTTATATTTGTGTTGTGTGTATGTTTGTGTTGCGTGTGTGTTTATTCATTTATTATTTTATTTCAAGGATTATGGAATAAGCGCTCATGTGCTTTTTTTACATCCAGTCCCTGTGTGTATGCAATTTTGTAAATTTTGTCATCCGTTCCCACTGGCACACAATGGCTTACTCTTCCAAAAAGCGGAACAGGTTTTAATGTGTGCGCAAGATGTTCTGCGTCCGTTCACACACACGACCTCAGTGTATAGTTTCATACAAAGGACTTTTAGGGAAAGTGGAGTCAGCACTGATGTTAAATCCAGAGGAAAAATCCTCTTGAATGGGAATCGAACTTGGGTCAGCAGATCTCGAGCGCATCACGCTAACCACCAGGCTATCCTCTATGTGTGTATGTGTGTGAGTGTGTGCATGTGCGCATGTGCGTGCACATGCTCTTACAAGCACACACATTCATTCTTTATTACTGTTTTTGTTGTTTTTCAGAATGCTTCCATTGCGCCATGGTCCACGATGTCATCACCAGGTTGGAGTCGGCAGAAGCCATCGTTAATTCGGTAACTATTTCGTCGCTGTTCCTTTCTGTCTGTTTGTCTGTCTGTCTGACCTTATGCTTTGGTTGCTTGGTGTAATGTGATGCTGTTTCTCCATTAGTTTTGTGTGCATGTCTTTCTATGTGTATCTTATCTCAGCTTGTCACAAATTGATTACTAGTCTACAAATTGATTACTAGTCTACTTTGTGTGAATGGTAGTATTGTGACTGGTTTTTTCATTTCTGAGGGGACTGTAAGGTGTATGTGTCCTTTGCACAGAATTCAGAACAGCAGAGTTATTTAATCATATTGGTTAGGTCCTTTTTGGCACATCACAGGCTACTGGCTATTTTCAGTCAATTTTGATAAAATCTCTGACAAACATTATAGTCAAGTGGTTTAAGACCATTCTACTTCATTCCCATGAGTCCATGAATCTTGGTGGCATCTAGTGAATGAAGGATAGGAATTTTTACAATCTTCCACGTCAACTTCAAGTGCAAACCTGCCAGTCCCATCATTTTCTTCGTATAAGTACACCTGCATAAGACTAAATATGCATGTTAGAGATCCCGCATTTCATGTCGGCGTTTGGTGGGTTATGGAAGCACAAACGTACCCAGCATGCCACCTGTACAATGAAATGAGCTGCTCTGAAGTCGGAATGTATCAGCTGAGGCCAGTGGGCAGACCTTCTACAGAGTTACAAGCACAAGAGAATAATAATACCTGGAATTTATATAACGCTATATCTTGCAACAAAACAAATCAAAGCACTTTCATTCATCCTACCCATTTACATGCAGCCAGTTACAATTAATAGGATTAAAAAAAAAAATTTTTTTTACAAGTTCAAATAAATAAATGTGTCTTAAGGCCGGATTTAAAAGCGTCATAAGAAGGCTTTTGGCGAAGGGAGAGAGGGAGGTCATTCCAGATCAATGGACCAGAAACAAGAGAAAGAACGACGGCCAATGGTGGACTAGTTAAATCTAGGTATTCTTAAGCACAAGGTATCTGCAGCAGAGCAGAGGGAACGAGAATAAGTGTACAGGTGAAGACATTCACAGAGATAGGAAGGTGCTGTTTTGTGGAGACATTTGTAACAGAGGGTACTGATCTTATAGTTTACACTCTGTGGCACAGGCAACCAGTGGAGAGATCGCAAGAGAGGAGTAACGTGCTCAGATTTTTTTCTTTCTGAGGACTAGGCGAGCTGCAGAGTTTTGTATACGTTGAAGGAAGAAGAGCAGGAACTATGCATTCTTCCTGGTAAGAGAACTCGGGGGGGGGGGGGGGGGATATCAAATCTCTGGAGGGGTTTTCTGCATGGATTTGGACAGTCATAGTTGTCTCTTATCTGTGTCATTTTTTTTTTTTTAAATCACAGTGGTTGGGTTGTTTTTGTGTCGGTACAGACAAAAAAAAAGGCTGTAGTTGTTGTTGTGCGACAGATGCAGTACAAAGACGCCGCCGCAGTGAACAGTGGGGGCCCTGTCAACGCAAGCCAGTGCCAATGCCCTCAGGGACCAAAAGGGGAGCGGGGACCACAGGGGCCCCCTGGCCCCTCAGCCAGTGTGTCCCAGGGACAACAGAAGGGTCAGGGGCCCCAAGGTCAGGGTGGCCGTATGGGGCCCAAGGGGCCTAAAGGGGACACAGGTGAAAGGGGACCTCCGGGACCTCGCGGCAAAAGGGGCCCCCGGGGGAAACCTTCTAAGGCGGAGATAGAGCGAGAACAAGGTGAGGGGGGGGTGTGTTGTATGTTTGTGTTGCATTGTATTGCCTTGTGTTTTACGCACACTGTATCGTATTGTGCTGTGTGTTGTATTGCATTTGTTGTTGCATTGTATATCTCTATGTGAAAAAAAAGGGCTCCTCTCTCCCAAGACAATACATCACAACTCTTCAGGAAGGGGGGAGGTAATATTTGAGTCTATCTGTCCATCTGTTTCTATATGGAAGAAAGTTTTTCAGAGTGTTAAGCTGGGGAACATGCAACAACAACAACAACATGAAGCTGAATGGCATGCCCATTAGATAATTATGTAGTAGAATGCAGGTGTTTTCACTCATTTTATGTCGAGGTATATTGCCAGTATTGCTGAAAAAATTTTTTTATATTTTGGTTTTCACCAGAACAACAAGAGCGGTTAACTGTTTTGGAAGCAAGAGTACAGGTAAGGGTTCTTTTTTTGGTTTTTGTTTTGGTTTTTTGCCCAATATTTTGTCTTCTTTTCTATTTGTCTTTTGGGCTTTTCCCCCTTTGTTTCATTTCAACTTTCTTTGGAAACATTGTTATTGTTGCTTCTGTATTTTTTTAAATTTGTTGATTTTGTTCCCAGTGTTGTTTTCTGCTAGTTACTACTGTTACAGGGTTCACACGCTCCTTGAATTTTAAGACCTTTTCAAGGCCCTGAATCTCCTTCAAAATGACCAAAATGTCAACCTGTGAAATAAACCTCCTTGAAAATAACAATATATCTGTGGAAAACTTTTTTTTTTAAGTGGTTCAAATGCATGTGTGTGCATTGTGAAACAAACCAGGAGTAACAGATGACAGAGTGTGCAACGGAGGTGATTACTGATTTTGCACATGTGCTGTAAGTTACTAAAAGTTGTCTTACCATTTGCCCCAGTTGGATGGATTCCAAAACGACAAAGCAAGGCTGAAACTGTGCTTTAAACACCTGGTAATTGATGAAAGAGGAGTTTAGAGACTAAGAGTACCGAAGTAGCAACAAACAAAAGGAGTGTTTTCGCTGAGCAGCTGATAGACAATATTGACCTGCAGGCAGTAGTGGTGAAAAAGAGCCAACATAGTCTGATCTAGATTTGACACTGTTTAGACTTCATTTGCATTAAACAAATAAAAAGCAACGAAAGTCAGTGTTACTTGTGCATAACACTCATCTCAAAATGATTTTATCAACTGATTTTGTACTTCATCAAAGCAGGCGAGATAAGTGATGATTGTACGTTCGGTTTCCTCCTACGGCCTTTCTGTTTCAAAGCCTGACACACTATGCTTTCCTGACAAAATCATTGTGTCAGGAGATGAAAAGTTTGCTCTTTGAACTATAAAAAATAAATCTCAGCTTCAGGGGGCTGTGCCCCCACTTTTTCATGAAGATATGGGGGGGGGCAAGTCCCCCTTGCAAACCTACCCACCACCAAATTATGTTTCTGGATTCTCAAAGGTTAGCGCCTAAACATCAAGTATTGCCAATTTTATTTGGGCTGGCAGTCAGTGATAGAGTGTAGCATGTGTGGATTACAAATGTAATACTGCATGAATTTCAGTCTTTGTTTGTTCATTCTTTTGAATTAATGCCTTTTCTTTATCAGTGGTATTAGACAAATTGCACCCTTGAATTTCTTAAAAATCTTGAAAACTCCTTGAATGTCATGGTAAGAAATCTGCATGAACCATGCAGTGATTGCTACTGCTTCTGTTTCTTCCGTTTCTGCTGCTCCTACTACTACCGTTGCTTATTACAAGTGCTGTTGCTACTATTTGTTGTTGATGGTGCTGTCATTATTTCTTCAGAATTTGCTGTTGTTGTTACTGTAGCAAAGGGTTTGTTAGTACTGTTAGTTACCACCACCTTCAAACGCTCAGACAGCAACTGTTATTGACTGTCATATGAGCGAAAATGCGTCACGCTGCCGTTAAGCGCCTGACAAGTCAGGCCCAGCGCGTCCGACTTCAGCGTGTACTGTTAGTTGACACTGCTTGCCCTAAAATAATCTTCTTCCTACGAAAAAAAACAAACCCCAACCCTGCAAACAAAACACGATAAATGTGACATACATTTTTAAACTCTTCAGTGCTCTGCAGACTTATGCATCAACTTCTGTTCCCCCTGTTCCTCAGCTAGAGCTCCAAGGTTCACCAGTGTGAGATTTTACGTATGGGGCCATCCCCTTCTCCTGCACCATTTAGGTAGTCACATTCCAACTTTGGGGATGTGGTGGTGTCTATACACGACACCTGTGTCCATGCTGGATTTTTTTGGGTTTTTTTTTCAGTCATCCATTCCTACCGGCACACAATGGCTTATTCTTCCGAAAGGCGGAATGGGTTTATAACATGTGCGCAAGATATTCTGCATGCATTCACATGCTAGGCCTCATTTTGCAGTCTCATCAGAAGGACTTTGACATTCAGTTCAATTTTTTCCCCGTCAAACTGGGAAGAAAGGGTGAGGCTGGGAATTGAACCCAGAACCTCACAGTTGACTTGTTGGCAGATGAATGTCGTAACCATCCTGCCTTCCTCCTCCTTACGATGCGTTCTTACATGACTGATGACTAATCAGCTTTGATGTAGCTCATGAATATGTGGTTTAATGTACTTGTTCATAAGATTAATTATTTTACCCGTGGGCAGGAATTGGAGGGGGAAGTGGCGGAGATGCAGGCCCTCCTCAACATCAGCAGCATTTTGTCAGAGCAGTTTGATCTTCTGCAGAAAAAAGTGCTCCACTTACAAGACGCCTTTCTTCATGGTGAGTGTGTGTGTGTGCGTGTAAGTGTGTGTGTGATAGAGTGTGTGTTGGGGGGGGGGTTCTGTCAGAAAGTATGATTCAGTGTATATTGAGCACTGTGTGTATAATTATCTCGGCTTATTTGTGCCTGTTCATAGTTTGCTGTGTTTTCTTTTAAGCTTATTTTGTACAAACTTTCCTAAGGGGAGGGGAGACTGAATTTTGGGGGGTAATCAAGAAACAACACCATAATGACAGAGTAAGCTATTAATTGCTGTGTTGGCCTTTGGCTCTTTCATAATCAACTCATGAGAATGCAATTCTGTGGCCTGTGTGTGTGTCCATGTGTGTGAAGTTAAGTGGGCTTTTGATGGTTCAGTATAGCAACAGGTTGTGACCTAAAGAACTACTTACTTGGATTTGCATGGCAGAATCACCGCGGCATCAAAACGCTTCTCATCCACTTGTTCTCCCTCTTCACCAGGAAAGACGGATGCCACACCGCACAACTCCACACAGAAGAAAGTGGGAGAACCGGCCACACTCATACAGCGCCACCATCACCACCACCACCACCAACAGCAGCAGCAGCAGCAGCAGCAGCAGCAAGCGGAAGACCCGGACATTGCCCCGCTGTCGGCACGGGAGTTCCGAGCCAGCCAGACCCTCACAGCCTCACACGGGGCCCACAACACCAAAGTGAAATGCGCCTGCAAGTTTCATGGACCGCCGCCGCCACCCCCCTTGCCAGAGGAGGTCCTGCAGGCCATGTTCCCGGGGCAGAACGTCACGCACCAGCTTCTCTCCAGCCCGGGTTCTGTCGACAGTTCAGGGAGCAGCTGAAGGATCTGTTCCGTAAAAACTTTGCCCCGCACATCCAGAGTCGAGACGAAACGTCCAGCGCTCAGTCTCCACATGTCCCTGACGCAGGCTTGTCAGAACCTCCCGTTCCTTCGAAAAAGAATTCCCAAACTGCGCTGTACACATCAACCGCGTCTCCTCGAGGACTCGGAAGACGAAGATAATCGATCTGATGAAGAACTGGAAGTCTCTGACTGGCACAGGGAGGTCTGTGTCCAAGCCTCCAGACACCCAGGAGACAGAAGACCCCCCAGAGGGAAAGGAGATTGTTCGTCACTTTTCCAAGCAGCTGGGCAAGCCTGTTGCCACCAGCCAATCTTTCCGGACAGTGGCCAGCATGTTGGCCTGCCTGAGCAATGTTGTGATAAGTATTTTCTCCGTCCGTGGTGGTGTTTGTTAGTCGAACAAGTCTTCTTTTTTTTTTAACAGCTGTCTCAAAGTGACATTTCAAATTTTGAAAACAAGCAGCTGCAGTCTCACGTAACAGGAGACAGAAACCAAAAAAATGTCAAGGCCAGGGTTCACAGAGGCCCTGGAAACTTTGGAAAGTCCTTCAAGAACAGAAGGGTCTTTTCCAGGACTTGAAAATCAAGTCAAGTCAAGTCAAAAACACATCCCATGAGGGGCAATTACTGACAGGCACACTGATACAGATAATTATCTAGAAAGACACATGAAAAATACATTTCAAATTGGTATGAGAAGTCCAAGATAGCTTCAAGAAAAAAACCACCAAAAAGCAAAAAAGAAAAATTAATCACACAAACAAACATGCGCAGGCACACACACACACGCACGGCATACGCACGCGCACACACATGCGCGCACACACACACACCAATGTAGGAATACAATGTTGTAAGAACCATTGAATGGAAAAGACATATAAACTTATTATTTACGTTTGCACGCACTCAGACAAGCACACACATGTGCGCACACCCATACACACACACCAATATATGAACACAGTTTTATATAAAGACTATTGACTAGTAAACACACACTCACACGCCGCACACACCATAATGACCATTGACTGGTAAAGACATAAAGTTACACGCACACACACACAATTAAAAAATCATTTAAGCCAAAAATAAGATACAGGAGTACTTATTTTCATTAACATACACACACGCGCACACACACACAATCAGGGAGGTATATCAGAGAATGTAAAAGTGTTGGTCAGTGCTGTTGTGAATTTAGAATTCGAATGACTACTGGAACAAAAGAATTTCTTTATTTGTTTTACTGTTGGAGCACCGAAAACAGCGTTCTGAAGGCAAATGAAATTCCAAAGACATAGCATGGGAAGGATCGGCCAAGATGGCAGTCGCTTTGCACACAAGCTGCTGATCACAGTACGATTTGAGATCTCTTTGTTCTTCTCCAATTATTTTTTAGCAGATTCTAACAATTCTCCGAAGACTATTCTTGTTTTTAACACTAAGGTTATTGTACCAACAGATGTAAGCAAAACTTAGAACACTCTCTATGTAGGACTTCTAGAACAAACAATCTTTTTGTCAACAAAAAACGAGTTAAGCTTCCTTAGAAAATATGTTGTTGTTCCTGTTTGACAATAGCATCAGTGTTAGCATCCCAGTTTAATTTGTGGTAAAAAATAGTTCCCAGAGACTTGTACTTCAAAACGTTTTCAACTTCCTGACTATGGACGATGATGTGCTCAGAAGTGTGACCCAATCTTCTGAAATTGATAGGAAGATCTTTAGTTTAAGAAACATTGTTGCTGGCCTATCAACTCCTGGGAAAGTTCTCCTTTCAAAAGCTTAATCGTCTTTCTTTCAAGAAAGCGGAAATCCAAAAGAGAAGTTAAGTGAAAGTTGATGAAAGTCCCAACTCATGTTGATTGCCATAACCTTGCAGTTGCAGACAATGTCACAGTGTGTGCATGCTGCTGGAATTTGCAGTCTTGAATTATTTCCCTTCCTTCGACTTTTTTTTTTCTCCTTCCTGCGACTTCTGCTTCGTAATAAGTTCTAGAGGTACTAAGTTGGTGAATGATGGGCAGATGTGCTTATAGTTTGATTGCCATTTAAACAACAGCAGAACTGGTTGGTACTATTGATGACTGATGGTCAGATGTGCTTGTAGTTTGATTGCCATTTAAACAACAGCAGAACTGGTTGGTACTATTGATGACTGATGGTCAGATGTGCTTGTAGTTTGATTGCCATTTAAACAACAGCAGAACTGGTTGGTACTATTGATGACTGATGGTCAGATGTGCTTGTAGTTTGATTGCCATTTAAACAACAGCAGAACTGGTTGGTACTATTGATGACTGATGGTCAGATGTGCTTGTAGTTGATTGCCATTTAAACAACAGCAGAACTGGTTGGTACTATTGATGACTGATGGTCAGATGTGCTTGTAGTTGATTGCCATTTAAACAACAGCAGAACTGGTTGGTACTATTGATGACTGATGGTCAGATGTGCTTGTAGTTGATTGCCATTTAAACAACAGCAGAACTGGTTGGTACTATTGATGACTGATGGTCAGATGTGCTTGTAGTTTGATTGCCATTTAAACAACAGCAGAACTGGTTGGTACTATTGATGACTGATGGTCAGATGTGCTTGTAGTTTGATTGCCATTTAAACAACAGCAGAACTGGTTGGTACTATTGATGACTGATGGTCAGATGTGCTTGTAGTTTGATTGCCATTTAAACAACAGCAGAACTGGTTGGTACTATTGATGACTGATGGTCAGATGTGCTTGTAGTTTGATTGCCATTTAAACAACAGCAGAACTGGTTGGTACTATTGATGACTGATGGTCAGATGTGCTTGTAGTTTGATTGCCATTTAAACAACAGCAGAACTGGTTGGTACTATTGATGACTGATGGTCAGATGTGCTTGTAGTTTGATTGCCATTTAAACAACAGCAGAACTGGTTGGTACTATTGATGACTGATGGTCAGATGTGCTTGTAGTTGATTGCCATTTAAACAACAGCAGAACTGGTTGGTACTATTGATGACTGATGGTCAGATGTGCTTGTAGTTGATTGCCATTTAAACAACAGCAGAACTGGTTGGTACTATTGATGACTGATGGTCAGATGTGCTTGTAGTTGATTGCCATTTAAACAACAGCAGAACTGGTTGGTACTATTGATGACTGATGGTCAGATGTGCTTGTAGTTGATTGCCATTTAAACAACAGCAGAACTGGTTGGTACTATTGATGACTGATGGTCAGATGTGCTTGTAGTTTGATTGCCATTTAAACAACAGCAGAACTGGTTGGTACTATTGATGACTGATGGTCAGATGTGCTTGTAGTTTGATTGCCATTTAAACAACAGCAGAACTGGTTGGTACTATTGATGACTGATGGTCAGATGTGCTTGTAGTTTGATTGCCATTTAAACAACAGCAGAACTGGTTGGTACTATTGATGACTGATGGTCAGATGTGCTTGTAGTTTGATTGCCATTTAAACAACAGCAGAACTGGTTGGTACTATTGATGACTGATGGTCAGATGTGCTTGTAGTTGATTGCCATTTAAACAACAGCAGAACTGGTTGGTACTATTGATGACTGATGGTCAGATGTGCTTGTAGTTGATTGCCATTTAAACAACAGCAGAACTGGTTGGTACTATTGATGACTGATGGTCAGATGTGCTTGTAGTTGATTGCCATTTAAACAACAGCAGAACTGGTTGGTACTATTGATGACTGATGGGCAGATGTGCTGGTAGCCTGATTGCCGTTTAAACAACAGCAGAACTGGTTGGTACTATCTACAGATGGGTGAAAATGGTGAGCAAACTGTAAAGAGGTTAAAGGGAAATTTGAATCGGCTAACATGGGCAGAAGCGTTGTGGAAAGCCATTTGCGAGACCTGAAGCACAAGCATCTTTTACAGTCTCAACCAAAATTAATGCGCTGTTTGTTGGGGAGAAGGAGGCACCGTGGTCGAGTGGTTTAGGCGGTCAACTCGTGATCCAGAGGTCGCGGGTTCGATCCCCGCTCGGCTCGGTGTTGTGTCCTTGGGAAAGACACTTTACTCCTATTTTCCTCACTCCACCCAGGTGTACAAGTGGGTACCAGCTCTGCTGGGGAAGTATCTGGCGACAGACTAGCGTCCTGTCACAGGGGTGGTGAAAAACCATCAGTTCGCTTAACGCTACAGAAACCGGGATAAGCTCCGGCTCTATGGGCCTTCTGGCTCGAAAGAACATACTTGTTGGGGGGAGGGAGGAGAAGGGTGTTTAGAATCCTCTCGCATTTATTTTATACTAGGTCTGTCTCGCCAATACCCTTCCCTATTTCTCTGACTCAATATCCCTCTCTCTTTATAATCAGCAGATGATGATCAGCATCATCTGAAACTAACAAAATATAGTTGAGGTTTGCTCGCCTATTGCTGGATGTGGTGATCATAAAGCTGTCTGTGTTTTGTTTTTTTCATTTCACTGAACTGAAACTGGTTTAGTCATGTTAACTTCTTGTCCTATGAAGGGAGAATAATCATTTTACTTCCAGTGTCAAGTAGTGCTCAGTGAATTTTTTTGTTTTGGTTTTTTTAAAACAGTGGCAGATTTTTGTTTTGTTCCTCAGCTAAAGCTTAGGGGTTCACAAATGGTGGGATTTTTGCATATGTGACCCGTGGGGGGTGGGGGGGGATGAGGAGCTTTCATTACAGGTTGCTCAGGAATCGTGAACTTTGTCCTCTTGCTCCTTCCTCCACCACCCACCCCCATCTCTTTCCCACGTTTCTTCCTCTTTTTTGAGCTGTTTTGATCTTGTTTGTTGTCTTCAGCTTGGAGTTTCTGCCACGTGTCTGTAACTCTCTCTCTCTCTCTATTCCTCTTTCAGTTTCCGTTCTACCCCACTCCTCTCTCTCACTCACAATTGACAAGGTGAAAGATTAACACACACACACACACACACTCAGACAATTGACAAGGTGAAAGATTTACACACATGCACACACACATGCACACACACACACACTTGACAGGGTGGAAAAATGTGCACTCATAGACACACACACACACTCTCTGTTCTCTCTGAAGGTTTATATCGTACTGTTCCATTACAGTGTAATGTGGAAATCTTTTTCTCCTTTGCAGTACCATCAGTCACTTTCTGTCCCCCCCCCCCCCCCCCCCCCCCCCCACCACCACCACCACCTCCACCCTTTCCATTACCCGGTGATGATGTTTTCGTTATATATTAAATGATGTGAGTAAGCACATGACGTTGGGAACTGTGTCCTAATAGAGTAACACACACATAATCATCATTAGCCATTACACCCAGTGGTGTGTAGGGCAGCAACAAAGCGCTTCCACTCCTGCCTATCCTGGGCCAACCTAGTCACTGATCCCCAAGAGTGCTGCATGGCCTTCATCTCACTTTCTACAGTCCTCCTCCTCCACGTTGCTTTTGGTCTTCCTTTCTTTCTCCTTCCTTCTGGGGTCCAGTGCAATGCTGTTCTTAACACACACATAGCTCTTAACTTAATAAGGCCTTAAGAGCCTTTTTCTTATCTTTTTTTGTTTTTGGTTGGTTTTTGTTCCTCATCTAGAGCTCTGAGGATCATAAATGGGGAGATTTTCCTCCACCACCATTATTAAGGTAACCGCATTCCAACTTCAGGGATACAGTTGGGAATTTAACCTTCTGATTCTGCTGAGACAGTCAGGAGGTACCGTCATGCTTTCTCTAATTTTCAACTGTCGTGGGTGGTTGTTGTTTTTTTTTTTGGGGGGGGGGTTGGACATGCACAAGTCTGGAAGTGCATGGGTCTGACTGGTTCAGAATCTGTTACGAACATTCAGTTCAATTTCCCAGTCAAACTGGGAAGAAAGGGCGAGGCTGGGAATCAAACCCAGAACCTCAGGATTTGCTTGTTAGGCAGGTGAAGGTCTTCAGCGTCATGGCTGGCCTAGAGAACGAAGATGGTATGAATGGACAGGAGAGGTCGTCACTTAGTTTGTAGTTGCCCTCTGCTGATCGCACGCATGGGGTTTTTACCTTTCTTTGAGTTGTTGCTCGAGAACTGCTGCGAAAATATGCAAGTTCTTTAGGGATGGGTCAGAAATGGGTACAAGTTATGTTACATTCTCAACTTCGAGCCTTATGAACTTGCTGTATATGCATACTTCATTTTTGCAGACGGTCCTGCAATTGTTTTGTGGGTGTTTTTTTTAAACCGTAAACAGACAAGTGCATTGGTAGGCTACTCGGTGATTGCCAGCCACCTGACCTATCAGTTCTCTCTGTTCCCCCCAAAGTGACTGGAAATAAACACTTTTGCGTTCACTTTTTTTGGCTTTACTGTACTAATGTGATTAGTAGTTATAATGATGTTATCAATTTATACGTTAGAGATATTGATACTTGAGTATTTATTGTCCTTGAAGTTAATTCATGAGGAAAGTCCAGGATTTTTTTTCCTGATATAGCTATAAGAACCCTGTAAAGAGGGGGAAAAGGGAGAATGACAGAAAAACAGTTTTTTCAGGCAGTGTCTTTAGAACAGCTTTAACCTGGCGGAGCCCATGCTTCTCCAAGCACACAATGCATGCTGGGTACGTTTCCGTAACCCACTGAACACTGACATGAATAGGGGATCTTTGATGTACAGATTTTATGTTATGCATGCATATATACATGAAGGAAATGATGGCACTGGCAGGTCTGCACTTCAAATCGTGTCAGAAGAGGGGACAATCGTGCAGGTAGACCCACTATATCAGAATCAAAACTACAGTTCAACTAATATATATAGTATTTTTATACGGACATACACATGTACTCGCGCGCGCACACACAAACTGAATGGAGAAAATTTGGTTTGTATGCTTTATTTTTTCCCTCCAGACTATAATGTTACCACATGTGTTCAGCCACCAACATCACAACTATAAAAAGCTCTGATTACAATTGTCATAGGTGTAAAAATGCAAAGGACCACAGACACAACAGTATCAGATTACCCCGCAGGGTTTTTACAAGCGTTTTGGGGGAATATAATAATCGCTGTAAAAATTTCCAGTTTACATGGCACACTTAGAAGTAGTAGCCCCCTGAATTTAAGGTGAAAAAATTGGAAGAATGTCATTGACAAAGAATCATGATAGGCATTTAAACTAAATGACTGATTCAGCTGCTAAACACGGCATCATCTATATCCAGTCATTTTTCTCAACATTTTGAAGAGCATTCAGTTGGAATTAAGTTAGTAGATTTAAAGTCTACTTTGATCAAGTTTGGGGACACAGAATTCATTGATTTTTTTTTTTGCCATTTAAAAGAAAACTGTTTTTGATTTTATTTGTGTGAGTATTTGTTTTTTATATTCTTTGTTGCTGGTGGGGGGGGGGGTGAGGGCAGGGGTATGGGTGGAAGTGTGAACTAGCAATTCAAAAGGCAAAGTCAAATGTTGCTGCATAATTTTGTCATAGCAAATCCAAAATGATGGAATCGTGGAATTTGTTGCTTGTCGTGTAGTGCCTAATCCAGTATAAAACTAGCAGAATCAGTAACAGCACACTCACCAAAGTTCACAGTCATTGCCAAACACAAGCTGACATCCTTGGTAAAAGTGGGGAAGAGGTGAGGGGTTTTTGGGGGGTAGGGGTTTGTTGGAGTTGTTTTTTTTGGGAGGAGGGTTAGATCTATGTATGTACTATGTTGTTTTGGCAAGAGAATGGAGGTAGTGTTGCTTTAAACATAGTTAATGATAACCTGAAAAATACGGTGGGCAGGGATTTTGATGTGGAATAATTTTATGGTAAGATGTGTGTGTGTGTAGATAGTGGATGTGTGTGTAGAGATATATAAATATATATATAATTTCTCTGTACCCACATATGCAATTAATACTTAGAAGTTATTTTCTAGTTTATTATAGACCATCTGATGAGTTCATAAAGTGGGTGTAGAACTGGGGAACGCCCAACAAAAACAACAGTTTACACATCTCGTCCTATCACTTTGGCTTCTGTGGTATAGTACACAATACTCGTTTTCTATAGCTTATACCATTTTATCACGCTTGCATCATTTTGTTGTTGCTGCATTTACATCATTCTATTCCATACAACTCTGGGTGCTATACCATCTCAGTGCCTTGTATTCACTGTCCAGTGTGGAGGTGCTACTCAAAACAGTGCGCTATTGTAAGGAAGGTGTGTGTAAGAATGTAAAAGTTTCACATGGAGAAAGAGAAATGATTTACTGCCCCCTATGAAGGGGCGTTTCTTAATACTTGGTGTTGGCAACAAAATTCTTGAAAAAGAGCAAGAGTGCTAATGTATGAAGGAGAGAGAGAGAGAGAGAGAACATGTGTGTGTGTGTGTTGCAATATTATGACTAGTGACTGTGCTGTGAAGGAATATGTCTGTGTGTGTTGCAATATTATGACTAGTGACTGTGCTGTGAAGGAATATGTCTGTGTGTGTTGCAATATTATGACTAGTGACTGTGCTGTGAAGGAATATGTCTGTGTGTGTTGCAATATTATGACTAATTACTGTGCTGTGCAGGAATATTTCGGTAAAGTTTTAGTCTAGATATTGAAGGGTATTATCCATTTGCTCTGCACTGATCCTTGTGTGCCGTCGTTATAATTAGGATATTATCCAAGAATGAATATACATCGTGAAATATGATGAAGATTTGTGACATGTATATGTTTGGGTGTGTGTGTGTGTGTGTGCATGCCCATATGCTCAGTGTTCTCTAAAAATAAAATAAAAAGACCCACAACCCCCCCCCCCCCCCCCCCCCCCCCCCCATCTCAAAACCTTTTTGGGGTTTGTGATCTCTTTCAAGTATTTACCATTTTAATATCACCAGCTCCTCATCTCCATCATTTGAAAGTGTTTTGTATGAAGCATACAGTCTTTTCTTCTTCACCACTTGAAAAATGTTTGAAGATTAGACATAGAAGCAGAATCCTGAAGAATTTGATTACTGACTCGTGAATGGAAATCTTACCTAGAAGAAGAAAGCCCTTGTCAAAAGGAAGGGGAAAGAGGAGGAGAGAGAGGGAGCGGTGTGAGAGTCGTTAGTTTTATAACTGTTTGAAAGAGGATTGTTTCTATCACTGTGTGCACTTGGGTTTTTTCCCCCTTTAACTGCAAGAAAGATGGTCATTACTGTATAAATGATGGTTATCATTATCACTGTAATAAAATAAAATAAAAAGGGATTGCTATTACTATATAATTTTTATGTGAGGGTTATTTTCATGGCTGTATGACATCACTGTATAGTTATGATAGTGCACTGTGGTTACAATACGATACCGCCATGGTTGTTAGAGTAAACTAGGTTCTTGGGAGAGTTATAGTCTTGCTTTAACGAGATGCCGCCATGTTTTCTGAAAACTTTACTGCGTCCACTTTAGTCATGGGGTCAGACTGGTCATGTTTAAAGCAAGCAATGAATTTTCAAAGTGTGCAAAATGAGTCCCACTTGTAGCAATGCTTGAGAGTGTCTGCTGAAAGAGGGTTTGGACAGTGATAGAGTTGATTTAACGGCCTTTTTTGGTGGTTCACATTGATCAGGTTGATGGGTCAGAGTGACTTACGAGCTACTGCTGCTGTTGTGTTTCATTAAAGCAATCGTGATTGTGATGTCGAAAGCAAAAAAATGATGAGGTGTCAAGTGTGGGGGGGTGGGGGGGTTTAATAAGTAAACAACAGTATGAATGCAAAAGAAAACAAAACACACTTGGCCCAGTACACACTTAAATATCGTTCGCAACAAAAAGATGGTCTATGTACGTTTAATTTTTTTGGGGTTGTTGTTTAGTAACTATTCAAAATTGTGAAGAATACTTCCCTCGACATAAGGTTTCATAGCACCAAGGGGGTATATTGAATAATAGATTCATCGTCATTGATTATTCTCATTATTGTAGCTTTAGGCCCTGCGGCGGAATGTAAACTGGAGGGAAAAGAGGCACACAGTAACGTTATTACACATGCCAGCCAGGGACTATGCACTGTTCCTCTAGCGTGGGTTTACACTGTGCTGTGGGGGGAGGGGGGGGCAATGTTGTGTGAAGCAAACCAACCTAATATTCCAACCTACATGGGGAGAGAGAGAGAGAGAGAGGAGGACAAAAATGTCTAAAAAGGATCCCCAAAGAACATAAGGCACAAAGATTCGTTAGCCACTTATTTTCATATACTTTTTTTTTTTAACCACTATTATTTTCGTATAGTTTTCTTTTTCTGTTTTTCATCTTTTGCTATTTTTAAAAAGACACATGCAGAGGCTTTTTTCCCTGCCATAATTATTGGTGCTAAGAGTAGAGATCTTGAAAGGAAAAAAACCCTGTTGGATCACTTTCCCCATAATTTACATAACTTGATTAATTTTTTGCGCATAATTATATGAGAAAGAGCTACTTTCCGTTTATGAATAAGTCTGATCATTACCTCAGCATTGTCTGTAGTTCCTGATTTTAAGTTTTGAAAAAGGCTCACCCATGAAAAGGCCAGTTGCTGTGCCCTCAACCCCCACACAAGATGTAACGGTGAAAATACCCATTTTGCACCAAAGCATCAGTCCTGTAACTAGCATGGTTCATTTTTTGAACAAAACGAAAAAAACAACAAATAAAAATCCAAAAAGCTATCAGAGAGAAGGCAAAAAAGGAGGGAAACAAAGAAATTTGAAAGGAAGAAAGTGAATGAAAACAGGAATTTCCAATCCTACAATTTCCAGACTGCAGGGGTACATAACAGTAAGACTCCTCGAATCCAACAAAAGGAAAGGAGGGAGGGGGGTGAAAAAGAAAGGGGGATGGTGTAAAGACTAATTATCGTAATACAAATTAGCAATAAGTAGAAAGAAACAAGAGAAAATGGGGGTGGGGTGGATTTTTGATTTTGGAGGGGGGGGGGGGGGGTCAAACTTTTTCTCTGTAGACCGTAAATCCAAAGAAAATGGAAAAAAGATTACTTTAACACAAAGCTATTTCAGTTCGCACAAAAAAACTTGAATTACTTATTATAAAACAAACACACACAAAAAGCTTCCAGACAACAAGAGATTGATCGGTTCATAACATTCTTTTCCTGGCTTTAGTTCAAAAGAGCCAACTATTAAAAGAAAGAAAAGAAAACGAAATCATGACTTTCTCTATAAAGTTCACAACTTAATATCAATCTGAAATGGATTTTAGCAAAGTCACATTATATCACTGTAACCCAGTTTTGAATAAAGAAAAAATTTACAACTAAAAGTTTGTTCACACCTGCCAGTACCATTTAAAACTTTAGGATGTCATGAAAACTTTTAAGACTGAAACTATATGGCAAGTAAATAATCGAAATGTAAGATGCAAAAGGAAGACACAAATAAGCTTTCAGATAAACCAACAAATCAAATGTTGTCACCACCATAAACAGCAACACCCCCCCCCCCCACCCCATCAAAATGTAAGATGCAAAAAGAAGACACAAATAAGCTTTCAGATAAACCAACAAATCAAATGTTGTCACCACCATAAACAGCAACCCCCCCCCCCCCCTTCCCCCCACAATAAAACAAAAAGCCCCCAAACCTAACATTAATGTAGGCCCAATTTTTATTTTGCTGCTCAGAAATGCTGTAAATGCAACTTTAGCATCAACAAATACACCCCCTACCCCCTAAAAACACCACCACACACACAAAAATGAAAACCAAACCCAAACATGAAAAAATCTATTAAAATCTTTTAACCCTTGTAGCACTGAAGGCCAACTTCCTATTTGCTGCTCTAAAAAGTGCTAGCTATGTAATTGTCCGATCTGTGAAACACACAGTACACAAACACTGAACACTGTCCCACAAGAAGATACTGGTTCCACCAAAAATGGAGAAACAAAAAGAAAAAACAGAGAGCAGTCGCACACAACAAATCTATAAAACCATAAGAAAAGGCTTGTTCCACCAAAAATGGCACCCCCCCCCAAAAAAAAAAAAAAACATCACTAAAACCCAAACCCAAGAGGTCACAAACAACAAATCTATAAAACCATAATACCCAAAAACACTGCACAGCAAAATACCAAAATGTTTGTAAACATTAACACACAACAAATCTCAAAAACCATAAACCCAAAAACTCTGCACAGCAAAATATCAAAATATTTGTAAACATGAGCAATATTTTGTAATAATGCGTGCAGGCATAAATGAGTGGAATGTAGTATTTACTGTGAGTATATATTTTAATCAGGTATCCCAAAGATGGAATATGGTTATCTTACTGATGGGATTACGACTGATCATATGTAGAAAAGAAAATTAAGTGGATAATTTTTTTATGCAGATATCTGTGGAGTTTAGTTGTTTTTTAAATAATAACAAAGCAAAAAAGCATTTTTATGTACAAAGGTGCTCATTTTTTAACGGACTGAATTAGCCTGTGAAGAAAAAAAAAAGGAGCACACTGTAAAACATAGACTGTATGAGTTTGTGAGTGACAGTACATTATGTGTGGATACATGCGTAAGCTCTGAGTGTGTGTGTGTGTTCTACAGTTTAACGTCCTTCCACTAGTGATATCAGACAATATGCTGTGTGTGTGTGTGTGTGTGTTCTACAGTTTAACGTCCTTCCACTAGTGATATCAGACAATATGCTGTGTGTGTGTGTTCTGCAGTTTAATGTCCTTCCACTAGTGATATCACACAATATGCTGTGTGTGTGTGTTCTACAGTTTTAACGTCCTTCCACTAGTGATATCAAACAATATGCTGTGTGTGTGTGTTCTGCAGTTTAATGTCCTTCCACTAGTGATATCACACAATATGCTGTGTGTGTGTGTTCTACAGTTTTAACGTCCTTCCACTAGTGATATCAAACAATATGCTGTGTGTGTGTGTTCTGCAGTTTAATGTCCTTCCACTAGTGATATCACACAATATGCTGTGTGTGTGTGTTCTACAGTTTTAACGTCCTTCCACTAGTGATATCAGACAATATGCTGTGTGTGTGTGTTCTGCAGTTTAATGTCCTTCCACTAGTGATATCACACAATATGCTGTGTGTGTGTGTTCTACAGTTTAACGTCCTTCCACTAGTGATATCACACAATATGCTGTGTGTGTTCTACAGTTTAACGTCCTTCCACTAGTGATATCAGACAATATGCTGTGTGTGTGTGTGTGTTCTACAGTTTAACGTCCTTCCACTAGTGATATCACACAATATGCTGTGTGTGTGTGTGTTCTACAGTTTAACGTCCTTCCACAAGTGATATCAGACAATATGCTGTGTGTGTGTGTGTTCTACAGTTTAACGTCCTTCCACTAGTGATATCAGACAATATGCTGTGTGTGTGTGTGTGTGTGTTCTACAGTTTAACGTCCTTCCACTAGTGATATCAGACAATATGCTGTGTGTATGTGTGTTCTACAGTTTAACGTCCTTCCACTAGTGATATCAGACAATATGCTGTGTGTGTGTGTTTTACAGTTTAACGTCCTTCCACTAGTGATATCAGACAATATGCTGTGTGTGTGTGTGTGTTCTACAGTTTAAGTCCTTCCACTAGTGATATCACACAATATGCTGTGTGTGTGTGTTCTACAGTTTAACGTCCTTCCACTAGTGATATCACACAATATGCTGTGTGTGTGTTCTACAGTTTAAGTCCTTCCACTAGTGATATCAGACAATATGCTGTGTGTGTTCTACAGTTTAACGTCCTTCCACTAGTGATATCAGACAATATGCTGTGTGTGTTCTACAGTTTAACGTCCTTCCACTAGTGATATCAGACAATATGCTGTGTGTGTGTGTTCTACAGTTTAACGTCCTTCCACTAGTGATATCACACAATATGCTGTGTGTTCTACAGTTTAAGTCCTTCCACTAGTGATATCACACAATATGCTGTGTGTGTGTTCTACAGTTTAACGTCCTTCCACTAGTGATATCAGACAATATGCTGTGTGTGTGTGTGTGTGTGTTCTACAGTTTAATGTCCTTCCACTAGTGATATCAGACAATATGCTGTGTGTGTGTGTGTGTGTACTTGTGAATGATACAGCATATGGATATGTATGCATAAGCTTTACATGTGTGTACGTGCGCGTGTATGTGTGAGTGTGTCTTTACATGCATGTTTGCTGCATGCATGTATGAGCATGCACACGTGTGTGTGCACAGAGATTGAACTTCTCCTATAGCCCCTTAGAGACTCATTGGGGCACTGCACTGAATGATTCAGACAGTTTGTCTTGGGCGAAGTTGAACCTTGCCGAGTGTCCAAGATGTTGTGCATGTGTTGGTGTGCAGGACCTCCACTTACAGTCTCATCCAAAAGACTTTCGTAGGCAGGGACCGAGTACCTGTATCAACTTCATGCCCAAAAACCTTCTGAAGAGACATCTCGGTGTAGATTTGAACCTTGAACTCTCAGTTAATGTCACATCACAGATTCCATGCCCTAACCAAGAGCTTCTCCTGCTTGTGTGAGCATAAAAGGTCAAGGTGTTCCCATAACCTATGGAATCGTTGGGAGCGAGGTGTCAGAGACCTCAACTTCTCTAGGGGCCAGCATGTTGAGGGCGGCGCCCATCTCCTCTCCCTCGCTGCTTTACCTTCCCTGACCCTAAAGAGGGTCTGAAATGTGCACATACAATCAGTTTAAAAGAACAAGAGAAGAATATGATAATTTATATCTGAAAAAGAATGAGTTGATATTTTAACATAAAAATCAGTTCATGAAGGGGCTATAAATTATTTTCTATTTTTAAAAAATTACTAAGTTTGTGAAGGTGATTTCAAAGATATTCTGATGATAAAGCAGTTCCATTAAAACAACACTGAACATGACTGTGAAACCAAAACTCACAATCAGATTATGACAAAAAACTCAAGTGTGTGAGAGAGAGAGATAGTATACATGTGCACATAAATATGATGGATAAAAATTGTAAAGAGCATAAAACACAAATAACTCATCATCCAAAACGAACAAAAAAAGGTCAAAATGAACAGGACAACAAATCAATGAATACACTGATGCTATGACACCAGTTTAACTGTGAAAAATAGTGGCAGCTTCCTTAAAAATAAAATAAAAATCGAGTATGTATTATCTTTTGTTAGTCCGTCGTTTTCGACGATGACCTCCAAAACAGCAGAGGAGGCAGCTGCTGTTTCGGAAATTGGGCAGAAATTTGATTATAGTGGAGATGCCTTGCCCACAGTACATCCCCACTCTCTCGGCCAAGTGGGCATAAGGACAATCAGCGTTGGAGATGTTCTCCAAAGGCCAACTAGCCCCCAGGGCTGCAGCACATAAGGACTGTGCAAGTCAAGCCTCCTAGTCAGAGAGTCATAGTCGATCACTAAAGACTAAGCTGTAAAGTGGAATTCCATGAGTGGGAAGGAAAGCCACTGGTCATACTGCCTCTCACTTTGCTGTTGCCCCCAGCGTCAATGGTTTAATCAAGAACTGTGATAAAGCCCAGGCGCTGACGGCATGATGCATTATCACAAATTCTAATAATGTATGTACACACAAGTTTAAAAATAAAAAAATAATAAAAAATTTTTAAAATTAGAAATAAAATTATATATAAGGAATGTTCAAGAAAAAAAAGACAAGTGCATGCTTAGATATAAAAGAAATAAGTTCATAAAAATGATTTGTAAAAATAAAAACCCAAAATATCTGATCATGACATACTAGCAATACACTGAACAAGTGTGTGCAACAATGATGTACACACAGGTGTATATATATATATATATATATATATGTATGTCAAATAAAATTATATAAAAAGACGCATGTGCATGTATGTGTGTAAACACATGACAGAATAAAAGTAATTGACTTTAAGCACAAACAAACTAAACACACACAGAAAATGGATTAACCATACGATTAACAAAAATGGAATAAATCAAGTTTTTTTAAAAAGTGAAGAATATAACATATCACTTTATGCATTGAAGATAATCAAAACACATTTGCCATGAAATGTTTTATGTCCTTGCCTAAAAAAATAACAGTAGCGTCAAATATCCATGAAATAAAAAGACATTACAAACAGTAGTTATCTAATTTAACGCACAAATTGGCAACTATGCCGTCAATGACACAGGTCATAGGTCACCATTCCCATATATTTCGATCTATAATCTAGATTCACATTAAGCAAAGAAGAATATAACAAAGAAGAATGATTCACTTTTCATACTACTCACAAGAAACATATCACAAAACTTTAAAGCAATTGCATATCGTAATACAATACACATCTTTAGGGTGGGAAAAGGCAACAAAAAAGAAAGGAAAAAAAAAAATCTGAATACTTGTAAAGTATCTACCAAGGCGGCCAAGCCACATCAATTGGTCTCCATTTAATACCACACAAAAGGACAGCTCGCAGAACCCTTTCAACACGCCAAACAAAGGCTCGGCACAACAGTAACTGACAATCCAATCCAATCCTGATGTTGGCAGACCCCTTAACTGGCAACCAAACCCAGCCACCATTCAAGAATTTCCATGAATTGCTGAACTTGTGACAAAACTTTGGCAAACAACGCAGAAAAATCTCTGTCTTCCTTCACCTCCGCAGCATTCTGCTTTGATGTCAGAAATAAATGCCGGAATGTCCACAATCACAACGCTGGTATCTCGCAGCACATTTTGTCGCATGTTAACACCCCCTCTATCTACCCCTGTCTATTAAAATCAAAATTTAACATTAACAATTCTGGTCTAGTTTGTAAGCTACACAAGTATTTCACCATACAATCAATAATTTCAACCAGAAAGAAAAAAAGTACCTACTACACTACACAGTCACTATTTTCTTTTAAAACTGTTTTAAAGAAGCACTATATGACATGATCAAGAATCTTTATGTAAACTGTTCATTTAATTTCATGTTGTTTATAGCCTAACTGACCACAAACGCTGTGAGAAATCTACAGCAGAGATAGCACAACTGGACCTTATTATTCTCTCTGCACGAATAAATGAACGTAGAATTTACAGAATACATAATGATTACTTTGGAAATAATTTCACAAAGCAAGGTACACTCACTTTAACAGCAATGTGTAGCACTATATACAGCTGAAAATTGTACGTGGTCAAAATAAAACAAAACGGTTGTAATTCTCATACAATTGAAATTATTTTCATGAAACACATGGCAATATTCTACAATGTTTTTGAAATCAAGTATCAGTTTAAAAAAAAACAACGTATCAAACAATATTCAGAGAAACGGACAAACCCAGTTTTAGTGTTCTCCGCACATTTGTACACCAACATGTTTGGATCATAAGAACAAATAACTACATATCAGTAAATAATGAAACAAATAATGTCCAAATAGCAATGACCTAACCTGGCCACAATTATATGTGGAGGTTTTCCACACCTCACAAATCTTGAATTCAACAAATAGTCCCCCCTCCCCCCCTACCCCACCCACCACCCCCAAATTCAATGCATATCATACAATAATAATTTTAAAAAATATTGACAGCACATTTCCAGAAATTGGACAGACAAACATATATGTACACACACAACATCTTTTATTTGGCTTAAAAAGATAAAAGTATTTGCAGAATAAAAACAAAGAGTTATGTATTTTTAATATATATTATTAACAAATGTTCAAGCATAATTCCCTACATTAAACCTTTTATGTGTTGGAATTCCTAGAAGGGATGGGGGGCAAATTAGATTTATCAAAAAGCGACGACCAACCAGTGATACCATCTCACAAGTAGCCTGTTTTTACAAAGCACTCAGACTGCCATCATTTCACTTCCTAAAGAGATGAATAATACAAATTGTTATTTATCCATCCCTAAGTAGAAATACAGCTAAAACTGTCATGCACAAAATCTCACCATTGCTCAACCTCAAATCTCCAACCAAAAAACCCACAAACAATCATTTTATTGCAAATACAAACGCACGGTGTAACAGTACATCATTCAAACGAGCACGGGCAATATGTAGCCTATTTTGAAAATGATACATGATACAAACCATCATTCAAAGCGATATTGAATAAATCAAAACAGCAATTTTAAAAGCGTGTAATTGGCATAAAACTATTTGTTACACATGTCTGTCAACTCCCCTCCACACTATCCCTATTTTAGGACATCTCTGAAGTTGCAATGTGGCTACCTTAAAGGTGGGTGAAAATAGTTGCGTACGCAAAATCTCACTATTTAGTGAACCTAAAGTTTCAACTAAAACGATGATTCACGTATAATTTACATACAAGCAGTTTTATCTAAAATGGTGACTTTCAACTGAAACGGTGATTTATGTACAAGTTTATCAATGCTTTCAACTAAAATAGCAGTTTCATCTAAAATGGTGACATTCAACTGAAACGGTGATTTATGTACAAGTTTATCAATGCTTTCAACTAAAATAGCAATTTATGTTCATCTGAAATGGTATTTCAACTAACAGTGATTCATGCCACATGTTTAAAACTTTCAACAAAATGAATTTATGTGCAAGTGAAAAACCAGCAGTTTCATTCTGAAATGGCAATTTTCAACTAAAACAGTGATTCATGTGCACACAAGTTGTTTCGTGTAAAACAACTTTCAAACCAAAATGGTGATTCTTCTGCAAGTATACAAGGATTCCTGACAAACATGAATTGATTCATGTATTTAAACTTGGAACAAAAGTAGTTTTGTCTAAAATGACATCGATCAACTGAAATGGTGATTCATATGCAGGTGTACATACATACAGAGAGAGAGTTTTAACTGAAATTGTCATTTATGTGCAAGTTATAGACCGGTAATTTCATCTTAAATGGTGATTTGGGTACTATTAAAACAGTAGTTTAAACTAAAATGATGTTTCATGTGCAGTTTACATACAATTAGTTTAAAACTAATATGACGCTTCATGTGCAGTTTACATACAAGTAGTTTTAACTAAACTGATGATTTATATCTGATTTACATACATTTATTTACTTCTGACTAAAATGATGTTTCAAGTCCAGTTTACATACAATTAGTTTAAAACTAATATGACGCTTCATGTGCAGTTTACATACAAGTAGTTTTAACTAAACTGACGATTTACATCTGATTTACATACATACATTTACTTCTGACTAAAATGATGCTTCAAGTCCAGTTTACATACAAGTAGTTTAAGCTAAAATGATGACCCATGTCCAATTTATGTACAATTACTTTAAATTCAAATGATGTTTCATGTCCAATTCACATACAATTAAACTGAAATGATGTTTCATGTCCAATTCACATACAATTAGTTTAAACTTAAATGATGACTTATGTCTGATTTACATACAATTGGTTTATATATGTCTGATTTACATACAATTAGTTTAAACTTAAATGATGACTTATGTCTGATTTACATACAATTAGTTTAAACTTAAATGATGACTTATGTCTGATTTACATACAATTAGTTTAAACTTAAATGATGACTTATGTCTGATTTACATACCAGTCACTTCAACTCAAAATGATGGCTTATGTCCAACAAACAAGTTATTTACATACAAGTTTTTAATAATAAAATGACATATCCAGTTTACATAAAAGTTATTTCAACTAATCTGATGCCTCGTGTGCAACTGACATACAAGTATTTCAACTAAAATGTGACATGTCCAGTTTACATACAAGTTATTTCAACTAAAATGATGATTCATGTCACAATTTACATATGTTGTTTCAACTAAACTGCCTCATATCCAATTAACACACAAAATTATTTTAACTAAACTGATGACTTGTGCTCAATTTATATACAAGTTATTTACAATCAAGTTATTTGCATACAAGCTTTCTAACTAAAATGATGACTCATGTTTAATTTACATACAAGCTATTTCAACTAAAATGATGGATTATATCAACTAAAATGATGGATCATATAACAATTTACATGACAAGTTATTTTAACTAAAATGATTCCCATATGATTTATATTCAAACAGCTTCACCTAAATAGGTTAAAAAAAGTAGCGTAAACTAAAATGACGCTTCATGTGCAGTTTACATACAATTAGTTTAAAACTAATATGACGCTTCATGTGCAGTTTACATACAAGTAGTTTTAACTAAACTGATGATTTACATCTGATTTACATACATTTATTTACTTCTGACTAAAATGATGCTTCAAGTCCAGTTTACATACAAGTAGTTTAAGCTGAAATGATGACCCATGTCCAATTTATGTACAATTACTTTAAATTCAAATGATGTTTCATGTCCAATTCACATACAATTAAACTGAAATGATGTTTCATGTCCAATTCACATACAATTAGTTTAAACTTAAATGATGACTTATGTCTGATTTACATACCAGTCACTTCAACTCAAAATGATGGCTTATGTCCAACAAACAAGTTATTTACATACAAGTTTTTAAAAAATAAAATGACATATCCAGTTTACATAAAAGTTATTTCAACTAATCTGATGCCTCGTGTGCAACTGACATACAAGTATTTCAACTAAAATGTGACATGTCCAGTTTACATACAAGTTATTTCAACTAAAATGATGATTCATGTCACAATTTACATATGTTGTTTCAACTAAACTGCCTCATATCCAATTAACACACAAAATTATTTTAACTAAACTGATGACTTGTGTTCAATTCATATACAAGTTATTTACAATCAAGTTATTTGCATACAAGCTTTCTAACTAAAATGATGCCTCATGTCTAATTTACATACAAGCTATTTCAACTAAAATAATGGATTATATCAACTAAAATGATGGATCATATAACAATTTACAAAACAAGCTATTTCAACAAAAATGATGATTCATATCACAATTTACATGTTAAGTTATTTCAACAAAAATGATGATTCATATCACAATTTACATGTTAAGTTATTTCAACTAAAATGATGGATCATACAACAATTTACATACAAGTTACTTTTACTAAAATGATTCACATATGATTTATATTCAAACAGCTTCAACTAAATGGGCGATTTATGTGCTATTTGAACACAAGTATTTACAACTAAAATGACCATTCATGTAAAATTTACATACAAATATTTACAGCTAAATGGAAGATTGATGCATAATTTATATACGAGTAGTTTCAACTTAGGAGACGATTCTTGCTAAGTTTTATTTTCACAGAGGCGTAAACAGCGTATCAGACTTTTGTAAGATCTTTGACCAGACACAAGTTTAATTATAGAGTTCAAACAAACGGTAAACAGAACAGAAACAACAACACCACTACACACATACATCACCGCTACCATCATCAACATAATCACCATCACCATTGTATAAAAAATTTTAAAAGACTGAATAAAAGCAGAGAGATAGCATAAAAAATTGACGGCAAAGAACAACCTTACCATTAAACCTCACAACAGGGAAAAAACCCAGAAGTAGTAGTACTTTTCAGACATGACAAATTACACATAAAAGAGAAGCCTCTCTCTCTTCTCCCTTAACTCTTTGAGGAGTGGTTGTTGGGGCACTGCACTGCACTGAATGTTTCAGGCCGTGTGTCTCTTGGGCAAGTTGAAACCTGGCCCATCCCTCTCCAGGTACAGGATGCATGCTGGGTATTTTCCTGTTTCCGTTACCCACTAGTAAGCCAAAGACACGAAAGTGGAGAAGAATGCATATCTAACCTACAGTGAATCATAAACGAGTAGAACCACAATGTTAGACTTTGTAAACATGAACAATAACTTTCAGGTCAGCTATGTACACTTATGGAATCAGCAGCTGACGACAACCAGCAGTAATCACATTCTGTATAATTATACATATAAAACAGCAAAAAGGTTAAAACAAACATTTTGTAAAAAGACTTTTTATATGACTCGAGAACAGACAAAAATGAGACATAATACAGATGCTATTATGTGATAAATGAGACATAATACAGGTGTGGTTATGTGATAAACGAGACAGTACAGATGTGATTATGTACTAAATGAGACACAATACTGATGCAATTATGTAATGAGACATTATACAGATGCAATTGTGTAATACATAAGACATAATAAAGATGTGATCATGGAATAAATTAGACCTAATACAGAGGCGATTATGTAATAAATGAGATATAATGATTCAACTATGTAATGTTTATATAAAAAATCACAGTAAATCATGTATAAATCGAGACGCAGCCACATAAAAATCTGTACCTCCCCCCCCCCAGCAAAATTTGCAATGTATATAACCATGAATAAATATATTCCACATACAAAAAGAATCCAGTTCCGCTTTTGTACATTTTAGTACTTGGGCAAAATGATGTAGAGCACTTGAGCATGTACAATCACTTTCAGCATAAAATGGCAGAAATAACACAAATTTTACTTGTAAAAAGGACAGATAAAATGACTGAAAAATTGAAAGAAATGGCAACACAAAAAAATGAAAATGATATGTTTGCCATCCTACTTTCTCCCAACACACGCACACACCTCACAATAAAGCACTACACCCAAAGCCAGTAATGACTTTAAATAATTATTCTAAACACACTCACAAATATGTACAACAATTTGTACAGCACAAAATCTTCAAATACATCCTAACGATGCGAATCCTTTGAAAGCGCAGCTTAAGTGCCAAACACGGCAGATGTTGTGAAGACTAGTTTTTTTTATATCACAGATGAAAAACTAAAAGTACCATGGTTAAGTACTGACAGACGCAAAACTTAACCACCACAACTAATACTCTGAAAGTATAACACACACAAAAATGAGAATAGACTGGCAAGGTCATCACTGTGTCATCCAAAAAGCTTCAAAATAAGACAGCTACTAATGAACCCTTCCCCAATCACCAATGGTGAGATTTTGCGTTTGCGACCATTTTCTCCACAATTAAAGTAGCCGCATTCTGACTTCGGGAATGCTATACAGCTTGACACAAAGCCTGTGCCAAAGCAAAAAATAAAAGATGTTAAAAAAAGGTTTCAAGTTTTGTTCCTTACATACTTTGTGCTGTTTGTGTATCAATGAATGGTGATACGGTATACATAGTTCAAACTGATAATTTTAGCAAAATACATGAGTTCATGATGAAAAGTGTACATCATTTTGATTGAAAAAGAAGAAAAAAAACCTTTATGCAAGAACGAATCGTGGCATGGTATACATAATTAAACTGATACTTAACCAAAATACAAGTCACTAATGAAAAATGAACAGCACTTTAAATTTCTTTTTAAAAAGAAGAGATTTTCTTTACCCACCAATGAATCATGGTGTAGTACATGATTAAAGAGATGTTTGAGCCATGTGCAAGATTCAGTAAATTTAAAATTTTAAAAAGTTTGTAAAAGCATTTTGATCCAAACAAAACCCTCTCTAACACAGTAAAATGATTCAAGAACTTTTAAACACATTCCAAAAGTAAAACAAACCCACAAAAAAGGCATTAAAAAAATAAGATGACAATTAACCTAGAACAAAACCTACAACAAACAACATGATATTCAAAATACACGTCAATCACCGATTTCCATTCTGAACAGAAATCTAGCACACAAAAATAAAGGGGGGGGGGGGGGGGGGGGAGGTAAGGGGAACAAGTTATCACAAAATGTTCAAGGGGGAGGAGGGGGGGTGGGAGCGAAGAAAATCAGACCACAATAAGTCCACAACTCTTTCCGAGTGACAGTCCCTTGAGGGATCGTTCAGATCGTGAGCTACTCTGGATTCTCCCTCATGGAGGTGGGGGCAAGGCCTTGATGGATGGATCTGTGGAGAGAAAGAAAAACATGTATGTACTACTTGTTTTGGCTGGGTGACTGACAAACAAACAAAAAAAGGTATCTACCCCTTAGAAAATGCACTTTCATTCGTTTGTTCAGACTTTTAACAACGACGTTTCGAAAAGCGTTTGTGATATGATACAATACAATAAAACACACACACACAAAAACTACCAATAAGATGATGAGAGCATGATTATACCATAATGAAACTGAACACAGCATAAACATTTTCCATATCAACTGTTAATTCACATTCACACACACAGAAAGTACACACATTCCTTGGGGTGCCTGTAAAATATCCAGACTATATCAAGATTTTATTACTGCAACAATCGGTCGTTTTAAACTTAGCACTAGTGACTTGCGCACGTCTGTGGTTATATCTCTGGAAGAAACTTGCCCCAAACAAAACTGGACTTGTACCAGATATGTTAGAGCCTCCTGAAGATCATTACAAATCTGAAAACTTTTTGATGTCTTCGGAAGGGGGAGGGGAGGGTTACAGTTTTGTTAAATCTATGGTATGAATGGTGTGCGAACGCATGCAGAACATCTTGTGCACACGTTAAATCCTGTTCCGCTTTTCGAAAGAGTAGGCCATTGTGTGCCGGTGGGAACAGATGACAAAATCTACAAGACCGCATACACATGGGGACTGGATGTAAAAAAAAAAAGCACATGAGTGCTTATTCCACTATCCTCGGGAAGAAGAAAAAAAAGTCATCTGAGCGCTTTGATTTGTTGCTTTACAAGATTCAGCGCTATATAAAATCCATACATTATTATTATTATTATCATTATTATTAATACGCAAAACATTGATGAATATGTCAGAAACTGTTTACTTGATTTTCTGATGGACTGGAAAAAAAAAGGTTGGCAATCTCGTGGTAACATAACCGTTCCCAAACTGAGAGACTATTCTTGCCCTATATTTGTAACTATACCCGTCGCACAGTCCTCCAGCTTGAAACCCTGAGGAGTCAGCCACCCAGAATGCGCACTCTGCATCACTCATCCCGTCTTGGAACTACTGTGAGGTGGAGTGTACACACACTGAATGACTTTGCATGTACTACAACCGCCTTCAAATACCTCACCACGCAGGCAGTAGCACTTAGACTTGCGAAGATTTGATTTCTCCTTCGCTATAGTGACCAACTTGCATGCCTGTGGTGAGCTGGTGTCAAGACCTTAGAGGAGGGGGATTCCTGGGGGCTTGTCATTTTGGACCGTGTGGTGGTAGCCACCCTAGTGGGCATCTCTCTCTCAGTCTGGTTCTCCACAACTACGCTGTGATTGTAATTAGTGAAGGGGGGGTCAGTGGGATGTGTCCTGTGTCTGTTTCTGCTGTTAAAGTCCTGCTAAAAAAAAAATGTCATCATTTTGTTCTTTTAGTGCACTTGGGTTTTGGAAACTGGGCAGAAATTTGATTATAGTGGAGATGCCTTGCCCACAGTACATCCCCACTCTCTCGGCCAAGTGGGCATAAGGACAGTCAGCGTTGGAGATGCTCTCCAAAGGCCAACTAGCCCCCAGGGCTGCAGCACATAAGGACTGTGCGAGTCAAGCCTCCTAGTCAGAGAGTCATAGTCGATCACTAAAGACTAAGCTGTAAAGTGGAATTCCATGAGTGGGAAAGAAAGCCACTGGTCATACAGCCTCTCACTTCGCTGTTGCCCCCAGCGTCAATGGTTTAATCAAGAACTGTGATAAATAAAGCCCAGGCGCTGACACTGAATATACACTACAGTTAACATCAGTACTGACGCCATTCCCCAAACGCCCTTTAGGTGAGACTATCAACCGGGGGATGGGACAGCCTGGTGGTTAGAGCATTGTGCTCGCAATCTGACAGCCCAGGATCAACCCCCCCAGGCTTGGTCTACCTCAGAAATGCCGTTCAAGGGGATTTTCCCCCTGGTGGTGTTAACATCAGCACCAACTCCACTCCCCCCTAAGAGTCCTTCGGATGACGTACAACACACCGAGGCCTCATGTGCAAATGCATGCGGAACATCCTGCATACACATTAAAAGCCCGTACCGCCTTTCTGAAGAGTAGGCCATCGTGTGCCAGTGGGAACAGATGACAATTTTTTTTAAAAACAAACAAACAAAAACAACACACGCACACTGATGTTGTGTTCAGACACCATCCCCAAATTTGGAATTTGGCTAGCTTAATGGGGTGGGAGGGATGGGGGGGGAGGGGGGCGAGAGAGCGACACCATCCCAGAAATCAGAATAAGGCAACCTAAATAAGGGGGGGGGGGGGGGCAAAAACCGGTCACGTACATAAAACCTCACCAAAGGTGAACCTCAGACCTTGAGCTGAGGAACAGAAGGAAAAAAAACAAAAAAAACCACCACCACCAACAACAACAAAACAGTATGTACGTTACATCAAACAAGGCACACAGTAAATATACAGCTTAAAAAAATTTTTTTTAATCAGGATATGAATCCTTCCACCCCCACACCTTCTTTAAAACTCCTGTCGGTTGTAGTTCAGTTTCACTTTTAGATGAATGATGTTCTTGTTTTTGCATTCACATCCGTTAGTTATTCCTTAAATATCAATATTTTTGTTGTTGTTTTTTACTGTTGATGGCATTGCCAGGGTTGTGACTCTTTTTGTAATCTTAAACTACTTAAATGTCGTCATATATTAAATTGAAACACACACACACACACACAAACACACGTACGCACACACACACACACACACACAAGCCAGGCTGTGCACAAGTTTACAAACCAAGCCTGGAAACTTTGGGCGGAGGTCCTTGCAGCTGACCTGCCACAGAGGTCGACGACACAGAACGTCTGCTGCCCGAGTTGATGCGACTGCTGCTGGCAATGGCTGGCTGGCGCAGTCTTGGTGGTGATGGGGGTCTGGGTGGAGGAGGTGGGGGTGGGGACGGTTGACGTGGAGGTGGTTGGTCGAACTGAATTCCAGAAACGGAACAAGATTGTTTGTCAAAAAAAAAAGTTAAAAAAACACCCAATACATTTGGACAGAATTTTTTTTTCTCCTGTACACGTTGACAAAATAACTGGTTTCAAAGATTACTTCCAACCCCAAAAAATTATTTTTGAAAAAAGGTATTCCCTTTCCTTGTCTAACACACAGTCGCGGGGGGGTTTTTGGGTTTTTTTCAACATCTTGATTTTAGTTGGTGTACTGAGAACTGATGTACAACAAATTGAAATAAACCATATAATTATAGAAATAATAATTATAATCATATGAGCTAGCCTTCATGTGATCATGACAAACTGTTTTCACCAGGCATAATCATTTACAAATGATGTGCTCAAAGCATACTTTTATTTCTTTCTTCAGCTAGAGCTCTGAAGTTCACCAGTGGTGAGAATTTTGCGTACGCGAGTTTCCCCCCCCCCCCCTTTAAGGTAGCCACATTCCGACTTGGGGAACAAACCACGCTATAAAAGCAACCATGTTGTTCAGTACACACTTTCCTCCAGAAGCACAGACACAAACATACAATTATGCAGAAAATACACAACGACAATGCTGAAGAAGAAAAACTATTTCAAATAATAAAGAGAAAACCAGTTCATGTACTGACTAGTTGGGCGCAAAACATATCACAAAGTTTTACCTGCAACATCAAAGTAAGCAACAGATAACACAGATAGATTCCTTAACATCCCTCGCCTCCCCTCCCCCGCTAATATCATTAAAACACACACAAACATACACACAACCCACACACACAGAAAAAAGAATGTTTATACTACCATTCGTGCCAACAATGTGAATATATTTTAGCTAGCGTACATGTACTGCACTGGGGGGGGGGTGATAGCCTAGTGGTAGGAGCACTGCGCTCGCCATTGGACAGTCAAGAGTTTGAACCACCACAAGACACCCACTGAAGGGGATTTTTCTCCCGGAGTTAACATCAGTACCGACTCCACTCCATTGGAAGTCCTTCGGATAAGACTGTAAACCCAGGTCCCATATGCTAGCTAATGCCTACAGGAGGACAAATTGCACACACACACACACACACACATATCTGCCTTTCAGAAAAGCAGAGCATTCATACAACTAAGGACTGGATGACAGCCTGTTGTTAAAAATCCCACACACACGCACACTGGTGTCCTGTTCAGTCACCATCCCCAAAGCCATAACAGAGCAACCTTGTATGTATGTTAGTCCGTCGTGTCCGACGATGACCTCCAAAACAGCAGAGGAGGCAGCTGCTGTTTTGGAAACTGGGCAGAAATTTGATTATAGTGGAGATGCCTTGCCCACAGTACATCCCCACTATCCCCAAAGCCATAACAGAGCAACCTTGTATGTATGTTAGTCCGTCGTGTCCGACGATGACCTCCAAAACAGCAGAGGAGGCAGCTGCTGTTTTGGAAACCGGGCAGAAATTTGATTATAGTGGAGAGCCTGCCCACAGTAATCCCCCTCTCGCCAGTGGGCATAAGGACAATCAGCGTTGAGATGTCTCCAAGGCCACCACCCCAGGCTGCGCACATGAGACTGTGCGATCAAGCCCCTAGTCAGAGAGCCTTCATCACTAAGACTAAGCTGGTGATTCCATGAGTGGGAAAGCCACTGGTCATACAGCCTCTCACTTTGGTGTTGCCCCCAGCGTCAATGGTTTAATCAAGAACTGTGATAAAGCCCAGGCGCTGACGGTTAGTGGGCAAATGACCTTGTACACAACATCTCACGATGGGTGAAAACGCCGGAGCTCTAACTGAGGACAGAGACAAAACAACAACAAAATATATCTCACCAACTGCTGGCATCTTGTGACAACCTCCTTCGCCAAATCGCGGGCTTGACAGGCCTCGCTCTTGCTGTAAACGTCAGAGGGAATCTTAGGGACAGCGAGGATGTCTGGGTATCGCATGCGCGTATGGACGCCGACAACCCCCTCCAGTCTGCTGACAGCAGAGCTGATCGCGGTGTCTAAAACAGCAGCAGCAAGGGAGTGGAGGTCATGACTGAATTTCTGCACATCCCTGGCATCACGCTGGTAGAGCACTGCCTTCAGCGCTTTCTCCGTTGCCTGAAAGATCACACAGAATGGGATTAGTCTGGCGTCATGATGTTCAACTGTTGGATAACATGTGGATCAATAGATATATACAAGACGCACACAAATGTGTTCAATGAACTGTCTTAACACACATGCGCAAACAAGCCCTCACAAACATCTATAAGGACCAATATATATGAAACACCATCCCACATGCATGCGAGCGCGTGCGCACACACACTTGAGATTTATTGTTTACCTTTTTGTGACATCGTGTGAGAGAGAAGTTTTCAAGTACACTGATTCACATGTGAGTATGTAAAGAAACAAGAGATTTTCTCTCTCTCTCTCTCTGTGTCTCTCTCTCTCTGTGTCTCTCTCTGTCCTCCGTTCTGTGTTAGCGCCTGGTCTTCTCATGTGCTCCAAACTCTTCAGGACATCTGCCCACTGGCCTTAACCAACACATTGCAATTTCAGAGCAGCTCTTTGTTTTTTCTTTTCATACAGGATGCATGCTGGTATTTCCATGATAATCCACCTATATCCCTAGTATGACCTAATGTCTAGAGATAAAGATGACAGCCAGTACAGTAATAATCAGACTGAGTAGGAGACGGTTTTTGTAGTGTTAATATTGTCAAATCTGTTAGTGTTAATATTGTCATACCTGTAGAGTTAATATTGTCATATCTGTAGAGTTAATATTGTCATACCTGTAGAGTTAATATTGTCATATCTGTAGAGTTAATATTGTCATATCTGTTAGTGTTAATATTGTCATATCTGTTAGTGTTAATATTGTCATATCTGTTAGTGTTAATATTGTCATATCTGTAGAGTTAATATTGTCATATCTGTAGAGTTAATATTGTCATATCTGTTAGTGTTAATATTGTCATATCTGTTAGTGTTAATATTGTCATATCTGTTAGTGTTAATATTGTCATATCTGTAGAGTTAATATTGTCATATCTGTAGAGTTAATATTGTCATATCTGTTAGTGTTAATATTGTCATATCTGTTAGTGTTAATATTGTCATATCTGTTAGTGTTAATATTGTCATATCTGTAGAGTTAATATTGTCATATCTGTAGAGTTAATATTGTCATATCTGTAGAGTTAATATTGTCATATCTGTTAGTGTTAATATTGTCATATCTGTAGTGTTAATATTGTCATATCTGTAGTGTTAATATTGTCATATCTGTAGAGTTAATATTGTCATATCTGTAGAGTTAATATTGTCATATCTGTAGAGTTATTGTCATAGTTACTGTCACATTGTGCTCCCTCGTGGGGATGCTGGGTGGGGGGGGGCTGACAGCATAAATAGCATCCCCACCTTCTGGAAATTCTGTGCTAGGAATTCCCTCTTTTCTGTCCCTCTCTTTGTTTCTGTCTTGTTCCTTTTCTTCCTGTCACCTCCTTCTTGCCTGATTTTTTTTGCCTTGCGTGGTCCATTCTCCTTCCTTTTTCTCTTCCTCCATGTTCCATTCTTTTCTCATTCGCACATTCACTCAGTCGCTATCTTTCTTTCTCACACTGATGCACACGAACTGATACCATCTCTTCTTTTCATACACACACCTGCTCTCTCTCTCTCTCTCTCTCTCTCTCTCTCTCTCTCTCTCTCTCTCACGCACACACACACAACTTAAATACACACATTTCATCATATTCTTGTACACACACATGCATACAACTCAACTGGTGCACACACAAACACACTTTCCCTTCTGACAGAATATATATTTCCTTTTATTGTTAGACATAATTATGGTTTTTAGTGGTCACTTGTTAGACCTTGTTATAAATGTGATTTGGGGGGGGGGGGGGGGGGGGAGGGGAAATTTATTCAAGAGCTGTATATCATAGCTTTCACTGTAGGTCAGTCGGTTGATTTTCATTTACTTGTCCACTGGTATTCAAAATTGTGTGCTTCAACTCCCCAAAACCCTGACTCCCTCCCCCCACCCCCACCCCACTATATTTTTCTTTCTCATCCGTCTGATATCACACTTTGTGAAGAGACTTAAAGCGAAATGGAACACAAACCCACAAGACTAATCACAGACCAACCTGATGACTTTGGTAACAGGCCCAGTTATACAGGCCTTGCCCACCCTGGTCGCAAGTCAGTTTGGCGGCTTGAAGGTCCTGCCACGCTTGACGAATCCACCGCTTGCCTTCTTCAGGCTGCGGATTGGCCCGGGACCAGCTGTTGGTGAAAAATGAAGACGAAGCCCCAGCCCCTCCACACCTTTCGTTAAATTCAGAATAGGACCGACCTCTAGAGAAAACGTCGTCAAAAAAGTCTCTGTAGAAGCCCCCACCGCTGCCACCACCATGGCGTCGTCTGCCAGATTCTCGGTGGAAAGTGTCTGGATACGTTTCCGCATTCCCGTCATCGTCAGAAGGCAGGTCTTTGCCGTCCTTCAGAAGCTCCACATATTTCTCGATGTTTTGAAATACTTTGGTGCAAAAGTCCTCTCGTCCTGGATTTTTGTCTGGGTGCCATTTAAAGAGGAGGCGTTTCACCGCCCGCATACGACCGTGCTCGTCGGGGAAGTTGTGCCAGATTTCTTTCAGCTGGTGGCGAATGTCACCCAGGACTGTTTTCAAGTCGGTGCCTTCGGCGGGCTGAGAAAAGACAGATGGGGGTGGAGTTGCGTCCCCTGTGAAGGGCACGAGAACGTTGAGGGAAGGTCTGATGAACTTGTAAAGCTCCGTGGCTTGGACCTGCCAGACACGTGCATGTGCACATTATAGATATGTACAGGGAAATCAGATTTTTTTAAAAACACACACACATAAAAATATCAGATATAGATATATATATAGAGAGAAATAGATATAGATATATATATAGATAGATAGATAGATGTCTATGTATGCGTGTGTGTGTGAGTACGTATTGATTTGTATAGACGTGTGTGTTGTTGTTGTCTTCAATCTAACGTCTGTTCACTCTCAGTGATATTAGACGAGGGATGTGGAAAATGTAGTGGAAGTTAAAACAGAGAACTAGAAGGGAATGGACAGAGAAAAGACTGATTAGGTAACAAGTGTGTTGGCATTTTCATGCAATTAAAAGGGGGAGGGGAAATCTTAAACATGAGTAAAAATTTTAATTCAACAAATTGTTAACATGAAACAACTATAAACTAACTACAACAAATACTCTACTGGGCTGTGCAATAGACATTTAACAATGGCAAAGGCTAATTTTGGATTTTTAAATGCAGTTTCCACAGACTGCTCACAAAATGTGGGTAAAAAAGGTTTTACAATTGGACACTCAAATATGATGTGAGTGTTGGAAATATGTTCCCCACAGAGGCACATGACATTTTTACAAAATTTTGTTATAAATGCATTTAATTTTATTCTAAAATATAGTGTATTAACTCTTCTCGTGGTTGCGATACTTAAATGTGTTTGAGAAGGAGTCCTGTAACATGAAATAAGGCCATTAGTCAGGCAACTCAACATGTGTGTGTGTTTGTGTGTAAATATTATATATGCATGAACATATTAGGTATGTGTGTAAATTTTTTTTTTTTCCTAGACTAGAACTCTGATGTTCACCAATGGTAAGCTTTTGCTTATGTGACCATTTTTACCACATTCTGAAAAGACCAGCACTCTGCCGGTAAATGAAATCTGACATCTGGGCCAGGCCAAAAGCTGTGTGTGTCAGTTATTGACATCAGCTAAGTGGCCAGGCCTACATCAAAATATTGTTAGGCTGTAAACTGGTACATTGAGGAGATTTCCTTCGGCCATGACTAGCCCTTAGCATCACATCCTACAATCTAAGGTAGAAAAAAAAATATCCTCTGAAGTCAGAGAATGGTTACCTGTCATGTGATAAGGTATTTTCAAAAGAGTCATACACGCAAACTTCTCATCCAGTGAGTTCTTTGGGTCTCACAGTGATTCCCAGGTGGGATGAGTGAGTGAGAGTGTGTGTTCTGGATAACCCCCAGGGCGTTTAAGGTGGAGAAACACCCGACATCAACACTCATCCTCCTCTTCCCTTTACCAGGTAGAATGCGTAGTGCCAGGTCTTCTCCTGAGCTTGTCACTCTGCAGGAGGTCTGCCTGCTGGCCTCAGCCCACACATTCCCACTTCAGAGCAGCTCATTTCATTGTACAGGTCGCATGCTGGACATATTCGTGTTTCCGTAACCCATCAGCTATATAGTTGCATATTTTTAATCTGAGATTTAAAATTTGACAAGGTGACAGCCCTGTTATGGCCTCTGTGGTCGGCAGGGCTATAAACAACAGGATTAAATTTGATCGGATCAGACACTGACATGAATCACGGGATCTCTGCCATGCAAATTTGATCTTCTGCATATGTACACAAATACATGACAGGAATTAAAGCACGGCAAATCTGCACATTTAAGTGGACCTGGGAGATTGTAAAAATCCCCACCCCTTATTAACCAGACGCTGCCGCCAAGATTTGAACCCAGGACTTCATGGACACACAGGACTGAAGTCAAATGGTCTCAATGGCTTGGCTAGTGCATCTCTCACATGTCACCCTCTAAAATAACATGTGCACATTATATGTGCCTATTTTTCTTTTCCTGTGTTCCTTGGCTAGAGCTCCGAGGTTCATCAATGGTGAGATTTATGCGCGTGCCACCATCCCCCCCCAACCATTTAGGTAGTCACATTCCAGCTTCAGGGAAGGTGTCTAAACATGACACCTGTGTGCATAGTGGTTTTTTCCTGTCGTCCATTCCTATCGGCACACAATGGCCTAGCGTTTCTAAAGGCAGAATGGGTTTTTTAACGTGTGCGCAAGATGTTCTGTGTGCATTTGTGCATGGAGCCTTGGGTTATAGTCTCACCCAAAGGACTTTGATATTCAGTTCGATTTTCTCATCAAACTGGGAAAGGCAAGGCTGGGAATCGAACCCCGAACCTAACGGTTTACTTGTAGGCAGGTCAATGTCTTAGGTAGCCATCCTCCTTATTTGTGCCATTTAAAAGATTTGATTTAATCTACTTTAAAATGTTTTATTTTTAGGATAATGAATAAGCACTCATGTGCTTCTTTTTTTTACATCCAGTCCCCGTGTGTATGCGGTTTTATCAATTTTCTTTTTCATTCGTCCATCAGAACACAATGGCCTACTTTTCCAAAAGGTGGAACAGGCTTCAATGTGTGCACAAGATGTTCTGCGTGCAATCACACACGGGACCTCAGTTTCTAGTCTCATCCCAAACCAGGCATGGTACTGGAGGAAAAGCCTTTTTCCCTGAAATGGGGGGGGGGGGGCAGGGGGCAATGCCCCCTGAAGCTGAAGGGTTTTCAGCAATTCTAGCCTGTAAAAAAGCCTCTCCTTGAACTAATACCAGTTCTTCATACTAAGCAATTTCTGCTCTAAAATAACCTCTCCTAGAATGACTTTATCAGTCACTTCTTAACCCAAAGGAGGTTTTATACCCAAGTAATCACATAGCAAAAATTTCCCAGAGGGGATGCCGGGGGCCTATCAGAATAAATAGCATCCCCACATTCTGGAAATTCTGTGCTAGAAATTTCCTCTTTTCTATCACTCTCTTGTTTCTGCCTTGTTCCTTTGCTTCCTGTCACCTCCTTCTTGTCTATTTTCTGCCTTCTTGGTCCATTCTCCTGCCTTTTTTCCAGAAAGAACTTAAAAGGTAACTATTCTCTCTTGTGCCGAAGTCGGATGCGCTGGGCCTGACTTGTCAGGAACTTAACGGCAGCGTGACGCATTTTCGCTCATATAACAGACAACAATAGTTGCTGTCTGAGCGTTCGACGAAGAAGAAGACATAGCAAAAATGAGGACATTAATTTAGACAAATGTGCACTAACACAGATAGAGAAAGAGAGAGGAAGGACAGACACAGAGAGAGAGAGAGTGTGTGTGTGTGCGTATGAGTGGGTGAGAGAGAGAAAGAAAGAGAGGGGGAGGGGGTGCACTCCCTGAAAAAGAAGGGGGAGGCTGCTGATTGTCGTGTTGACAAACATTGCTCTCTGACCACAGGCAGGGCTGAAGTGGAACAGCCAGTGAAAGCCCCCCCCCCCCCCACCCCTCTCTCCTTCTTCCTACCATCCCCCTTCACCCCTTTGCCTTAGGCTGCTAGGCTAGTCCCTCCCTTTCATGAAACCTGGTACCCACTGTTGATACACATAGTCCCCTCACTTGCTACCTATACTAGGCTAGTGATGACTCCCGATGTCAAGCAGAGAAGGCATGGAAGACCCTTGACTGCATGGGTTCCATTAACTTTTTTTTTTTTTTCTTTTTCGTGGATTTCGGGGAATTCGCGGAGATGTACCACACCTGAAAACACTTTCAGAGGAGTGGAGTTGGCACCGATATGAATTAACTCAGGGGGGAAAACTTCCCCTTGAATGAGCGTTTCAGTGGTGGCTCAAATGTGGGCCGTCATAATGCCGTGACCACCAGGCTACCCCATCGCAAATTTGGCTATGTGGCTGAACACCAATCTAGTCAGCAATGAAGATATAGAACAGCGATCATTCCTGAGACAAAACGAGCCAAACAAAGAGGAAAACGGTTGAGGGGAAAGGGAAGCAAAAATGATGAGATTAGTAGGGGGGGAGTTTTCTAGCAGACAATCCAGATTTGAATGGGCCGATTGAACGAAAAGGGCCCTCTTTCTTTCTTTGTTCTTCGGCGCAAGAGTACTTGGGGTTGTTTTTGGAGGTTGTTTTTTTTTTTTCCCGAGACTTAGACAGATGTGAATGATCATGTTCAAATTTACTGAGAACAGAGCTTTTAAAACCACTTTCTTTTTCAGGACATGGATAGCCCAGCTGGACTGGTTGAAGAAAGCCTTGCGGCTAAAGCATTGATCTTGTGATCTGACGGTCCAGGTTCGAGCCACTACCTGTTCAAGGGGTACCCCCCCCTCCACCCCCACCCTCCCCTGTAATTAACATCAGTACTGACTCCATTCCCCTGAAAGATCTTCCATTGAGACTATAAACCGAGGCCGGGTGTATGAACGCATACAGAACACTTTGCGCACATGTCAAAAAAACCCTCTGGAGGAGAAGGCCACATTGCGCCAGTAGGAATGGGTAGCAACAACAGGTTTGTTTTTTTTTAAATGCACGCACACAAGCGTCCGTTTAGACACCCTCCCCAAAGTGGGAAGGAGTCTACATTCATGGTAGGTACAAACAGTGACACGATTACAAACTCTCATCTCCGGTGAACCTCGGGTCTAACCAAGGATTTAAAAAATCATCATCCACCCCCCCCCCCCCCCCTCCAGCCAAGGAACTAAAAATCATCATCTCCCCCCCCCCCCCCCCCCCCCTCCCTCCAGCCAAGGAACTAAAAATCATCATCACCCCCCCCTCCCTCCAGCCAAGGAACTAAAAATCATCATCTCCCCCCCTCCCTCCAGCCAAGGAATTAAAAATCATCATCACCTCCCCCCTCCCTCCAGCCAAGGAACTAAAATCATCATCCCCCCCCTCCCCAGCATCTCTCCCCCCCCCCCTCCAGCCAAGGAACTAAAAATCATCATCACCCCCCCCCCCCCCCCCCCCCCCAGCCAAGGAACTAAAAATCATCATCCCCCCCCCCCCCCCCCCCCCCCCAGCCAAGGAACTAAAAATCATCACTCTCCCCCCCCTCCCCCCAGCCAAGGAACTAAAATCATCATCTCCCCCCCCCCCCCCCCCCCCCCCCACAACATCCTCTCCTCCCCCCCCCCTGCCAAGGACTAAAAATCATCATCTCCCCCCCCCCCCCACACCAGGAACTAAAAACTCTCATCTCCCCCGACCCCCCCCCTCAACCAAGGATCTAAAAATCATCATCCCCCCCCCCCCCCCCCCCCCCCAGCCAAGGAACTAAAAATCATCACTCTCCCCCCCCCCCCCCCCCCCCAGCCAAGGAACTAAAAATCATCATTCCCCCCCCCCCCCCCCCCCCAGCCAAGGAACTAAAAAATCATCATCTCCCCCCCCCCCCCCCCCACCAGGACAAAAATCATCCTCCCCCCCCCCTCCTGTTTTGTCTTTTAGGAAGAGAAGACCATTTGTGCTGGTAGGAACAGATGACAACATTTTTTTTTTTTTAAAAGACGCATGCATACTGGTGTCGCGTTTGTTAGAACTATTACTTGCTATTGGTTGCATGACTGTGTAAGAATGAGTTGAGTGCAAGCGCTTTGATTTGTCTGTGCAAGATACAGCGCTATATAAGTTCCATTTATTATTATTATTATTATTATCATCCCTGAATTCAGAATGTGGATATAAACAGTCGCGTTACGCAAAATCTGACCACTGGTGAACCTGGGAGCAGAAAGTATGTTCTTTCGAGCCAGAAGGCCCATAGAGCCGGAGCTTATCCCGGTTTCTGTAGCGTTAAGCGAACTGATGGTTTTTCACCACCCCTGTGACAGGACGCTAGTCTGTCGCCTGGGAGCAGAAGCTCAGGTACAAAATACACAAAAATTGTGCTGATATGTTAGATTATGCCACAGCAGCTATGAAAGCCACGTCTATAAGACTATCTTGTCTACATTGACATGGCCTGGTTATGTGCCAGGAGGTCATGGTTCACTGACCTCTTTGCTGTCGGCCTCTCCGATGTCGATGACGTAACGATGCAGCATCAGTCGGGTCCTGGTGTCCAGGTGCGGTGCAGACGGGGGCAGCACTTGTCTGACCACAGCAAAAATGTACGCCGGCGTTTTGCTGTGTGCTGGACCAGGAGTCCCCTCATCCCGTGTCTTTTCCTCCTCAGAAAGGTCTTCCTCTGCAGTTTCCCGTGAGCCAGAGCCCTGTGGATCCAGCAGTGGATCGTAGACCTCATAAGCCACATACTCATCCTCCTGGTACTCGTAAATGTCCTGATCCAGAATGCTGTGCAGGTCATGAGGAACCAAAGATCCTAGAGGAGGAAAGGCTGTTGGTGGACGCTGGGCAGAAAAGACTATAATCTCTCTGTCATCCAGCACCTCTTGAGCCTTTCCCAGGTCCGCCAAGCATGGAATCAGCAAACTCTCATCAATCTTAAAGCCAACAGCCCAACACACTGCCATGGTGATGAAATGGCCAAAGTTTCCGTCTGCAAATGTGACTCCTTGATGAGAATCTATGAAGACGGAAATCATTTTGCTGCCAGTACTGTTCACATCTTCTGTAACAAAGAACTTTCTGCGTTCCTTGGTGTTGAGCAATGGAGAGCCATTCAGTATAAGAACTGTCTGTAAGTGCGTCACCTTGCGCACTGTGATTTTCTTCAGCCCTTCCTCTATTCTTGTAGCATGATCATCTGTGAATCCATTTCTTTTTACCAGCTGATCGTGATTGACAATGCGTTTGACAATGTCTGCGAATACTGGGGAATGGAGACGACTGGTCAAGGATTGTGTATGATTGTCTTCTGCAGCAAGAGTTTTGCAGGATTCTTCCACATCCTCTCTCACCACCTCACGCCACTCTATCATTCGGCAGTGCTCTGGAAGCAGATAGGCATCTGGATGCATTGTGTGCTTTAGCTCAAGTCGCACAAATCCTGTAAAGACACGGTGATCGTTGATCGGGGTTTTGATTCGCCTTCGGTGCTTTTCGAGGACTTCAAGAAGAATTTTCTTGGAATCCATCAACCTGATAGGGGGTGATGTTTCAAACAGCTTGGTGATGTCTACTGCTGGAAGGAAAACAGGTCTGGAAACAGTGCACTTCTTTTCAGATTTCAGCTGATTAAACAAATTGTCAACTGACTTGATAACCAATATGAGATCGTTTGGACCAAGAATGTTATCCAGATAGACGGCATGGATTTCTTCCAAAGCTCTGACATAATGATCAGCAGTCACCAGGTCACAGGCGCCAAGCCTCTTGAACAAGGGGAAGAACTGGCCCAGAACTGATGGTGCCCTGACAACATAACCCTTGATGATTTGCTCTGGCAGAATGGTGAAGACAACTTGCTGACTTGTGAACATGCTGCTGCTCTCTCTGTCAAATACTACACATACTTGGTGTAATTCTGTCAGATCACCATCAGGATAACTGTTCAAATGCTCATACACAGCTGTCATGATCTCTCCTGTAACGTTCAGAGTAGATTCTTTCAGTGTGGTCAGGACTGAGGAGTTATCTGGTCTTCTGGAGCCAAGAGACTGGCAGATATTCTTGACATGTTGGATTACACACTCCTTTGAAGGCTGGTGTTTGAATCCAATCCATTCAGACATAGCGGGCAACCAGTGTGAAAACACTGAAGGATCCGAGTCCTCAGAGAGCAGGCAACTGGTGGTCCATGCCAGAAATGCCTGCTTTGGTGAAAGACCTTGGGAGAAAGATATCAAACGTGTGGGTGGGCTAAAGACAGGATGGATCAAGCCTAAATCATTCCCATTCTTCATCTCCTGTTGCTGCTGGGGCAGAAGAAATTGGATGCCTTCCAGCTGCTGCAGAAATTGCTGACTTCGCAACGTCTTTGATGTTTTCAGGCACTTTGAAAGTTCCCTGGATTGCTGTTGAACTGTGGCTGAGAGTGGATTTCTCCCTGCACTTTCTGCCTTTCTGACAAAGCTGAGAAAGTCCTTCTCTGACACATCACAGATCAGTCCAGTGCTTCTCAAGAAAGTCCTCCACTCTATTTTTTATAGGGATCTGGAGGGAAACGCTCTTTTGTCAGCATGACTTTGAAGACATGGTGGTCAGGGTCATAGAAATTGGAGGCTTTGCACAGAGTCCCATCAGGTCCACAGATAAAGCATGTCTTTCGCAGGACATTTTTCAAATGATCTGAATCAGAACAGTATGGCAGCAGATCATCTCTGATGTATTTCATGTGTGCTGGGATGTCTTCTCTTGGAAGGTCTTTAATGTTGGGAAGCAAATGTGAGGCATAGAAGTCTGATTGACTTGTCTTTTGTATACCCAGTTTTGTAAACAGTTCCTGCAGGCGCAAATTGGTCTTCAGCAAACACATCTGTCTTTGGTCAGACCACTTTGTCAAGCCAGTTCTGGGCACTCCTTCTGGCAGACAGAGAACCATGCTGTACTTCCCCACTGAACACAAGCTGCCATCTGGTTTCTCAAAAAACGGCAAAAAACGCATGGATGAATGACTCTCTGTTTTCAGTTTTTGGTAGAAAAAGTCCAGAATGTGTTGTGCTTCCTGAGAGGACAAGCCTTGTGGCTGAAGTTCAGAGAGGGTGAGAGCTTTCAGCAGTCCCTGTGGATTGTGGACAGAAGCTACCATCTTCATGGCAACACAACATTGAGGCAGTTGCTCCGTGTTTAGTGTGTCCAGGCATGCAGACATCTTCTCCAGACACTGGTTCACGACATGCTCATCCTCTGCCAACCTGTCATTATGGTCACTACCTGGCATATTGAAGGTGCTTGGGTCATTTGCCCTACTGTAGCTAGTCGTGCATGGTGGTCTTTTCTCCACAATGTACACAACTTCATCCTTCTTTTCCACAGGGATGAGGAGACGTTCTCCCCTTCTTAAAGAGGGAAGTAAGCTCCACTGCCCTATTTTACTTTCCAGAAACTGGGGTGAAAAAGGCCTTTCACTGTCTATGAAGCGCCAAAAACGTTCGATCCAGTGTTCTCTGAAGGATGAAGGCAGCTGACCTTGTGGAACAATTTTCCCACAGCCAAACGTGTCCTGAGGCAGTGTGTGAGGCAACAGCTGGACAAATGTGTCGACATCCAGTCTCTGAAGGTAATCATGGACTGGATTCTGAAGACAATCTGAGGGCAGATTTGGAGTCAAATCGATCAGTCTTTTGTCTAAGAAACATGGGTTAGATTGTGGCAGCAAATCACAAAATGTGGAGACAATTGTGCGGTTTTCAGAGCTGAAGCAGTACAGGTGTCCTGACATTCTGAGACTCAGCGGCAGATTTTTCAGATCCGTGGTTCTCTCTTTGGTCTGAATGAATTCAAAGACCTGAATGACATTTTCTGCCACTTCAAACGATGTGTTCTGCACAGGCTGAGGCAGAGCCTTCAGATTGCAGCTATCTGGCTCAGACCCCCCACAAGACAGCAGAAAATCTACCACTGTTTCTTGTTGAACTTCCTTCACAGCTTTAACTTCACTGGCCAGAAAGGACGAATACACTCTGAAGGGGCAGTGGACAATATTCATGTTTAACTTCTTCAGCACATCCTTCAGCTCTTCACGGTCCTGCAGACCCCAGAAGTGTCCAGGGAATCCTTCAGATTTTCTGGCAGGCACCCACAGTAAACGATTCAAATCTTCCCTCACACACGGAAATGCCTCCACTTCTCTGACAGCCAGTTGTTGGTAGAAAAAAGTCACCAGCTCGTTCCAGAAAGCATCGATACCTTCCTGGTGTTGTGGGAAGAAGGAACAGTAGTGGTCCAGTTTCCAGGCAAGGTCTGTGCAGGACTGCATGCTGAAACCTTCCTGGCTCCCCATCCTGTCTCCTCTCTGTGCTGAGCTCTTTCTCCACCCCTTACCCTTCTTTTTAGCAGGCTCTTGCTGTGTTCCTGAAACAGCGCGAAGACACTCTGCTTCCACAGCAAAGCACAGCTTTCGAAGTTCAATCAGACCTGTGATATAAGTGGGTACGATGAGGTCTTCGGCCAGCAACTTGTTCCAGTACCACTCGTTTTCTTTAGGTTTGGAGTACAGGTTCCCTCGCGTCTCATGATCCAGAGCAAAGCGAGCATTGACATGAAGAGGCAAGCCTGTGGTCACTGGGAGAGGCAGCATACAAAAGGCTTGAAATACTCTTTGCTGTGCATCATCTCCTGACAAAGTGTCGGGCACATTTTCTTCTGAGGACCTGCCCTCCTGCCTCCACATGCTGGTTTTCCGCCCCCAAGGAGCCTTTCTCTGGACGCTGCGGCCCTGACCGGGGCGCAGTTCGGTGTGATGGCTGCTGCTGCTGCTGCTGCTGCTGCTGAGGTGGTGGTGGTGGTGGTGGTGCGGACAGGCAGAAAGCCACCCCTGCCAAAGGCAGCAGTCTGTACTTCTGCACAGCTTCGGCAGACTGCAGAGACGGGGGCACGGCCACCTGGCCTGTCAGGCCAAACTTGTGCACCACCAGCCACTCCTCTGTCTTGCCCCGGCAGTCGGACAGGCAGCACTGCACGGCAACTTCCCGGCCTTGGAACCCCAGCAGCTGAGGGCACGTGCCGGTGTTCTTCAGTCGCCTCGCTTCACGGCCAACATGGGCACTGAACAACTGCAGCTTCCTGGAATTGCTTTCATCTGTGGACACCTCGGTCTGGTAATCCAGCGTGAATTTTCCATCTTTTCCGGCAGTATACACAGACACTTTTTTCAGGTGCCTGAGGAAAAGGAGGGACTCTCCCATAACCTGCTGAAAGTCACGCAGATGCCTCTGCACTTCTAGCATGCTCACTGCTGCCTGTTTGATCTTGGACTTGTGGTGATGGTCTCCCCGCCGCTGTGCATGGCTGGGCAGTGTGCTGTGGCTACTTGGCTGTGTCTCGGTGTAGGCCTTCTCCACTGTCCTTAGAGGCAGCCTGAAGACTGTCCCTCGCTTTCCCCCCGTGATGGCTGAAAAGAAAGAAAGAAACAAACCACTTAGCACACTGCATTGGTGAGTAAAACAAACAAAACTGTACTTCACGGAACATATTTCCACACTGTACTTCTCTTTCCGTGTCTATATAATTATGGTCAAAGGCAGTGATGGGACTGCACTTCTCGGTTCACTTGGAAGAATGTTTGTTTTTTCTCAGCTACATCTCGACGTTCACCCATAGTGAGATTTGTGTGTATGCCACTGTTTTTACCCACCATTTAGGTAGCAGTATACCAACTTCTGAGATGATGTCTGCACACGACACCAGTGTGCATATGCTTTTCAATATATATTTTTTGTCACACATTATTACTTGCACGAAGGGCCTACTATAAACCGAAGTCCCATGTGCAAACACACACACATCATCTTGCACACATGTTAAAACCTGATCCACTTTTCAGAAGTAGGCCATTGTGTGGCGGTAGGAACAGATGACAAAATTTACAAAACTGCATACACATGGAGACTGGATGTAAAAAACCACGCAAGTGCTTATTCCATTATCCTAGGAATATAATAATAACACAGCAAAAGATGGATCAGGTTCTGATGTCTGTGCAAGATGCTCTGCATGCATTTGCACACAGGACCTCAGCTTATAGTCTCATCCAAAGGACTTTCAGGGGAGTGGAGTCAGTACTGATGTTAACTCCAGGGGAACAATCCCCTTGAATGGGCGTCTTGGTGGTGACTCGAACCTGGGCTCGACCTCAGACCATCAAATTGCGAGCGCAGAACACTAACCACTAGAATATCCCAGCCCCCACTTGAGAGACTATAAAGATCCCCACCTGTAACTCATCAGACGCTGCTGCCAAGATTTGAACTCAAAAGTGAAGGAACCACAGGGCTGAGAGTCAAGCATTCTACCCATCCAGCAAATAATCTATTCTGTCCAAAAGACTAAGCAGTTTACTCTTTACCAGAAAAGATAGTAGTAGACTACTGCTTTGGCCACAAAACTAAACATGTTTATTCCGGCTCAAAAACAAGACTAATTTTATTCTTACACAATACTACATTCCCCTGTGGGTATGCCAGGGGCCTGTCAGTATAAGTAACATCCCCACCTTCTGAAAATTCTGTGCTAGTAATTCCCTCTTTTCTGTCCCTCTCTTTGTTTCTGCCTTCGTACTTTTCTTCCCGTCACCTTCTTCTTGTCTATTTTCTGCACTCTCAGTCCATTCTCCTACCTGGTTTTTTTCCCCAGAAAGACTTAAAAGATTACAATTCTCTCCCACGCTAAAGTTGCGTGTGCTAGGCCTGACTTGTCAGGGACTTAATGGCAGCGCAGTGCATTTTCACTCGTGTGACAGACAACGATAATTGCTGTCTGAGCGTTTGACGAAGAAGAAGACAAAACATCAATCTCCCTGAGGAGTGGTTGTTGGGGCACTGCACTGCACTGCACTGACTGTTTTCAGGCCGTGTGTCTCTTGGGCAAGTTGAACCTGGCGGTGGAGCCCATCCCTCTCCAGGTACAGGATGCATGCTGAGTACGTTCATATTTCCATAACCCACCAAACGCTGAAATGCATTGTGGGTTCTTTAATGGGCATATTTGATTTTCTGCAAGGAAGGAGATTAAGGCATTGGCAGGTCTGTGTTAAGTTGAGCCAAGAGGTTGTAAATATCCCCACCCTGAATTCACCAGCCGTCAATAGCAAGACTCAGTCCCACAACGTATTGAGGGTAGATCCTTGAGGGGAGGGCTGTCAAGTCAAATTTTTATTTCCAGATGGTACATTGAATAAGCAATGCAATGCATTTGCTTCTTTTCATCAAGCCATCTATCTAAGAACAAAAATTTCGTAATCATTGTGTGTGGTTGTTGTTTTGTGTGTTTATATGTGTGTGTGTTTATGTCTGCGTGTGTGTGGTTCGTGTGTGATCATCACTTTAACGTCTATTCACATTTAGTGATTTTAGACGGGAAAAAGTAATATAAACAAGAGAATGCAAACAATAAAAGAAAAATGTCAGATAACAGTACTTAGTAAAAACTAACTTTAACACACTACAAAAACTGAATTATTGGACTTCTTATCAATCCTAACACAATGTCCAACAGTAACGATGGTTCAGACAAAATCTGATCCAGTGACAAACTTGGTACAGCAGGAAAAATGCTTTTAAATGCCCACAATCAAAAATAACATGACTATTGGTAATCTTCTCCCCACAAATACAGTTTACATCTTTCACGAATTTTGTCCTGAAAGCATTTAGTTTAAATCTGTACATAAGGGATAACATATTTCTACGATTATACCAACCACAGACTTTGTTTGAAATGAAAGCAATTCGAAAATCTATCAAACTGTTTGTACAGCCATTATAAAGACAATAACCAGAATCATATATTTTCTTTCTGAAGTGCTTCCAGCAAGCGTTTTAGTAGCAAGCTGTATCCCTCATGCAGAGATAAGGCAACGTTTATTTCACAAGAACTATGTTTATTTCTCGCTCCATATTTTGCAAGGCTGTGTGTGTGTGTGAGAGTGTGCACGCGCGCGCACCAGCATGTGACGATTCTCTGTGCACAGTGCACCAAAAGGAGGTAAAAACCTCAATCCACCAAGTTTCAACCCACTTGAAAACAACCCCCTCCCAGCACAGCTGTGGTCAGTTCCCCCCCCTCGCAGCTGCCAGCCATCCCAGCCCAGCTGGTGCCGATTACAGCAGGAACTGACCACACTTGGTCAAAGGGGCGTGCTACTTTTAGCACTGGGCCCCCAGACCCTCGAGTTACGCCGGGTTTGTGTGTTGTGTCTCCACCCCCTCTCCCCAAACAAAGAAGGAGCCGTGGCTCAAGTTGACTCACCGCTCAGGTCGAAAAAGGCCAGCATGTTGGAGTACTGTTCCTTGAATCGCTCGGTGACCGACAGCTGCTGTCCGGGCAGCTTGTAACGACGGCTGGTCACGAAGAAGTTGGGGTCGAAAACACACATCTTCTCTCCCAGTTCTTTCTCGTTCACCTGTCCAAGACACGGCACAGTAATAGTCTGTTACCAGTTTTAAAGGTAAGAGGGGAGGAAGGAAGGTGGGGGGTGGTGGGGTGGGGGGGAACTAGGTAGCCTAGTGGTTAGAGCAAAGAGCTTGCGATCTGAAGGCACGGGTTTGAGCCACCAACGAGACTCTGCCACTGGAGGGAATTTTTCTCCTGGAGTTAACATTAGTACCAACTCCACTCCACTACAAGTCTTTCAGATGGAACCGAGGTCCCGTGTGCAAGTGCATGTGGAACATCTTGTGCACATGTTACAACCCATTCTGCTTTTCTTAAGTGCCTGTAGGGACAAATGACAAACATTTTTTTTTTAAACACAAGTATGCTGGGTGAAGTGTTTACATGTCCTTTTTGTAAAGTCATAATGCAGCTACCCATTTAAAAAAACTCACCACTGTGAACCTTGCTCTAATAATAATAATAAATGGAATTTATATAGCACTATATCTCGCAAAAAAAACCAAATCAAAGCGTTTTCATTCATCCTACTCATTCACATGCAGCCAGTTACGATTAAGAGGTTTTTTTTTTACAAATTCAAATGTATACCCACACGCTCGCGTGCACACACATGCACACCCACTCACACACATAAAGGTTGTACATTCCCGCAGGGTGATGGGGTTTGGGCCGTTGAGGGCAGGGACAAAATTGAAATGCAAGAGGGGAGAATCTTAGTTTTGAAATAAATGTGTCTTGAGGCCGGATTTAAAAGCGTCATAAGAAGGCTTTTAGCGAAGGGAGAGAGGGAGGTCATTCCAGATCGGTGGACCAGAAACAGAGAAAGAGCGACTGCCAACGGTGGACTGGCTGAATATAGGTATTCTTAAGCACAAGGTATCTGCAGCAGAGCAGAGGGAACGAGAAGGAGTGTACAGGTGAAGGCATTCACAGAGGTAGGAAGGTGCTGTTTTATGGAGGCATTTGTAACAGAGGGTACTGATCCTATAGTTTACTCTATGTGGCACAGGCAACCAGTGGAGAGATCGCAAGAGAAGGGTAATGTGCTCAGATTTTTTCTTTATGAGGAGCTGCAGAGTTGTGTATACGTTGAAGGGAGTAGAAAGATGATGCTGGCAGACCAGCCAGAAGAGAAGTGCTCTAGTCGAAGAACTGGGAAAAAAATGTTTTGTTTTTTGTCCCATTGACTGTCTGACTGGAAACCTTTCTGTTTCCCACCCTATACCACCCAAACACAGAGCTGTTGACACAACTAAAAAGCAAAACACTGTTTTGTATGACCAGCCACTATGGCGCAGTGGTTAGCACCTTGGGTTATGGACGGGAAGGTTGCAGGTTCAAATCCCATAAAGGTCATTGGAATTTTTTGGACTCCAGCTGGCTCCTATCCAGAGTGAGTTTGCAAAAGCCTCATTGGGTAGACTAGGACCACTCAGTTGAGCCTCATCCACTTTACGGACGCGATTTAGAGAGTGTTGCTCAAATCACTTGACCAGCACTGAAGGTCTCTTGGGCCAGGTTGACGCCAAGATACATTATGACAGGAGGTGTAGAGTACAGCCCTGCCATACAGTCTCAGACCGCATGCACTTCTGTGGCAGCATCAGTACAACATCCCCATTATCACTGACCTTCATGCAATAAACGAAAATTGTCTCCGATTGGGTGATCTCATGGTGAGACCTCCTCAGTCTCGGTTTCCCTGTACACTCCTGTGGTGAGTTTGAGTCAAAGCCTTTGAAGTTGGTAGTTCATGGGAGAAAGTCATTGGAGGGATGTTGTGGTGGTCACCACCCCGAGTGGGTGTCTCACTCAGTCTGGCTCTGAGCTAATACTGTCGTTAGTGGCGGGGGGGGGGGGGGGGGGGGGCTTAGTAGGTGAGATGTCCTGCATATGTTAGCTCAGAACGGGCACCACTGAACACCACCAAAGTAGCTTATCCCCAGTGCAGGGACTGTCTGCCTGGTGGCCCCACAGTGGCCTGACATTGACAGGTTTCCCGTGGACATCTGATCCTGAGGTTGTGCTATGACGAATATGGGTATGGCTGAGGTGGAGTTATTGAAATGAGCCGTGTGGGAACAGCAGGGCACGAAAGTCACAGAGGATGAGGCAGAAACTTAAAGAGAAAACAACAAACAAACATAATTATCAATATTTATTTATTTTCTTGTATCGTATACCCCTCTCAGTCACAGCAGACTTCTTGAAATCTGGGCGCGCCACCACAAAAGTAGCGCCGACCATCATTTCCTTTTCTTTTACCATTTGCACACGTACTTGTTTCCCTGTTGAAGTGGCGGGTTTGGTTTTTTCTTCTACGGAATTTTGCCAGGGACAACTCTCTTGTTATGTGTGCTGCACACGGGACCTCAGTATATTGTCCTATCCGAAAGTCTAGCACCCAGACCACCACTCAAGGTCTTAATAGCTAGGGGGGGAATTTGGGGTTCAAACAGGGAGGAATGCCCCTCTTCTCGCTGTACCTCTAGACCACCTACCCACTGGGCCCTCCTGTGGACTGCGACGTCTACATGGGCTGCGTTCCATCGTTTTTTGGTGTTCTTCCTCAGCTAGAGCTCCGAGGTTCACCAATGGTGAGATTTTTGCATATACAGCCACTTTTGCCCACCATTAAGGTAGCCGCATTCTGACTTCAGGGATGATGTCTAAACACGACACCAATGTGCATGTAGGTTGCTTTTCTTGTGGGTTTTATTTTGAGACTGTGGTATGCGTTCCTATTCTTCTGAAAGTCAGAGCAGGCTTCAACCATAATAACAATAATCTTCTTCTTCTTCCTTTTTGGTCATGTTTCTCCCAAAGGGAGGTTTGACATTGATGAGCCTTCTCCATCTCTCTCTGTTTTGAGCTTCCTCCTTACTTATGCCCCTTTCTCTAAGATCATCTGCAATACAGGCAGCCCAGGTCTTGCTAGGTCTTCCCTTGGGTCTCTAATAACCATAAACTTTGGTTTCTAGTAACCATAATAATAATATGCCATATATATGCAATATGTTTTGCATGCATTTGTACACGACAGTTTAATTTCTAGTCTCACTCTAAGGACTTTCAGGGAAGTGGAGTTGGTTCCAACAGCCTATGGAAGTCCAAGTAAGGCGGCGAAAGTGGCGTTGGGTCGGCCACACCCTACGGAAGGAGCCTTGCAACATCGCCAGACAAGCGCTCGAGTGGAACCCGCAGGGGAAAAGGAAGAGAGGGCGCCCCAAACAGACCTGGAGGAGAAGCCTGCATAGTGAGCTGAGAGACTCCAGCCTGACATGGGAAGAGGCCAAGACCCTTGCCAGAGACAGGAGAAGGTGGAGGGACGCTGTTGAGGCCCTATGCTCCGCTAGGAGCTATAAGGACTAAGAAGAAGAAGGAGTTGGTACTGAAGCTAACTCCTGCAGGGGAAAAAGTTTCCCTCAAACAGGTGCCTCCCTGGTGACTCAAACCATTCCATCATTCCAAAACTGCCTAACACAGTACGGTAACTATATCAATAGTGAAAAATACATTTAAAAGAACTAAACTACAACAACTGATACAAGATGCTAAAACATGTGTGGGGATGTATGGGGGGGGGATGGGGGGTGTCAGTATAAATATCATCCCCACCTTCTGGAAGTGCCATGCTAGAAATTCCCTTTTCTATCCCTCTCTTTGTTTCTGCCTTTTTTCCTTTTCTTCCCACCACCTCCTTCTTGTCTATTTTCTGCCTTCTTGGTCCATTCTCCTGCCTTTTTCCAGAAAGACTTAAAGATGATTCCCTCTCACACCGAAGTCAGATGTGCTGGGCCTGGCTTGTCAGGCGCTTAATGGCAGCACAACGCATTTTTGCTCTTTAGACAGAAAACCATAGTTGCCGTCTGAGCATTCGATGACGAAGTAGGAGAAGAATCAAATTCCTTTGCAAAGAGGAAACAAAACCTCACTGATGAACAAGAAAACAGTGTCTAAACAAGTGAAACGATCAACACAAAGGGAACAAAATCCAAAGTAGCAGGGGTTACATTACTTTTTGGGCATCATCAGGACTGCGTTCCACAGTAGTCCTGAAGCAAGGTGTGTCGGTGAGGTTGTACACAGAGTTGAAGCCAACACCGTACCTGAGAACAAAATTACAGCATCCCCTTACCTTTTTTGAAATTTTTTTTTTATTGATATTTATTGTATACCACTTTAAGTCATGGCAGATTTCTCTGCGTGAAATTCGGGCTGCTCTCCCCCACAAGAGCAGCGCCACCCTTTTTTCTTTTTTCTTTCTTTTTCATGTCTGCAGCTGTATTTGTTCCCCTATCAGAGTGGCTTTTTTCTACAGAATTTTGCCAGGGACAACTCTCTTGCTGCCATGGGATCTTTTCCATGCACTAAATAATTATGTACAACACACGGGACCTCGGTTTATCGTCTCATCCAAAAGACTAGCACCCAGACCGCCACTCATGGTCTAAAGGATGGGGGGAAAGTTTCGAGCGTAAGCAGGATTCGAACCCCCGCACACTTCCGACCCGGACTTTCCGCTTTCTAGGCAGGCGCGTTACCTCTAGACCACCGGTCCAGCCAAAAGCTGTGTCCCAAGGACTATATATCAACATGTTGTTATGTTGTAAAATGTTATGTTGAGACTGCCTTCACCCGTGATTAATTCCTTAGCCTAACTACCCTCACCTTCCTTTCAAAGAGACGAAAAAATTCCTCCGAGGTTTGAGTATGGCTGCCTACACGGCAAGGTACTTTGAAAACAGTCGTACAAACGTCTCATCCAGCGTGTACTTCCCATCTCACAGTGATTATTCCCAGGTAGGATGAGCGAGTCAAGAGTGCATGTTCTGGGTGACCCCCCAGGGTGTGTTAAGCTGGGGAACGCCCAACAACAACCTTTTAGCCAGCAGATTGAAGTTCTTTCTTCTTTCAATGTTCCTCTGCTACAGCTCCCAGGTTCACCAATGGCGAGGTTTCTGCATACGCGACCGTTTTAATGGGATAGCTCAGTGGTCGGAGCACTCGCTTTCCCCCAGCCAAGTTAAGCAGCGTCGAGCGTGGTTACCAGTTGGATGGGTGACCATTTGTGCGCCTTGGCTTCAGTACAGTTCCCCCAGTTCACCCAGCTGTAAATGGGTACCCGCCCTCTTTAGGGTCAGGGAAGGTAAAGCAGCGAGGGAGAGGAGATGGGCGCCGCCCTCAATATGCTGGCCCTAGAGAAGTGAGGTCTCTGATGCCTCGCTCCCCTACGAGCTTATAGGTTATGGGACTCCTTTACCTTTACCTTTAAGGTAGCCACATTCCGACTTTTGGGGGTGGTCTCTAAACATGACACCTGGGTGCATGCGGGGTTTTTTTAAAAAACAATTTTGTCGTCCATTCCTACCTGGCCTAGTGTTCTGAAAAGCACAACTGCTTTTAATGTGTACAAGATGTTCTACACGTGTTCATACATGGGGCCTCAATTTATAGTCTCATCCAAAGGACTTTCGTGGGAGTGGAGTCGGTCACTGATTATTAACTCCAGGCGAAAAATCCCCTCAAACCTTTTTGTCTTGGGAGGCCATTTTGTGCCGGTAGGAATGCATGACTGAGGTTTATAAAAAAAAAAAAATGCACGCACACAGACACGCCGTGCTTAGACCCCCATCCCCGAAGACAGAAGGGTGGCTACCTTAATGGTGGGTAAAAATAACGGTCGCACACACATCCTTCCATTGATGAGCCTCTGAGCTGTGTGTGTAGCTGAGGGACAACAGCAAAAAAACTAACGTATATCATACTACATTCTGTTAATAGCAAATCTGTTATTCCTCCATTTTAGTCAGTGACGTCAGATTAGCCACATGCTGTTAGGGGTTTTGTGGGGGAGGGATTTTTTGGGTTTGCGTTTTATTCCTCAGTTAGAGGTCCGAAGTTCGCCAATGGTAAAATTTTGTGCATGCAACCATTTTTGCCGCCCCCTTTCCTTTCAGGTAGCCGCATTCCGACTTCAGGAATGGTGTCTAAACACAACACCTGTGTGCATGCAGGGGTTTTTGGGGTTGTTTTTCGTCATCTTTCCTACTCGCACATAAAGGCCTGCTGCTCTTCCGAAAGGCTGAATGGTTGGTGCTATATAAATTCCATACATTATTATTATTATTTTTTTATATTTTAAAACATATGCACAAGGTGTTCTCCTGAGCTTTTGACTCTGCAGGACTTCTGCTCGCTTGCCTCAGCTGACGCACTGCGACTTGAGAGCAGTTTTTTTTAAATGTACAGGATGCATGCTGGGTATATGTTTGTGTTTGCGTTACTCATCAAGCACCGACGTGAATTATGGGGTTCTTCATCCGCATATTTGTTGTTGTTGTTGTTGTTGTTCCTTGGCTATAACTTCAAGTTTCACCAATGGCAAGATTTTCCTTTCACGCCCCCCCCCCCCCCCCCCCCCCCCCCACCCCATTTAGGTACCCACATTCAGACTTTGGGATCACAACACAACACTTGTGCGCATGCATTTAAAAAAAAAATGTTGTCATCTGTTCATACCAGCATGAAATGGCCTCCACTTTTGAAAAAGGGAAAGGGTTTTTAACATGTGTGCAAGATATTCTGCACGCATTCACACACAGGGCTCAGTTTATAGACTGATCAGGTTTTTTTCCGTCAAACTGGGAGGAAAAGGGCGAGGCTGGGAATCGAACACAGACCCTCACGGTTTGCTTGTTAGGCAGGTGAATGTCTTAACCGTCCTGCCACCTTCCTTCTTACATGCATATTTGATCGCCTGCAAGTGTATATACCCAAAGGGAATGAAAGCACTGGCAGGTCTGCACTTGAAGTTGACCTGGGAGATCGTTAAAAAAAAATCCCCACCCTTAATTCACAGAGATTCGAACCAGCAACTTTATGGACCTATCAAGACTGAAGTCAAACGGCCTTAACTGATGGTAAGTGTCCGTCAGGTCCTACTAGAGTCCGTCAGGTCCTACTAGAGTCCGCCAGGTCCTACCAGTGTCCGTCAGGTCCTACTAGAGTCCGTCAGGTCCTACTAGAGTCCGTCAGGTCCTACCAGTGTCCGTCAGGTCCTACTAGAGTCCGTCAGGTCCTACTAGAGTCCGTCAGGTCCTACTAGTGTCCGTCAGTGTCCTACTTACTTTCCAGTCTTCAGATCGTCTTCTTCCTTGCTGCCCTCTCCCAGAGCTTGGATGCCTTTCATGTCTGCCACAGTGAAGGAGGAGTCGTTGAAAACGCAGAGTGCAGGGCCTCCCACTTCCGCCCACCCATCACTCAGCAGCCGATCCGTGCTGTGTTGGCGATGGTCCAAGACAAACGCCACCTGTAACAATCAAAGCTCCACTGTTTTCCATACACTTACACGGACACATACCCTACACATACACTCTCTTTCTCTCACACACACCCCCTCCACACACACAGACCATACACACACACACACACACACACACCTACACATACACTCTCTTGCTCTCACACACACCCCCTTCCACACACACACACAGACCATACACACACACACACACCCCCTACACATACACAGAGAGACCATACACACACACACACACACACCCTACACATACATTCTCTTTCTCTCACACACACCCCCTTCCACACACACACACACACACAGACCATACACACACACACACACACACACCCTCACATACACTCTCTTGCTCTCACACACACCCTCCCCCCCCCTCCACACACATACACAGAGACCATACACACACACACACCCTACACATACACTCTCTTTCTCTCACACACACCCCCTTCCACACACACACACAGACCATACACAACACACACACACACCCTACACATACACTCTCTTGCTCTCACACACACCCCCTTCCACACACACAGACCATACACACACACACACACACACACCTACACATATACTCTCTTTCTCTCACACACACCCCCTCCACACACACACACACAGACCATACACACCACACACACACCCTACACATACACTCTCTTGCTCTCACACACACCCCCTTCCACACACACACACACACACAGACCATACACACACACACACACACACCCTACACATACACAGAGAGACCATTACAACACACACACACACACACACCCTACACATACACTCTCTTTCTCTCACACACACCCTCCCCCTCCCCCTCACACACATACAGAGACCATACACACACACCCCCCCTACACATACACTCTCTTTCTGTCACACACACCCCTTCCACACACACACACAGACCATACACACACACACCCTACACATACACTCTCTCACACACACCCCTCCCACCCTACACCCCTACCACACCCTCCACACCCTCACATACAGAGACCATACACACACACACCCTACACATACACTCTCTTTCTCTCACACACACCACCCTTCCACACACACAGACCATACACACACACACACACACACACCACCTACACATATCTCTCTTCTCTCACACACACCCCTTCCACACACACGCACACACACAGACCATACACACACACACGACACCCTACACATACACTCTTTGCTCTCACACACACCCCCTTCCACACACACCACACACACACACACACACACACACACTACACATACACTCTCTTGCTCTCACACACACCCCCTTCCACACACACACACACTCACACACACTCACACCACACACACAGACCATACACACCACACACCTACACATAACATACTCTCTCTCACACACACCCCCTCCACACACACACACACACAGACCATACACACACACACACACACCTACACATACACTCTCTTGCTCTCTCACACACCCCTTTCCACACACACCACACACACAGACCATACACACACACACCCTACACATATACTCTCTTTCTCTCAACCACACCCCCCATCACACACACACACAGACCATATACACACACACACACACACACACTACACATACACTCTCTTTCTCTCACACACACCCCCTCCACACACACACACACACACAGACCATACACACACACCTACACATATACTCTCTTTCTCTCTCACACACACCCTCCACACACACACACACACAGACCAACAACACACCCTACACATATACTCTCTTTCTCTCACCATCAACACAACACCCCCCTACACAACATCCCTCACACACAGACACATACACACACACACACACACACACACTACACATACACTCTCTTTCTCTCACACACACCCCTCCACACCACACACACACACACACAACCACACACACCCTACACATATACTCTCTTTCTCTCACACACACCCCTCCACACACACACACACACAGACCATACACACACACACCCCTACACATAACTCTCTTTTCTCTCACACACCCCCTCCACACACACACACAGACCATACACACCCTACACATACACTCTCTTTCTCTCACACACACCCCCTCCACACACACACACAGACCATACACACCCTACACATTTCACTCTCTTTCTCTCACACACACCCCCTCCACACACACACACACACACACACCCTACACATATACTCTCTTTCTCTCACACACACCCCCTCCACACACACACACACACACATACCTCAGAGGCACCAGCATCATCAGCATTCTGCAACAATTCCTTGAAGATGGTGGGGCCACGCTTGTAGCCTTCCAACAGCCGATTGATGCGAGTGGTCAACTGCTCCTGTTGGCCGAACGGTTGACAGAACTTGTCCTGATCCACACACAAACACACATTATAAAGTATGAACATGAAAGAACGGGTGATATTGCAGCCTGATATAATTTGTTTGACTTTCCCCCCCCCCCCCCCCCCCCCTCTCATTTTCTTGTAATCCAAATCTAATTGAGTACACATGTGTGCGTGTGTATGTACGTGTATAAATATGTGTGTTGTGTTGTTTTATGCTGCGGTGCGGTGCGTGTGTGTGGGCGCGCATATGTGTGTACGAGTTATGCAGTGTACTTTTCTTGTCTGGGGGGGAAAGGGGGGGGGGGTCATTTTTGTTGTTGTTGGCGTTTTTTTTTCTTTTGGAGTCAGTTTTATTATTATTGGTTATGGTTTGGCCCAGGCCAAAAGCTGTGTCAGTTATTATTGATGTCAGCTAATTGCCAAGGCCTACATTAAAACGTTGTTATGTTGTAAAATGTTGTTATGTTGAGATTGCCTTCAGCCATGACAAGCTCTTAACATAACAACCCACACTCTCCTTTGTTAAAGGAGAAAAAAAATCCTCTGAAGTTGGAGTATGGCTGCCTATATGGCTAGGTGCCTGAAAAAGTCATACACGCAAACTTCTCATCCAGTGTGTACTTCCTATCTCACAGAGATTCCCAGGTGGGATGAGTGAGTCAGAGTGGCATGTTCTGGGTGACCCCCAGGGTGTAAAGCTGGGGAACGCACAACAACAACATTGGTTATGGTAATAATGTAGTTAGATATTGATCAAGTTGTTTTTGTTCCTAGATAGATGGCTTGATGAAAAAAAGCAAATGCATTGCTTATTCAATGTACCATCTGGAAATAAAAATTTGACTTGACTTGACTTCACACTCAAACACCCAAAAAAACCCACCAACAGTAGCTACACCTACTGTTTTGCTTTTTGGCTAGAGTTCTGAGGTTCACCAATGGCAAGATTTCGCGTATGCAACTGCTTGCCCACTATGAAGGTAGCCGCATTCCAACTTCAAGGATGATTTTTAAACACAACACCAGCGCACATGCAGTCTTTTTTTTGTCTTTTTTTGAAAGGAAAAAAGTTGTCATTCATTCATTGCTACTGGCATGCACTTGCCTACTTTTCGAAAGGCAGAACAGGCTTCAATGCGCGCGCAAGATGCTCTGCGAGTGTTGCTCGGGGAGGCGGTAAAAACGCCCACCCTTAATTCACCAGACGCCACCTCCGAGATTCAAACAGACAACTTCAAGGACCCACAGGATTGAAGTCGAACGGTCTTAACCGTTCAGCTATACTATAGCGTCTGTTGATCTATTTGCCATTAAACTCACAATGCTTGAGTTCACGTTTTAGACATCTTTGTTTTGTAAGGGGGGGGGGGGGGGGGGGGGATTTGTTTGTATGAAGTCATTTTTAAATATTTCACCCCACAAGGCTCCGGTCCGCACAAACAGGGATTCAACTGTGGCAGCTCCAGTCATGACAGAACTGAACAATGACAATGATAGTGTATGGAATTTATAAAGCGCTCAATCTTGTAGAGCAAAGAAATCATTTGAAGCATTTGCATTCCAATCATTTACATGCATGAAACTGTCCACAAACAGGAATAACAGATATCACACATACACACACACACACACACACACAAGCAACACACTTAAGACATGGAGATGGCTGTTGAAAATTAGAGACAGATATCTGGGAGAAGCTCTTAGGTTGGAAATAAGTGTGTTTTGAAACTGGATTTGAAAGTATCCAAATTAATGTAGGCTTTTAGCGAAGGGAGAAAGGAAGATCGTTCCAGATGGATGGACCAGAAAACGAGAGAGAGAGCGATGGCCAACAGCGGTTTGTCTGAATCTGGGTGTTCGAAGCCCACACACACCAACATATCCAGAAGACCAGCAGACTCCAAACATTCGGACAGCAAAAGGGGCTTCGTATTAGCACCAAGAAAACAGAGACAATGTCGCTCAATGTGAACACACCAGCCCCTGTGAAAGTGAATGGAACTGACCTGCGCCAGACAGACAAATTCACATACCTTGGCAGCAGCATCAAACCAGAGGGCGGCACAAAAGAAGACATCCACAACAGACTGGGCACGGCCAGGAATGTGTTTAGGGAGATGAACAATATCTGGAGATCAACTCAGTACAGCACCAACACCAAGCTGAAGCTATACCAGAGCTGTGTTGTGTCTACGCTCCTGTACGGTTCTGAGTGCTGGAGGATGACGGAATCGGATCTTACCAAACTTCGATCCTTTCACACCATATGCCCCCGAAGAATTCTATGGATCTTTTGGCCAGAGAAGATCTCCAATGAAGACCTACTGCGGAGATGCAGGCAAGAAGACATGGGAACCATCATCACCAGACGATGGTGGAAGTGGATTGGGCACATCCTCCGAAGAGACCCACAGTCAATCACAAGAACAGCATTGCACTGGACCCCAGAAGGAAGGAGAAAGAAAGGAAGACCAAAAGCAACGTGGAGGAGGACTGTAGAAAGTGAAATGAAGGCCATGCAGCACTCTTGGGGATCAGTGACTAGGTTGGCCTAGGATAGGCAGGAGTGGAAGCGCTTTGTTGCTGCCCTACACACCACTGGGTGTAATGGTTAATGATGATGATGATGATGTTCGAAAGCATAACGTATCTGCAGCTGAGTGAAGGGAACAAGATGGAGTGTACAGGTGAAGACAGTTACAGAGACAAGAGAGTGCGAATCTGAGGAGACATTTGAAACTGAGGGTACTAATCTTATGTTTCACTCTTTGTGAGACACTCCCAGGGGGTGGGATGGCCGAGTGGTTAGAGTATTGACCTCATGATCTGATGGCCCGGGTTTGAGCTACCGACTAGGTACCCTTTCAAGGGGATTCAATACTGACTCCATGCCCCTGAATGTCCTTTGGATGAGACCATAAACTGAGGCCCCATGCGCCAGCACAGAACATCTTGTGCACGTTAAAACCTGCTCTACCTTTTAGAAAAGTAGGTCATTGTGCGCCGGTCAGAGCAGATGACGATTTTTTTGTTAAAAAGCATGCACACTTGTGTCCCGCGTAGACATCATCACCAGAGTCAGAATGCAGCTGCCTTAATGGAGGGGGGAAAGGACGGCTGCACACGCCAGATCTCATCACTGGTGAACCTTGGTGGAGCTCTAGCCAAGGAATGGAAAACAAGAAGAAACATAAAAGTACCCTAACACTCAAGCTGCTTGGAATAACCAAAACACATGACTTTTTTGTGTGGTAAAAACCTCTCAACTGGGCAATTTCCCCTTGCCATTTCCCTGGCTAAAACCTGTGTCAGTTATTGATGTAAGCAAAGCGCCAAGACCTTCATAAAAATACTGCTGTTGTAAAATGGTAAACTGACACTGTCTTCAGTCGTGACAAGCTCCTAGCATATCAGCCTCCATTCTCCTTTAATTAAAGAGCAAAATCTTCTGATGTCGAAGAATCCCGGCCAATGCAGTGAGGTGCTTGAAAAGATTCCTACACAAAAACCTCTCATCCAGTGCGCACTTTCAATCTCACAGTGATTCCTAGGTAAGGTGAGAAGGTCAAAGTGCATTTTCTAGGTGACCTCTTAGGTGTTAACCCTGGGAACAGTAACAACAACAGTGTTTCTTTGTCATAACAAAATACATACTACCTGAACTGATACTTGATGCATACCTAGAAGTTTATGGACTATGTAAGCATGACTCATATTCACACATTTCTGTGCGCGTGCATGCACACACACTTCACAAACGCACACCAACACACATTCAAGTTCACATTAAAACAAAACCAATGTTCTGCTTTCTTACCTCATCATGCTCTCGTTTTGTTCTCACATGAAAAGCATGAGCAAGAGTTTCCGAAAAATTCGGATGAAGAAAATGCATGGTCCCCGAATCCAACAGCCATTCACAATCATCCAGACAAAGTTCTTTGACAGGTTGCAGGTAACCGTTTTGGTCGGGTAAGTGCAGTTGTTTAGTTTCCGTCTCTTCCAGGCGTGTCTTCCGGCGTTCTTCCTTCAGTGCTTGGGGCAGAAGACTGGCTATGTTGTGAATACATTTCATGTCTCTTTCAGTCAGTTCCGCTGTGTGATCAGCCCCAAACCTCCTCAGAGCTCCCAAGATGTCGTCCACGGAAAAGCTGAAGCAGACCATTGACCTCCATTAACAAGATGAAAATTAATGCAGTTATATTTTTTTCTGGGCCAGAGTCCTACTAGGGACATGCTGCTCAGTGGTCGGAGCACTCGCTTTCCCCCAGCCAAGTTAAGCAGCGTTGAGCGTGGTTACCACTTGGATGGGTGACCGTTTGCGTGCCTTGGCTTCAGTACAGTTCACCCAGCTGTAAATGGGTACCTGCCCTCTTTAGGGTCAGGGAAGGTAAAGCAGTGAGGAAGAGGAGATGGGCACAGCCCTCAATATGCTGGCCCTAGAGAAGTGAGGTCTCTGACGCCTTGCTCCCCTACGACCTTATAGGTTATGGGACACTTTAACCTTTTTTTTGTTTAGTCTTACTTGTTGTACCCATTTGGCTCAACAGTCACACTAGTAGCTTATGACCACATTTTTACAGCTCAAGCCACTTCCCAAGTAAAACATATTGTGATGATGATAATAGTAGTAATAATAATGGTGATGATAGTAATGATGACGATAATGATGATAATGTCATAATGATGATGATGATGATAATAGTAATTGATGATAATGATGGTAATAATCATCATCATCATAATCATGATAACAATGATAATGTCTAGAATTTATATAGTGCTGAATATTGTAAAGCAAACAAATCAAACTATCAAAGTGCTTGCATTCAAATCATTTACATGCATGCAACCATCTGCAAATAAGATTAACAGATCAAAATTCACACACACACACACACACACATGCAAAAGCAACACACATAGGAAGGGTGATGGAGATGGAGGTGGCTGTTGAACATTAAGGACAGATATAAGGGAGAAGATCTTCAATCCCAATTTTCTCATAAAATGCCTGACCACCCGTAAACTAATTTAAGAACTAAATGTGTGTAAGCTTGAGAGAGATGCTTAGCAATAACAAGCACCATAACATACTACGCAATCCTGAAACACAGTCATTCAGTCACAGCAAAGATCTCTATGAATGATAAGGAGGCCAATACTATCAGACAGAAAACTGCGTAGAAAACATAAAGATGATGCAGAGAGAATGTTGAGAGATCCAAGGACAATGGAATAAGCACTCATGTGCTTTTTCACATCCAGTTCCCATGTGTATGCAGTTTTGTAATTGTCATCCATTCCCATCGGCACACAATGGCCTACTCTTCCAAAAACCGGAATGATGGGTTAAAACATGTGTGCAAGATGTTCTGCATGTGTTCACACACGGGACCTCAGTCTAAAGTCTCATCCAAAGGACTTTTGAGGGGAGTGGAGTTGGCACTGATGTTAACTCCAGAAGAAAATTCGTCTTGAACGAGATTTAAACCCGGGTCAGCAGATCACAAGCGCAATGCGCATCACTCTAACCACCAGGCTATCCCAATCCCTAAATAAAGTGCACTGCATGCAAAGTACTTTGTCCATCTCTTTTCAGGGACAGGCATCTCATTTTGTGTGTGTGTGTGTGTGTGTGTGTGTGTGTGTGTGTGTTTGCTGTTCCTCAGCTAAAGCCAAGAGGTTCGCGGATGGTGAGATTCTGAGTATGCGATTGTTTTGACCCATCATTAAGGTAGCCACAATCGGGGATTGTATCGCAACATGACACCTGTATGTAAGCGGTTTGGAGCATCTTTTTTTGTTTGTTTTGGTTGTTCTTTTTACAATTTTGTTATCCATTCCTACTGGCATGGAATGGCTTCCTCTTCTGAAAGACATAACAGGTTTTCAGTGTGTGCTCAAGATGTTCTGCTTGCATTCGCACATGGGGCTTTGGTTTATAGTCTCATCCGAAGACTCCTGGGAGAGTAGAGTTAACTCTATGGTAAAATTCCCTAAAACACCAGCCGCCATGGTGCAGTGGTTAGTGCCTTGGATTTCTGACTGGAAGGTCGCAGGTTCGATTCCCATAAGAGTCATAGGGATTTTTCAGACTCCAGCTGGCTCCTACCCAGCATGAGTGTGCTGTGGGCTCAATGGAAAGACTGGGACCACACAGTCGAGCTTTATCCACTTAACGGATGCGATTTTGACAGTGTTGCTCAAATTACCTGACCAACACTGCATGTGTCTGTATCTCTCAGGCCCGGTTGACGCCGGGATATATTATGAGTACAACCCTGTCAAGTATTCTCAAAGCATATGCACTTCCACAGCAGCATCATTACATCATCCTCATTGTCACTGATCATTATGCAATAAAAAATTGCCTCTGATTTGGTGGTCCCAGTTGCTCTGGTCTCATGGTGACCTCAGATTCGGTTTCCCCATACATTTCTGTGCCTGTGGTGAGTTTGTGTCAGGGCCTTTCAGATCGGAAGTTCGTGGGGAGTGGTCGTTGAAGGGACATTGTGGTGGTGGGAGTTTGTGTCAGGGCCTTTCGGGTCGGAAGTTCGTGGGGAGTGGTCGTTGGAGGGACATTGTGGTGGTGGGAGTTTGTGTCAGGGCCTTTCGGGTCGGAAGTTCGTGGGGAGTGGTCGTTGGAGGGACGTTGTGGTGGTCGCCACCTCGGGTGGGCAACTCACTCAGTCTGGCTCCGCGACTGAGCTAATACTGTCGTTAGTAGGGGGCTTAGTAGGTGGTGTTCTGCGTATGTTAGCTCTGACTGATGGCCCCACGGCGGCCTGATAGTGATGGGCTCCCAGTGGGCTTCCGACCCTGAGGATGAGACATAACGAATCTGGTATGGCTGTGGAGGGGAGATCGGAATGAGTGGCATGGGAACAGTTAGACGGGGGACCTCAGAAGATGAGGCAGCAAAAAAACAACAAACTAATCATAATAAAATAAAATTCCCTAAAACAGGCGCCTCCACGGTGGCTCAATCCTGGGCCATCAGATCATTAACCCACTAAGCTATCCCACCATCCAAGCATATCATTATAGAGGGAAAATATCGGACATAGTTTCCACTACAGGGATATCTTGTGCTTTATATGCAGGAATTTCCCATGTGGATGCTGGGGGCCTGCCTGTCAGTATAAACAGCATTCCCACCTTCTGGAAATTCTGTGCTAGGAATTCCCCCTTTCTGTCCATCTTTTTGTTTCTGCCTTCTTCTTTTCTTCCGGTCACCCCGTTTGTGTCTATTTTCTGCTGTCCTCGTTTATTTTCCTGCCTTTTTTCCCCAGAAAGACTTAAAAGATAACAGTTTTTTTCCCACACCTAAGTCGGATGTGCTGGGCCTGACTTGTCAGGCACTAACGGCATTTTCGCTCAAATGACATACAACAATAGTTGCTGTCTGAGCGTCTGAAGAAGAACATGTGAGAAAACTGAATGACTAACCTCAATTTTTTGGAAAAAATGAAAAAATGGTTACACAGTTAATAAAAGCTTTAAACACACAAACATACACATAAATACACCCACATGCATTGCACATACATACATATGCACACCCACTGCCCATACCATTTTGGTACACCCAGGAAGCAGAAGAGTTTCTGTAGGAGGTTCTGAAAGACACATCCAGTGTGAGCAGATAGGGCTGAAGATCATCCTGAGGTCCGAACGCCAGCTGATCAGCTCTCAGAAATTCCAGGTCCTGCCACACCACTGCCTTGCCCTTCAAATAGTCCAGCATGCCTTTCTCATAAGAATCCCTAGCATCTTCGCAGAAAAAGTTGAAGTATCTATAAATCTTGTTACAAATCTCCTTGATCTCACTGATGGTGACACGACTGACATTCTGTTGTATTACGCTCACATCCTGAGAAAGACATAGCAAGTTGTTGACCACCAACTGAGTGAACTGAGGCCCTTGGCAGATGGCTTTGGCTCGTAAACTACCACCCCCATCATCTCCAAAGTGTCCCGGTCTACAGGAGACAAGTCCAGACATCTTTCTTCCATCACAGCGGCCTGGCAGCCCACCAGTTCCTTCAGCTCTTCGCCGTAAGCCCGACACGGCTGAATGAAGTCATAACCAGGCTGAGTATCCACAAACCACCTGACAGGCCACTTTGGGGGTTTCTGGAGAGATGGTAAAAAGGGGATGCCTTTCAGGTTTTCTGCATAGGACTCCATGTCTGTTCTCAGGGATGGGAGGTACTTGATGATAGCCTTTGCTCTCTGGCTGCTTGCTTCTTTGGAAGCCATCCCACAGACAGATTTAGCACGCTCCCCCAGTTCCTCTCTGCTCACTTTGTCTTTGACCATCCCCAAGGCCTTCAGCCGATCCAGCACATTTGTCTTAGTGAAACCACTTTGGGGAAACCTGCCATCTTCTTTCCGGTACAGAGCTGCTGCCTTTCCCTTAGGGTGTATCAGATGAGCTGGCTTGTTCAGAGCTCCATCAGGAGCACAAGGAATACATTGGTGCTTTTTCACCAGCTCCTGCAGAACTGGTTTGTTGGAGAGAAGGGCGTGCAAAACCAGCTGGTTTCTATCCCCAACCAGGAGATCAGGGTGGCTGCGCTGTATTGTAGGAAAAAGAACATCCCGGAAGAACTGCTCCTCACTGATGGTTTTTTTCTGGAACTCTGCTCTAGCTTGCGGACCAGAAGATGTGATGCTTCTGGCAATGTCCTCAGGGAGGTCGATCAAGCACCCCCCTTGGTCACTCCAGACAGTGGAGGTCCAGAACAACCCCAGCACTCTGAAAGCAATCTTGCCAACATCTCCCAGTCTGAAGACAGGATCCAGAAAGAAAGCTCTGGAGAATGGCACTGGTCCGTCCTGATGAAGGAACACCTGGAACTCTTGCTCGTGCAGGAGACGATAGAAGCTGGGAAAGAGAGCGCTCTGGGGAGTCCTGGAGGAGTGTGTGGATGCCTGAGGCCACAGACGGTAATACAGGTCAGGTGGCTGAGTCGCTGCCTGGGCCACCTCCTGCAGGCAAGCCAGGTAGGCCCTGGGAATGGGATCGCTGAACAACGCCTTGTTCCACCTGAAACACAGTTATTCTCTGACAATGACTATCCACCTGAAACAGTCTCTGACAATGACTATAGTATACACCTGAAATGTAGTTATTCTCTGACAATGACTATAGTATACACCTGAAACATTCTCTGACAATGACTATAGTATACACCTGAAACGTAGTTATTCTCTGACAATGACTATAGTATACACCTGAAATGTAGTTATTCTCTGACAATGACTATAGTATACACCTGAAACATTCTCTGACAATGACTATAGTATACACCTGAAACATTCTCTGACAATGACTATAGTATACACCTGAAACATTCTCTGACAATGACTATAGTATACACCTGAAATGTAGTTATTCTCTGACAATGACTATAGTATACACCTGAAACATTCTCTGACAATGACTATAGTATACACCTGAAACATTCTCTGACAATGACTATAGTATACACCTGAAATGTAGTTATTCTCTGACAATGACTATAGTATACACCTGAAACATTCTCTGACAATGACTATAGTATACACCTGAAACATTCTCTGACAATGACTATAGTATACACCTGAAACATTCTCTGACAATGACTGTAGTATACACCTGAAATGTAGTTATTCTCTGACAATGACTATAGTATACACCTGAAACATTCTCTGACAATGACTGTAGTATACACCTGAAACACCGTTATTCTCTGACAATGACTGTAGTATACACCTGAAACACCGTTATTCTCTGACAATGACTGTAGTATACACCTGAACCACCGTTATTCTCTGACAATGACTGTAGTATACACCTGAAACACCGTTATTCTCTGACAATGACTATACACCTGAAACAGTCCTTCTCTGACGACGACCAATGCCTTGTCCCACATGTAACACGATCCTTCTCTGACAACACCTTGTCCCACATGTAACACAGTCCTTCTCTGACAACGACCAACGCCTTGTCCCACATGTAACACGATCCTTCTCTGACAACGACCAACGCCTTGTCCCACATGTAACACGATCCTTCTCTGACAACACCTTGTCCCACATGTAACACGGTCCTTCTCTGACAACGACCAACGCCTTGTCCCACATGTAACACGGTCCTTCTCTGACAACACCTTGTCCCACATGTAACACGGTCCTTCTCTGACAACGACCAACGCCTTGTCCCACATGTAACACGATCCTTCTCTGACAACGACCAACGCCTTGTCCCACATGTAACACGATCCTTCTCTGACAACACCTTGTCCCACATGTAACACGGTCCTTCTCTGACAACGACCAACGCCTTGTCCCACATGTAACACGGTCCTTCTCTGACAACACCTTGTCCCACATGTAACACGGTCCTTCTCTGACAACAACCAACGCCTTGTCCCACATGTAACACGATCCTTCTCTGACAACACCTTGTCCCACATGTAACACGATCCTTCTCTGACAACGCCTTGTCCCACATGAAACACGGTCCTTCTCTGACAACGCCTTGTCCCACATGTAACACGGTCCTTCTCTGACAACGCCTAGTCCCACATGTAACACGTCCTTCTCTGACAACGCCTTGTCCCACATGTAACACGGTCCTTCTCTGACAACGCCTTGTCCCACATGTAACACGGTCCTTCTCTGACAACGCCTTGTCCCACATGTAACACGGTCCTTCTCTGACAACGCCTTGTCCCACATGTAACACGGTCCTTCTCTGACAACGCCTTGTCCCACATGTAACACGGTCCTTCTCTGACAACGCCTTGTCCCACATGTAACACGGTCCTTCTCTGACAACGCCTTGTCCCACATGTAACACGGTCCTTCTCTGACAACGCCTTGTCCCACATGTAACACGGTCCTTCTCTGACAACGCCTTGTCCCACATGTAACACGGTCCTTCTCTGACAACGCCTTGTCCCACATGTAACACGGTCCTTCTCTGACAACGACCAACGCCTTGTCCCACATGTAACACGGTCCTTCTCTGACAACGACCAACGCCTTGTCCCACATGTAACACGATCCTTCTCTGACAACACCTTGTCCCACATGTAACACGATCCTTCTCTGACAACGCCTTGTCCCACATGTAACACGGTCCTTCTCTGACAACGCCTTGTCCCACATGTAACACGATCCTTCTCTGACAACGCCTAGTCCCACATGTAACACGGTCCTTCTCTGACAACGCCTTGTCCCACATGTAACACGGTCCTTCTCTGACAACGCCTTGTCCCACATGTAACACGGTCCTTCTCTGACAACGTCTTGTCCCACATGTAACACGGTCCTTCTCTGACAACGCCTTGTCCCACATGTAACACGGTCCTTCTCTGACAACGACCAACGCCTTGTCCCACATGTAACACGGTCCTTCTCTGACAACGACCAACGCCTTGTCCCACATCCTCTCACCAAGTTCCTTGGCTAGACTTTTGAGGTTCACCCATGTTGCGACTTTGCATAAATTATGCAAGTGTTTACCCACCATCCAGGTAGCCACATTCCAACTTCAGGGATGATGTCTACTCTAAACACCACTGTGCAAGCGTTTTAAAAAATGTCATCCATTCCTATCAGCACGCAATGGCCCACTCTACTGAAAGGCACAACAGGTTTCATTACGCGTGGACCATGCTGTTTAAGTGTTTATACATGGGACCTCAGCTTATAGTTTTATCTGAAGAACTTTCGGGGAAGTGGAGTTGGTACTGATGTTTACTCCAGGGGGAAAAATTTCCCCAAACGGGCACTTTAGTGATGGCTCAAACCCGGCCTGTCAGATCACAAGCTCAACGCTCTAACCACTAGGCTATCCTGCCCCTGTAACTACCATGTATGAATAGCACCTTTTTCCAGAAAGAAAATCGCACTTGCTCCAACACACCCAGAAAAACAGGCTCTCTTGCACATCTCAGCAGCGCTGGTGTTCTACCTGGAATAAAAAAAAACATACAGTCTGATGCACCTCAACACCTCTTTCAACTGAAACGCAGCTATGATCTCTCTTACTATCGACCAGCGGCAAGTTTGGACACAGTCACCCGCTACGTCCAAACATTTCTTTTTTTCTCCATTTACTGCCATCCCTTTATACAAGAGAATCGTCCCATATGAAGCTACACAGCGGCAAAGCTTTCCCCTGCGCTGTTTACTTGCAAGCTCTTCTGGTGAGGTGGCGGTGCATGGCTCTTGTCTTCTTGGGCCGGAGATCTTTGGGGTGGTCATTTTCTGGGCACTAGAATCTCTTCAGGTTCTCCTTCTGAGTCTGGGTGGTCGCCGTCACCAGTCCATCCATGGCCTTGCGCACCGTGTGGATTTTGGCTAAGGTGGACACTGCTCCACCTTGGAGCGATCGCAGCTCTGTTTCAAGCCCCTTCAGGGGTTCTTCCTTCTTCCTGCTTTACCCTGACCTGGCCCATTTCCCTGTTGATTGTAGGAAGTAACAAAGCCACTGCCAAACTTTATGACTGCCTTCACCTACCCCTGAAGAATTTGCAACCAGTTTCCTCCACTCCTTGCCATTCTCAGTTTTCCATTGTATGTCGTTCCATTTAAGGCTAGTCCACTCTCTGCAGTCTTCCCATCTTGTGTGTGTGTGTGTGTGTGTGTGTGTGTGCGCGCGTGTGTGCCTCTTCGTCCCCTTCCATGTGTAGGGACAGCCTCAGCCAGTCCAGATGTTCGTGTGACATGCCATACCACTTCAGTTTGCATTTGTTTTCACCGTAATCAGGACCTCTTCCAGCCAAATGGTGCTTATCACTACAATAACTCGCAAACGCTCTGTGCAGTCACAATTTATGGATTACCTTAAACACAGCTACACACAGTACATATTCCAAAATCCACTCATCCTCTCTCTAATTTTCAACTGATACATTAATTACAGAGTGCATCTTCTTGGTGATTCCCCCCAGGGTGCTAAGCTGGGGAAAATGTAACAACAACAACTGATATACCAATGTGCATGCTCACCTGCCATTGACTAATCTCGAGTCATCTTCTGTCTCACAAAGCAGTCCCCTGCGATTGGAGCTGAGGGCAAAGGGGGCTTTGTGCACGGGCATGTCACTCGACATCCCAGCCAAGGGGAAGTCATCTTCTGTCTCACAAAGCAGTCCCCTGCGATTGGAGCTGAGGGCAAAGGGGGCGTTGATGTGCACGGGCAGTTCTATCTCCGACACTTCCCAGCCAAGGGGAGAAAGCAGAAGAGATGTCCTGTCCTGTAAAACCCTGTCACCACACATTCACAGGAGATCATCTACCTATTTCTTTTCTTCCCTTCCTCAGCTTGAGCTCCAAGGTTCACCAAGGGCGACATTTCGCGTATGCGGCCATTTTTGCCCACCGCGAAGGTAGCCACATTCTGACTTTGGGGATGGTGTCTAAACACGACACCAGTGTGCGTGTGTTTTTTAAAAAATGCTATCTATTCCTATCAGCATGTAATGGCCTACTCTTCTGAAAGGGTTTTAACACATACGTGAGATGTTCTGCGTGTGTTTGTACACATGACCATGGTTTACAGTCTCATCCAAAGGACTTCTGGAGGAGTGGAGTTGGTACTGATGTCGACTCCAGGGGAAAAGTTCCCTCAAACAGGTGCTTTGGTTGTGGCTTGAACCCTGGCTATCAGATTACAAGCTCAACGCTCTAACCACTAGGTCATCCTCCACCCCCACATGGGAATATGAGGATATTGGTGATGAATGTCCCTACCTTTGTCATTGTCCAGTCTGTGACGAATCGTGTGCACACACACACTGTCACTAAAATATTGCTCTACCATCATATACAAATAATCATGGCCCAGGCCAAAAGCTGTGTTGTCAGTCACTGACGTAAGCTGAGTGCCAAGGCCTACATCATAGTGTGGCTATGTAGTACAATGGTATGTTGAGACTGTCTTCAGCCGTGACTAGCTCTTGGTATTACAACCTGCACTCTCCTTTGTTAAAGGAGAAACGCTCCAGTAGGGCTGTCTATGTGGTGAGGTACTTGAAAACAGCCATACACGCAAACTTCTCCTCCAGTGCTTATTTCCATTCTCACAGTGATTCCCAGGTAGAATAAGCGAGTCACAGAGTATATTCTGCACAAACCCTACCGTGTTAAGCTGGAGAATCCATAATAACAACAACAACAACAACAACAACATACTTACCTTTGGGAGAGGATTTCAAGTCCAGCACTTTGTTCTCAGAGTCGACATGGACTGCCACGGCAGCCAGTGGAACAAAGCCTTCCTCTCTTTTCTGGCGTGCAATGTCGCACGATTCCTTCCTTCCCGCTGCCCAGGCAATACAAAACTGACACTCCTTCTTGTCCCGAGCTTCTGTGGACAGTTTGACCAGCTCCACCACCTCTCCCTCTTCAAACTCCTCTTGCTCCTCTGCAGCTGTCATCCAGGCAGCAGAAAAATGATCCAAAATACTGCCTTCTTCCAAAGCAGTCCTGCCTGTCAGTGTTCGTGATACCACCATCAGTGTTTGTGTCAAGTTCATCAGTTGTTCAGCGTGTGGAGGATTCCGGTAATCCGCAGGTAACTGACACAGCTCTAAACGATGGACATGCTGCAGAAAAAGCAGCAAGTTGCCCCCTTTCTCCTGAAGCCCAGTCACAAAATCCTTTTGCTTTCTGGTGGTGAAGGGTTCCTGGCATAGCTCGCTCTCCCTCGCTTGCGCTTGTGTTCTGAAGGGAAAACGGAACAGGGTTCCAGGGAAGGATGCCTCCCCCTTGGTGTTCAAAAGTTCACATCCGAATACGCCCTGGAAAGGTTGGAACTGGTTGGGCATTCTTCTGAGCAACACTCTGTTGACAGGGTTTCTGAAGTTCATCTTCTTCCCCCGGCCACTGTCGAGGTATTTCTTATGAGGATCCAGCATGGCCAGGGTGGTCCCAGAGTAGATGCTGGGAAGCTCTGTGAGGTTGTACACAGCATTGAAGCCAAGGCCAAATTTCCCCACCTGCAAAGCCACAGAAAACTGGCTTCACTCATATTTTTTAAACTAACAGAAAAAACAAAAAAAGGCTTCTAGATAGTTCAAATTCAAAAGACCAAAATTAATAAGAGGAGGGTAGGTGGTTGGGTAGCCTAGTGGTCAGGGCACTGTGTTCACATCTGATGGCCTGGGCTCAAGACCACCAAGGCACCGTTCGAGGGAATTTTTCTGCTGGAGTTAACATCAGTTCCGATTCCACTCCCCGAAAAGACATTTGGATGAGATTATAAACTGAGGTCCTATGTGTGAATGCGCACAGAACATCTTGCATTCAGATTAAAAACCCATCGTACGTTTCAGAACAGCAGGCCGTTTTATACCAGTAAAAATGGATCACAGTGTTGTTGTTTTTAAAGCTGCATGCACTTTGATGTTATGTTTAGACTTCATCTCCACAGTCAAAATGTGGCTACCTAAATGTTGGGCAAAAATGGTCGTATACACGAAATTCTCACCATCGGTAAACCTTGGCCAGCCAAACTTTAAAAAAAAAAAAAAGTTCATTCCTCAGCTAGAGTTCCGAGGTTTACCAATGATGACATATTATGCATGCAACCGTTTTTGTTCATTCCACCATTCCCACTTTGGGAAAGAATTGTTTTGATGGCTTTATCAGTTACTGTTAAGGAGTGCCAGTAAACAGGACTGGCAGAGAAGATTTTTTGTTCTGTTCTTCCTCTCTTGGAGTCACTTTTCAAACTTTACAACCAGGTCAGTGAACACCAACCAACCTCCCCCCCCCCACTCCCAATCCCCTTTCTACCCTTAAACAAAATCCTTGCTCTGGGTTCAATTCCCAGCCTTGCCCTTTCTTCCCAGTTTGAGGGAATAATGGAACTAAATGTCAAGTCTTTCAGATGAGACTAAACCAGTCAGACCTGTGTGCTTACAGACTTGTGCACGTCAAAACAACCCACGACAGTTGAAAATCGAAAAGAGCAGGGAGGTACCTCCAGCTGTCCTGGCAAAACTGGTAGGTTCAATTCCCAACTGTATCCCAGAAGTCGGAATGCAGCTACCTTAGAAAGTAGTATGTTCTTTCGAGCCAGAAGGCCCATAGAGCCGGAGCTTATCCCGGTTTCTGTAGCGTTAAGCGAACTGATGGTTTTTCACCACCCCTGTGACAGGACGCTAGTCTGTCGCCAGATACTTCCCCAGCAGAGCTGGTACCCACTTGTACACCTGGGTGGAGTGAGGAAAATAGGAGTAAAGTGTCTTTCCCAAGGACACAACACCGAGCCGAGCGGGGATCGAACCCGCGACCTCTGGATCACGAGTTGACCGCCTAAACCACTCAACCACGGTGCCTCCTTACCTTAGAAAGGTGGGGGTAAAAACCACATGTGAACCTCAGAGCTCTAGGAAAGAAAGAAAAAAAAAACCACGACCTTTTTTCTTTAGCTCACCTTGGTACAGTCTTCTTTTTTCGTTGCTCCTCCCAGCTTGCAGAGGTTGTCAAAATCTGCACTGGTAAACTGAGCATCGTTGAAGACCCACAAAGCTGGACCCTGAAAGTCTGCCAGCGCTGAAGTCAACAGGCCTGTCCTCCAGCATTTGTTGTCGCGACTGTCCACCAGGAACTTCACCACCCCAGCTCCAGCGTCGTCCGCATTTTGCATCAGTTCCTGAGCGAGACATTGGCAATGGCTCACATGACTGATAGAACAACTGCTGTAAGCTCTTAAGATGCTGATAATGGCTCACATGACTGATAGAACAACTGCTGTAAGCTCTTAAGATGCTGATAATGGCTCACATGACTGATAGAACAACTGCTGTAAGCTCTTAAGATGCTGATAATGGCTCACATGACTGATAGAACAACTGCTGTAAGCTCTTAAGATGCTGATAATGGCTCACATGACTGATAGAACAACTGATGTAAGCTCTTAAGATGCTGATAATGGCTCACATGGCTGATAGAACAACTGCTGTAAGCTCTTAAGATGCTGATAATGGCTCACATGACTGATAGAACAACTGCTGTAAGCTCTTAAGATGCTGATAATGGCTCACATGACTGATAGAACAACTGCTGTAAGCTCTTAAGATGCTGATAATGGCTCACATGGCTGATAGAACAACTGATGTAAGCTCTTAGAACTTAGCCAATGGACCAAACTACTGATACTATTACAAAGAGACGACCGCTGAAAGGAACTTTAAAAAAAAAGCACACATACAGTATATGGTGCGTCCATGTGAAGACATATGCGCACAGGCTGACATCATGTGACAATAGCAACACCTTTATGTGCGATGGCGTCACTTGTCAAAGGACCACAGAGAGGGTATCTTCCCCTTAACAGGGTGGGATAGCCTAGTGGTTAGAGCATTGAGCTCACACTCTGATGACGCGGGTTTGAGGCTCCACCTGTTCATGGGGATTTTTCTTCTGGAGTTAACATCAGTACCAATTCCACTCTCCCGGAAGTCCTTTGGATAAGATTATAAAACAAGGTCTCATGTATGTATAAGTGCACACAAAACAGTGCGCTTTCTCTAAAACCTGGTTTTTAGAAGAGTAGGCCTTTGCGTGCTGGTAGGAAAGGATGACATTTTAAAAACGCATCAACACTGGTGTCATGTTAGGCATCATCCCCAAAGTCGGAATATGGCTACCTTAATGGAGGGCAAATACTGTCACATACGCAAAATCTCACCTGAGGATCTACCACACCTTGGTGAGGGGGGGGGGGGGGAGGCCAGATCTACCACACCTTGATTTATTCAGCAAACCACAAGCACCTGGCACACCTCCCACCCTTCTTTAGCAACCTAACTACTTACCCCTTTGAGTTGTGGTCTGCATGCCAGTCTTTCTAATGAGACAATGAACTGAGGTGTTAAGTGCAACATACATTTAGCGCAAGTTTTATAAAAAAAAATATTAAAAAAACCAACAAACCCACAGCAATAAAAGAGTTGTCTCTGGCAAAATTCTCTATGAATAAAGGCCACTCCAACAGGGAAACAAACACACAATTACTGACAGACCTTTCACCTAACTCTACCCACCACTATTACCTCTACTTACCCACATTAAGCACTCTGTCATCCTGAACCGCACCCACCTACCTACCATAGGAATACTCGTTTACCTACCTTAGACAAAACTTACTGTATCACACACACCTACCTTAGGGACAGAAAATCCATCGGTGTACCCATCTTTGAGCAGGTTGTGCAGACGCGTGGTCAAGCGCTGATACTGACCAAAGGAAGAGTCGTCCACGCTGAGCTCATCCAGACCACTCAGCGTGCGGGCCTGCAGGTCCATGGCCCCCAGAGCCAAAGCAAGACCCTTCTCCACCTGAGGGTGAACCAATGCCCCCAAATCCTCCACCTCCTCCACCAAGACATCCATGCTATTAGGATCCAGGGCAACCGTGCATTCCTTGGCCCTTTCCATGCGAAGAAACCTGTTTTCTGGAGAATAGGTAGGCAGGAGAGTCTCCCCAGACCATCACCCCCTCTCTTCTGGATGGCTCCAAGGATGGCCAGGACCAGTTTGAGGTCGTGGCTGTAAGTGGTCTGGGCAGTGGGTTGGGAGTGCCTTTCTCGGACGTCTCTGAGAACCTGCTGGAGCATCTCCACATCTTGCCTTGGTGGCAGCCGCAGGCAACAAAAAAGTCCTCCAAGCCCTCCTCCTCGCCCACAAGGTCTGCAGGGAGAGGGTAGCGGTACGGGGACAGCTTCACATCATCCTCACTTCTCCTCCACCCAGAGTTTACCACAATGGTAAAAATGGCCGTTCACCATGACGCAGGCAATGTTTTTCATCTTCTCATGGATGTCGGAACCACTGCTTCCTTGATGTAGCTTTTTGTAGATGTCCACCAGCAAAAAGCCAAAGTGCTTTTCTGACTTTGTTTTCTTCGACTGTTGAGGCCGCTGTTCTTCAAAGTGGGATATGAGCGCATTCATGTGTTGAATGACATCATCAGAGGAGGGCTGGTGAAAGAAAGAGCTGAGGACACACTGTTTCTTGGTCTGCAATGACACGGGTTTGACAGTGGCCACGAACTTAAAGTCAGAGTGATGGCACAGGTCCACGGCTCTGGCAATGGCGCAGGGTTGGAAGGACACTGGGCACACAGGAAATCCTTTAGGATAGTCAACTGGGACAGCCTCTCTTGAAGACATGCATGGCAGACAGCGCAGTTCAGACAATTCCTGGATCACTTTTGGAGAATACTGCTGACCGTACTTCTGAACAAATTCCCACAGCGCTCTGGCTTTTTTCTCTGCCAGCTCAAAACCAGAACTGCTCTTGCTGCACAGCTGGTCAATCTGTCTTGCAGTGCCAATCAGATGATTGTCAGCCACAGAAGCAGCATCCCGCAAACCAAAGGCCTTTAGTTTCCCCAAAATGGATGTCATCTTTTGGCAGAATGACTGGGAAGGGAAAAGGTCTTCTCCAGCCAAAAGACCCTGCAGCAGCAGGTCACCTGGATCGTACAGCTCCCCCGCTTTGCACAGCCTTCCAGAGCAGGTGGACGGAATGAAACGGACATCTTTGGCCAGATCCTCCAGAGGGGTCTTTGAGAATCTCCCCTGACAAATAAAATACTTCATAAAATCCATGATCTCTTCTTTCGCATACTCATGGCGTGGAGGGGTCAAAGACTGCAGCATACTTTTCACCAGGTCATTCAAGCAGACTTCCTTTGCTCCCAAAGCTAAGGCCAGTTGACGCTGAGAAGCTGAGAGCTGAGCACAATACAGCAAGGGTGGACAGAAGGCTACTGGAGGGGGAAGTTGGTTATCACTCACACTGGGCGTTACCTGACCCCTTTCGTTCACACTGGAAAACTTCGGGTCCCCCGAGACGGACGACTTTGTGCGATGGCAGGGCCAGACATGGAACAAGTGGAGGCGTTGGAGGACAGGTTTGGCCACTTTCCAGTTGGAATCTTTTTCCACGTCCTTGCTGCTCAGAATATCCACAACAGCACTGCGCTCTGATTCTGTGCTTTTGTCATTGAACCTCTTCACCTTAGCCTCAACATCCTTCTTCTTCGACAGAATGGCCAAGCTCTTCAAGACTCCTATGTAAGTGGGCGCCTGAACATACTGGGTCTGGATCTGCTCATGACTCCGAACAAAGTCAGACAGAGAGGGTAGGATGTCCACACCCAGGTGAACAAGAGCGGAGCTCAGCTGGGGAGAAGCTGGGGGGCATCCAATCAGTCGCTCACAGACGTAGTTTCCAGCCAGAGGTTTCAGCAGGAGGCCATCATCTTGGGGACAAGGTAAGAGAGGCAGGTGGGCAAAGTTGCTCAGGTTCTGATTCTGGAGGTACTTCCAGAGTTTCTTGATCCAAGGGTCGTTTTTGCGGAGGAGGATGTCGGCCACATCTCCATGCTCCTCCCTCAGGCTCTCCATCAGCAGCTCAGGCAGATTGCTGTCAGTCACACGTTTCATCTCCCCAAAACCTGCAAGTTTTCAAAATATTTTACATGTCTGCAGCTGAGTGGGAGGTAATCAGATACTTTCTTTTTCTTTTTAGTTTTGATGTTGTTGTTGTTGTTTGTTGGCAAAAACTGAGGTTCACAGATGGTGAGATTTGTGCGTATACAACCATTTTCTTTTTCTTCACCATTGAGGCAGCTGCATTCTGACTTTCTGGATACAATTGGGAATTGGATCTACCAATTTTGCCAGAACAGTCGAGATATACCTCTCTGCTCATTCTGATTTTCAACTGCCATGGGTTCCTTGGCATGCACAAACCCACAACCACACAGGTGCAAATGGTTTAGAGTCTCTCTCCTCCGAAAGACTTGATATTTAGTTCAATTTTCCTGTCCAACTGGGAAGAAAGGGCAAGGACACCAGGAATCGAACCCAGAACCTCACGGTTTACTTGTTAGGCAAGTGAACATCTAAACTCTCCTGCCACCTTACTTCTTAAAAGCGATGAAAAACATGCGAAACCAGACAACAAATTTAATTGTATCATTTTTTCCCTTTAATATTGTTATTACTTGTCATTTTCAGTGATGCCGATTTTTTTTTTTTTTAATGGAATTTTATTTTCCTGACACGTGCGTTAAAGAAAGAGAATCATGTTGGTGTCATTTGGTGCCGTGGCTACTGCCGTTATCTGGTGTTGCCAACAGGTAAGGTGACACAGATGTACAACGAAGCGCAAACCTGGACCATTCAGTACTGTAGCTCTGAATGTGAGCTTTCAGGTCTACTATGAGGTCATCAAGCAAGGGGCATAGGACAGCCTTGTGGTTTGAGCACTGCGCTCATGATCTGATGGCCTGGTCTTTTCTTCTTCTCTCCAGTACCAGCTACTACATGTGGAAAACAATATTACTGTTTTGGGTGTGATGTAGTCTTTTGAGTTTGGTCATCGATTTTATGCAGTTGGTGATTTTTGTGTGTTTTGTTTTGGTAGTGAGTGTACATGGCTTGCGGATTTACTTCCCTCTGGCACAGTTCTCTTGGTCATATATAAACACTAATTCATAAAGGGTCAGGAGGGTTAACTCACTTGATGTACATACATATATGTAGAAAATCAAATATCCTGTAATTCATGTCACTTTTGGGTGGGTTACAGAAACACAAACATACCCAGCATGCATCCTGTACAAAAAAAAAAGATAAGCTTCTCTGAAGTCAGAACGTGTCGGCTGAGGCCCGCAGGCAAACCTCCTGCAGAGTGACAAGCCCAGGAGAAGAAGAAGACCATGGACCCCACCATCCACTAAGGGAAGAGAGAAGAGAGAAGAACCCACAACTCACCAGACTGAGCCCAGCTCCAAAGACGGTCCTGCAGTTTGGGGTCATGCTGCAAGAAACACAACCGGCGCTTCAGCCCTGCCAACAGCTCCACGTCTCCCTTGTGGCGACACACGTACACCTTTCGGTCACCCCAAGCGCAGAACTGACCATCAGCCAACGGAATCAACGCCAAGTTCTGTAGCATGGCCGGGTTGTTGTTGTCGTGGCCACAGAGGTATTCCAGAAGGCGGAGTTTCAGGGGGCTGGTGAGGGCTGTTGACCACCGCGCGTCCCGCTGCATGAGCCTGCTGAGATGCCGAGGGCAGACCTTTGTGATGCTCTTCGGAGGGTCGTGATCCACCTGAACCGTGCTGTCCGTCAACCCTTTCACGATGTGTGGAGGCAAACGGACCAGGTTGGCCTCGCAAACTCTGTACACTTCAACGATTGCTTCCTCCGCATGCTTGCTGCTCAGGTCCTCAGCAGGGGAGGTCATCAGTATGGCATCTTGCAGAGAGACCCAGTGGCCGCCCTTGACTGGGGTGAAGAAGAGCGGGTGTTGACGAAGTTTCTGATAGAGGGCAGGGAGGAGGGGGAACCAGTGGGGGGTGACCTTCCCAGGGTCTGGCCAAAGCCCGTAGAATGAGTCTGCAGTCACTGGGGGCATGCCTTTGCTGCTGAAAAAGCGCGCGCGCACACACACATACACACTTGTAGGTCTGTACGTCCCTCTGTACATGTCAAGGAGTATGTGTGAATGTGTTGACATGGTCTGTTATGCCCCTATGCTCATGGTAGAGTGGATGTATGGATATGTTCACATGGTCCCTATGCGCGTGGTATGGAGAATTTGTCAATAGGTTTGCATGATCTTCTTAATGGCACACAGCAATATATCCGCATCAAGCAATATCCACTGATGAGCTCTGTCAGTTACGAATGTGAGCTAGGTGCCAAGGCCTACATTAAAACAGTGTTATGAGGGGAGGGATAGCCTAGTGGTTAGAGCGTGGCACTCGTGATCGGACGACCCGAGATCAAGCCACCACAGAGATGCCCGTTTTAGGGGATTTTATCCTGGAGTTAACATCAGTACTGACCCCCCACTCCATCCCAAAAGTCTTTCAGATGAGACTATAAACTGAAACCCCGTGCACAAACACACAGAGAACATTTTGCATTTATGTTAAAAACACCTTCTGCCGTAGACCTTTTCGTGCCGGTAGGAACGGATGACTTTTTCTTGTTCAAACAAAATGCATTGCAAACAAACGTTGTGTTTAGACACCATCCCTGAAGCTGGAATACAGCTACCTTCTAAAAACAGACGCACGCGCACACACACAAAACCTCACCATTGGCGAGCTTAGGAGTTCTAGCCGAAAAACTCCAACCCCCCCAAAAAACGCTACCCTCTAACCTGCAGGACACCCACCTTCGTGCCACTTCAGTCAGCAGCACAGCGTAGGCTCTGGGCAGGGTTTCGCACACCAGCATCTTGTTCCACACCAGCGCGTCGTCGACGGGCCCATCAGCCCTGTGGCCCCCATCGGACGTTGGCCACTTGACGTGGCAGCGGTTCTGGCTCAGCTCGAAGAAGCCGTGAACGTGAAGGGGCAGACCTGTGGGGCTGGGGTGCTGGGGAGGCAGGGGCAGGAAGGAGAACACCTGCCCTGCCAGAGCCTCCCAGGTGCCGTTCATTCTGGCAGCCAATCCCACACAGGGCCGATGGGAGAGGCTCTTCCGCTGTCAAAGAATCGTCACGCTTTCCATCAAACGAGCTGTTAGCAAATGACGAATAGCTTCTTCTTCGAATGCTCAAACAGCGAGTACATACTTGTTGGCCGTCGTAGGGGTGAGAATGCATGGCACTGCCTTCAAGTGAGAAGTCAGGCCCAGTGCATCCCACTTCGGCATGCGAGAGAACTGTTGTTGTTTTTTTAAAAGTCTTTCTGGGGGGGGGGGGGGGGGGGGTGGGGGGGGGGGGAGAAAGTAAGGAGAAATGGCCCATGATGATGGCAGAAAATAGACAAGGAGGAAAAAGCACAAAGCAGAAACAAAGAGAGGGATAGAAAAGAGGGATTTCCTTGCAAAGAATTTCAGGTTGGAAAAATACAGAGGACAGGTGGGAAAGATACGGTGGACAGGTGGGAAAGACACAGAGGTGTAACTGGTTACCTACACTTGTTTTTCCTCACTATATTTTGTCAATTATATATATATATATATATATATGGACGGGATAGCTCAGTGGTCAGAGCACTTGCTTTCCCCCAGCCAAGTTAAGCAGCGTCGAGCATGGTTACCAGTTGGATGGGTGACCGTTTGCGCGCCTTGGCTTCAGTACAGTTCCCCCAGTTCACCCAGCTGTAAATGGGTACCTGCCCTCTTTAGGGTCAGGGAAGGTAAAGCAGCGAGGGAGAGGAGATGGGCGCCGCCCTCAATATGCTGGCCCTAGAGAAGTGAGGTCTCTGACGCCTCGCTCCCCTACGACCTTATAGGTTATGGGACTCCTTTACCTTTATATATATATATATATATATATATATATACACACACATTATGTCAAGTGGGGAATTGTATCCCTTGTAGATCCAAGTGTGGACCATTTCTTATCTCCCTTCAACTGCTCTAGCCAATGCTAACACTGTAAAAGTGTGGCAATGTTTGGGCTGTTATCCAGCCAAGGCTGACCACTTGGCTACATGCAAACCTTATGATCTCCCTTGCATCCTTTTGATAGCATCGCCAAACGTAAGGCACAAAGAGTCACTAGGTGTCTACTTTCTTCTATTATATAGTCCTTCGGATGAGACTATAAACCGAGGCCCTGTGTGCGAACGCATGCAGAACATCTTGCGCACATGTTAAATCCTGTTCCGCTTTTCGGAAGAGTAGGCCATTGTGTGCCGGTGGGAACAGATGACAGAATTTACAAAACCACATGCATGCTGGGACTGGTGGTAAAAAAAAAAATCACGTTGAGTGCTTGTTCCATTGTCCTCGGGAAAAAAAAACAAAATCATCTCAGCGCTTTGATTTGTTGCTTTACAAGATTCAGCGCTATATAAATTCCATACATTATTTATTATTATTATTATGTACCGGGGGGTTAAAATGTGCAATATATACTTACAGTGTATTTTCTTTCTCTTTTTTATCATCACCTTTTGATGGCAGCTTCAACAGACTATCAAACATTCTCGCGATTGACACTTCTAACCGATAAAAAACAAAAAAAGTGCCTAGCTATAATAAGGTACGACTGAGGTTGAGGCCTCAATCGCTGCAGTGACCTCTAACAAAGGTTCATCCTTGAGCTGAAACTCAAGTTATGCCAAGACCAAGGTCCTTACACAAAAACGCCTGAAAGGCTGTCAATGAGAGATTTAGTTTTGTTGGGGGGTGTCTTAACTGAATCTTTGATTAAAAAACTGTTTTTTAAATAAAATAAAATGAAAAAAGAATCTTGGATCAATAATGAAGAAGTTGCAACTGGTTATCTTTACTACTGTTCCTCCACTACAGACGGACAGACAGACAGACAGATATGGTACCTTTTTTCCCTTAACAACCCACTTCCAAAATGGTTCTTCTGATATACAATCTTAAACTATAATCTAATCAAAAGATCACCTTTCCTACCTGTCCTTTGTATTTTACCTACCTGTCCTCAGTATCTTTCCTACCTGTCCTCTGTATCTTTCCTACCTGTATCTTTCCTACCTGTCCTCTGTATCTTTCCTACCTGTCCTCTGTATCTTTCCTACCTGTATCTTTCCTACCTGTCCTCTGTATCTTTCCTACCTGTCCTCTGTCTTTCCTACCTGTATCTTCCCTACCTGTCCTCTGTATCTTTCCTACCTGTCCTCTGTCTTTCCTACCTGTATCTTTCCTACCTGTCCTCTGTATCTTTCCTACCTGTATCTTTCCTACCTGTCCTCTGTATCTTTCCTACCTGTATCCTTCCTACCTGTCCTCTGTATCTTTCCTACCTGTCCTCTGTATCTTTCCTACCTGTCCTCTGTATCTTTCCTACCTGTCCTCTGCATCTTTCCTACCTGTAACTTTCCTACCTGTTTCTTTCCTGCTTGTCCTCTGTATCTTTCCTACCTGTCCTCTGCATCTTTCCTACATGTATCCTTTCTACCTGACCTCTTTTTCTTTCCTACCTGTCCTCTGTATCTTTCCTACCTGTATCCTTTCTACCTGACCTCTGTATCTTTCCTACCTGTCCTCTGTATCTTTCCTACCTGTCCTCTGTAACTTTCCTCTGTAACTTTCCTACCTGTAACTTTCCTACCTGTATCTTTCCTACTTGACCTCTGCATCTTTCCTACCTGTATCCTTTCTACCTGACCTCTGTATCTTTCCTAACTTGTCGTCTGTATCTGGGTGGGGGGACAGGATTGCCTGGTGGCTGGAGCATTCCACACTCAATCGGACGGCCCAGGTTTGAGCCGCCATCTGGATGCCTGTTCAAAGGGATTTCCCCCCTAAAATTAACATCAGTGTTGATTCCGCTCCCCAAACAAGGCCTTCAGATGAGACTATAAACCAAGGTCCCGTGTGCGAATGCACGCAGAACATCTTGTACGCAAGAACAGGTTTCTTTTTTGGGAAAAGTAGGCCTTTGTGTGCTGGTAAGAACAGATGACAACATTTTTTTTTAAAACGCATACATATGGGGACTGAAGTGTTTGTTCATTTCTTCTGCATCTTTCCGGAGTCCCTCTCACCTGTCGTTCGTGATTCTTTCTCACCTACCCTTTTGTTTTTTTAAAATTAACTTCCCAAGGTCCCCCGCATCTTTCTTACCTGCCCTCCCTGTCTTTCTCACCTGCTCTTTAATATCTTTCCATATATCTGTCTACTCTCCCCTCTCTTTCTTTCCCAGCATCTCTCGCTCACCTGTAATTTTTTTTAAATTAATTTGTTGCACCTACTTTTTCTCTTAAGAAGGCTATCTTTCCTGCACCTTTGCCATCTGTACCTCGTATCTTTTTCAATCTACCCTCTGAATATTTCTACATCTTTGTACGTATCTCTCTCACCCTGTTTCTTTTTTTTGTGTTTTTGTTTGGTGGTAATGCTTTTCCTGTATCTTTATCATCTCTACACAACTCCCCACCCCACCCCCCCAAGCATCCTCTAAACCTTTCAATGAATTCCTACCACACCCCTGCTTCCCTTACCCCCATCCACCCTTCCTTCCCGGCCTTGTTTGTTTGGTTTTGGTTACAAATCTGGCCTCGTTCTTCGGTTTTTCCCCAAAGCTCAATGCAGCAGCAGCAGCAGCAGCAGCAGTAGTAGTAGTAGTTACCTGGCAGAGGTCACGCAGGTCCAAGGTCATGTCGTCGAGGCCTTGATGGTAATGGACCACAGCCCAGTGTTCCTGGTGATGGCGCTGGTGGCCTCCTTCGCTGTGACGCCAGTGCACCTTCATCAGACTGTAGCAGTGCACCTGCACATCCCCCCCACGCACGCACACACACTTGTTACAGTGGTGAGATTACTGTGTAAGCGACCATCCTCCCCCCTTCCCCACCATTTAGGTAGCTGCATTCTGACTTCAGGGATGTTGTTTTGGTGAAGACTTGTGCTCAGCATGGCAGAAACAGGCGCGTGTCAGTGTGTCCAGCAAGAACCTTGCTTCGTAGTCCTGAATTAAACCTCTCTCTCTCTTCTCTCCTCATCCTTTGTATGTTCTTTCGAGCCAGAAGGCCCATAGAGCCGGAGCTTATCCCGGTTTCTGTAGCGTTAAGCGAACTGATGGTTTTTCACCATCCCTGTGACAGGATGCTAGTCTGTCGCCAGATACTTCCCCAGCAGAGCTGGTACCCACTTGTACACCTGGGTGGAGTGAGGAAAATAGGAGTAAAGTGTCTTTCCCAAGGACACAACACCGAGCCGATCGGGGATCGAACCCGCGACCTCTGGATCACGAGTTGACCGCCTAAACCACTCGACCACGGTGCCTCCCCTCATCCTTTGGATGAGACTATAAACTGAGGCCCCGTGTGCGAACGCACGCAGAACATCTTGCGCACACGTTAATCCTGTTCCGCTTTTCGTAAGAGTAGGCTATTGTGTGCCGGTGGTAACAGAAGACAAAATTTACAAAACTGCATACACATGGGGACTGGATGTATAAAAGCACATGAGTGCTTATTCCATTATCCTTGATATAAAAGAATAAATAAAATTTTTAAAAATACTGGTTGTTGCGTTGCCTTAGAATGTGTGTTATCGATATCGTAAATGCTGCAATCTCTGAAATTGGAATGTTGCTACATTGATGGTAGGGTAAACGTGGTCGCATGACTGGGTAAAAATCTCCGCATTGACGAACCTCGGAGCTCTAGGTGAGGGAACGGGGGGGGTGGGGGGGGGGAGGGAGTGTGTGTGTGTGTCCGTGTGTGTGTTGTGTGTGTTGTGTGTGTGTGTTGTGTGTGTGTGTTGTGTGTGTTGTGTGTGTGTATGTGTTGTGTGTGTTGTGTGTCCGTGTGTGTGTTGTGTGTGTGTGTGTGTGTGTGTTGTGTGTGTGTGTTGTGTGTGTGTGTTGTGTGTGTGTGTGTTGTGTGTCCGTGTGTGTGTTGTGTGTGTGTTGTGTGTGTGTGTTTGTGTGTGTGTGTGTTTTTGTGTGTGTGTGTGTTGTGTGTGTGTGTGTGTGTGTGTGTGTACCTTTACCAGGAGGGGTGCGCAGTGCCTGATCTTCTCCTGTACCTGTTGTCTTGCAGGAGGTCTGCCTGCTGGCCTAAACCAACACATTCCAACTTCACAGCAGCTCATTTCATTGTACAGAATGCATGCTGGGTATGTTAATGTTTCTGTAACCCACTGAACACCGACATGAAAAACGGGATCTTAAACACGAATATTAAAATTTGATCTTCTGGAGAGAAAAAACGGATCTTCTGCATGTGTATATATACATAAAAAGAATTACAGCAATGGCAGGTCTGCATTTAAAGTTGACCTGGGAGACTGTAAAAATTCCCCACCCTCAATTCACCACACACCACTAAGATTCAAACCGAGGACTTCACGGTGCCGTGGGTTTGAAGGAAAACGGTAATAACCACTCGGTTCTAGCATCCATCTGCTTCTGCTTCTGTTCCCTCATACTTAGTAGAATGCAGAGTGACTAATATCACTAGAAGTGAACAGACGTAAAATTGAATTGAATGCAGAGTGCCTGGTTTTCTTTCTCCTGCGCTTGTAAAGGAACCTGGAATGAATTGAGCTGGCTTGCCCCAAGACAGAAAAGGCTGGAGGGATTTTGTTGGCGCCTTGTGTCCCGGCACATGGGATGAAGAGGATTAAGTAAGTGTAAAGGAACAGAAGCACGAAACAAAAGAGAGGGATAGAAAAAGAGAGACAGATTTCCCCAAAAGGTGGTAATGCTATTTATACTGACAGACCCTCAGGGTGGGCAGGGGTGGTTAATTCTGATACACGTAAATCAACAACACCCAACACCCCACCTCCTCGCCAGGGCAGACGTTGTTCCGCGTGGTGATGCCAGCCATGAACTTCTGCCTGCTCTGGCGTACCTCCCCTACGCAAGCTTCGTCCAGCCCCACCGAGAACTCGAAGACAGGGGCAGGGGTGCCGTAGGTGCAGGCGTACACCTCGATCTTCTCCAGCCTCTTCAGGAAGAGCAGCATGGTGCTGATCTCTCCCCGCAGCGCTTGCTTCAACTGCTGCAGGCGCTGGTGCGTGTACAGCGTGGCCGAGATGCCCGAGGCTTCTTGCCTTAGCGGGAACCACAGCACCGTGCCTTCAAACCTGTTTCCTGAAAGTCAGGAGAAGGAATAGCGTTGGCGAAACACACACACACACAAAGAAAGAAGGAAGGTGGCAGGTAAGGCGTGAACCCATGTACATCGGGAAGGTTCTGGATTCTGGATTCCCAGCCTCGCCCTTTCTTCCCAGTTTGGCGAGAAAATTGAGCCGCATGTCAGCAGTCCTCGGGATGAGACTGTAAACTTGAGACCCAGTGCGCGAATGCATGCAGAACATCTTGCGCACACCACAGCTGTCAGTTTCCCCCCCACTTTCAGCTGCTCTGAGCTGCTATCCATCCCAGCCCAACTGGGGCCAGCTGGTGCTAATTACAGCAGGAACTGACCACACTTGGACTTGGTCAAATGAAGGGGCGTGCTAAATGTTTTAGCATTCTTGACAGGGTGGTGTTGGATTTGCGCGCTGTGACACGTTAAGACCCGTTCCACCTTTCGGAAGAGTAGGCCATTCCATGCCAGTAAGGTAAAAAGGTAAAGGAGTCCCATAACCTATAAGGTCATAGGGGAGCGAGGCGTCAGAGACCTCACTTCTCTAGGGCCAGCATATTGAGGGCGGCGCCCATCTCCTCTCCCTCGCTGCTTTACTTTCCCTGACCCTAAAGAGGGCAGGTACCCATTTACAGCTGGGGGAACTGGGGGAACTGTACTGAAGCCAAGGCGCGCAAACGGTCACCCATCCAACTGGTAACCACGCTCGACGCTGCTTAACTTGGCTGGGGGAAAGCGAGTAGGAACGGATAAAATCTGGAGGAAAAAAACCATGCACACTTGTGTTGTGTTACATCATCCTTACAGTGGGAATGGTGGTGGTGGCGAGGAGTGGGGATGAATGGGGGGAAGGGGGGGGGGAATGGTCGCATACACGAAGATCTCACCACTGGTGAACATCCCAGTTCTACCCGAGGAAAACAACAACAAAAGAAATCATTGAGAAAATGGTAGCGGAGGAAAGTTAGAGCATGGTGCCAGTTCAAACCTCTCCCGATCATTTTGGAAATGATTTATCATCCCTGAAGTCAGAGTGTGGCTGCCTTAATGATGGACAAAAGCGGTTCCGTACACACACAAAAATCTCACCACTGGTGAACCTCAGACCTCCAGCCATGGAACAGGGGGGACAAATCATCAATGATTCAATTCAATAAGGCGAAAAAGAAACGGAAAAATAAGAAAAGCAAAGTAGGAAATGAAATCTTTCAGTGACAGCACTGGGGTATTATGCCTTAGGGCTGACCTGACTCGAGCTTCGGCTTACTGAATGAGCGCTTTTCTTATTGTGAATGTACAACATGATCGCTTTGGGAAAAGCTTCAGTGGGATGTTGGAAGAAGAGCTTGTACATGCACATCTACATTCAGGCAAAGACTATGCACACACACACTTGCTTGCACGCATGCATGCACCACACACACTTCTACAAATAAACTCGTACAACCACCCACCACATTGCAGCGATTAGCACCCTGGATTCCTGGGCTGAAGGTCATGGATTTCTTCTTCTTCTTCTTCATCAAACGCTCAGACACAAACCATCGTCGTCTGTCATATGAACAAAAATGGATTGCACTGCCAGTAAGTCAGGCCCAGCACATCCAACTTCAATGTGGGAGATAACTGTTATCTGTTAAGTTCTTTCTGGAAAAAAAGGTAGGAGACTGGATCAAGAAGGCAGAGAACAGACAAAGATGGAGGCGACACGGAGGAAAAGGAACAAGGCAGAAACAAAGAGAGGGATGGAAAAGAGGGATTTCCTAGCATTGAATTTTCAGAAGGCGGGGATGCTATTTACACTGACAGACCCCCAGCATCGGAAGGGGTGGGGGGGGGGGGGGGGCGGGGGTTTAAATCCCATAAGTCTATGGGGGAGGCACCGTGGTCGAGTGGTTTAGGCGGTCAACTCGTGATCCAGAGGTCGCGGGTTCGATCCCCGATCGGCTCGGTGTTGTGTCCTTGGGAAAGACACTTTACTCCTATTTTCCTCACTCCACCCAGGTGTACAAGTGGGTACCAGCTCTGCTGGGGAAGTATCTGGCGACAGACTAGCGTCCTGTCACAGGGGTGGTGAAAAACCATCAGTTCGCTTAACGCTACAGAAACCGGGATAAGCTCCGGCTCTATGGGCCTTCTGGCTCGAAAGAACATACTTTACTAAGTCTATGGGCCTTTCTTCTTTTTTCTTTTTACGCACAACAGCTTGTTACAGAGTCAATGAGAAGACTGAAACCACACACAGTCGAGCTTCATCTTCTCACTCTTGGTAGGAGCTAGCCAGAATCCAAAAAAAACCTTTAGGACTCATGGGATTCGAACGAGCCTCCTTTCAACCAGTAACCTAATGTGCTAACAACTGCGCCATGGCGGCTAGTCCTGATCACAGAATGTACCTGTCAGAGGGTTCGGATCCAGAGTGCTCACTAAGGGAGCCAGGGCGTGTTGCAGTGCCTGTCGCTGTTTCGTCGACAGGTCTGCAAGGGACATCATAATGATGGTCTCCCTTTCCTCTCTGAAGGGGTCCATGAAAAGCAGCTGGGTGTCACTGATGATGACTGGGTGATCTGCACAATAACGACACAATCCGTCAATCTGCTATAACGACACAATCCGTCAATCTGCAATAACGACACAATCCGTCGATCTGCAATAACGACACAATCCATCAATCTGCAACAATGACACAATCCGTCCGTCTGTAATAATGACACAATCCGTCCGTATGTAATAATGGCACAATCTGTCTGCCCGTAATAATGGCACAATCTGTCCGTCCGTAATAACGGCACAATCCATCCGCCTGTAATAACGGCACAATATGTCCGTCTGGCATAACGGCACGATCTGTCAATCTGTAACAACACGATCTGTCAGTCTGTAATAACGACACGATCTGTCACTCTGTAATAACGATACGATCCGTCAGTCTGTAATAACGACACGATCCGTCAGTCTGTAATAACAACACGATCCGTCAATCTGTAATAACGACACAATCTGTAATAACGACACAATCTATCAATATGTACAAACGACACAATCTGTCAATCTGTAATAACGACAAGCTGTCAATCTGTAATAATGACAAAATCCGGCAATCTGTAATAACAACATAATCTGTCAATCTGTAATAATGACACAATCCATCAATCTGTAATAATGACACAATCCGTAATAATGACACAATCTGTCAATCTGCAATAACACCACAGTCCCTTAATATGAAGTAACAACACAATCCCTTAATCAGTAATAATGATGCAATCCCTCCATCTGTATATAACAACACAATCCCTCCATCTGTATATAACAACATCCCTCCATCTGTAATAACAACACAATCCCTCCATCAGTAATAACAACACAATCCCTCCATCAGTAATAACAACACAATCCCTCCATCAGTAATAACAACACAATCCCTCCATCTGTATATAACAACACAATCCCTCCATCTATAATAACAACACAATCCCTCCATCAGTAATAACAACACAATCCCTCCATCTGTAATAACGACACAATCCCTCCATCAGTAATAACGACACAATCCCTCCATCAGTAATAACCACACAATCCCTCCATCAGTAATAACGACACAATCCCTCCATCAGTAATAACAACACAATCCCTCCAACAGTAATAACAACACAATCCCTCCATATGCAGTAATCCCTGTGAGACTGTAAGTACAAACTGGACAAGAAGCTTGCCCGTTTTCCAGAACCTCGCCATATTGAGGTGACAATGTACAGCGCGATCAACATACTTCAGCTCCACAGATTTCTCTACTGGTTGTGCGGCCACACCAACTGATAGCTGGCAGACCAACCCCCTGTCATGGCACAGCAGACTTTCTTTCCTCTTTCCTCTGCTGTCAATGACATACTAATACTGATGATGATGCTGATGATGCTGTTCTCATACTAAAGGAGTCCCATAACCTATAAGGTCGTAGGGGAGCGAGGCGTCAGAGACCTCAGCTTCTCTAGGGCCAGCATATTGAGGGCGGCGCCCATCTCCTCTCCCTCGCTGCTTTACCTTCCCTGACCCTAAAGAGGGCAGGTACCCATTTACAGCTGGGTGAACTGGGGGAACTGTACTGATACTACTAGCTGTCAAAGACTGCCCTTGTGTGAAGACTTATGCCCTTGTGTGTGTTCTCGCGTAGCTTTAAAGCAATGAAGGATATCATAGTCTAGCTGGTTTTCCTCTGGATGTAATGAATAATGAAAGAGCCCGTATCAGCAACAAACAGCCGACAAAAACACAGCACATGCATGCAGTCATACTGCCATCATCGGAGGATTTCTTTTCCCCTTTAATGGAGAGTGCAGGCTGTTGTGCTCAAGAGCTTGTCAAGGCTGGAGAACAATCTCAACATAACATTCTAAATCATAACAGCAGTTTACTAAAAAGCCTTGGCATTTAGCTTACGTCGGTAACTGACAAAAAGGTTTTGGCCTGAACTGAACTATGATTATTACTATTACTATTTACAATACTATCATTAAAAAAATGACAAAAAACAACCCAATAAACCCCACTCTGATTTACCTGTCAGATGAAAGACAGACTTGAAGCCGAGGCCAAATCGGCCGACCTTGAGAGGATCCCTGACCTTGACACTGTCCCGCAGCTTACATATACCTTCCCAATCTTCCTTGGTAAAAAGGGCATCGTTGTAGACAATCAGTCCCGGCATCTGCACAGAAATATATAAATCACACCGTTAGTGAACATCGAAGTTCTAGCTGAGAAACCACAAAAAAAGCAAACAAAAAATCATAAAACTGCCATTGTTCTATACCATGAAAGGGGTTGCTGAACACACCAATAATTGATATTAAGAATACACAGAAAGGTAGACCTGTACAGAAACAGATGTAAAAGAAATCTGCATTCAGAAAAGTCTACAGAATGCACTTCCATCTTCTGTTGCTTTATTGCATAAAGGTGTATCGGATCCACCATGCCATTCTGCATCCAAGTTTAGGAACGTTTATATCTGAACACGGCCACACAGTCTGAATTTAGCCCTTGTTCTGTAGAAATGCATTTCCACTTCAAGCTTTACATAAGGTTTGACGTCATACAGGCTCGTACATTATAGATATGAGAGACAGACAGACAGACAGACAGGCAGGCAGGCAGGCAGGCAGGCAGGCGGACAGGCAGGAAGGCAGGCAGACAGACAAGAGTGAGTTACTCTAAAATCAGAGCCAGTCCACATCTCACAGAGAAGACAGCGAAGCGGTCGTCCAAAGGCGTGACGTTGGGCCCCTGCTTCTCGCCAGACGTCCCATGGGGCCTGCGCCACGCTGCTGAGGACTGTGCTGTGTCCGATGTGACCGAGACAATCTTCACCTCCCGCGCCCCCGCATCTTCCGCGTTTTGGAACAGCTCCTGCACACATCGTCATCATGTCATGCCCTTTCTCTTTATCTTTTTTTTCTTTCCCCCATGTCCCTCACTTAAGAGCTCCAAGGTTTTCACCAAATATGAGATTTTGTGTTTAATTCCTGACAATTCCCTTCCTCCCCCCTCAAAAACTTTAAAGTAGCCACATTCCAACTATGGGGACACATTGAAGAATCTACCACTTTTTGCCAGGACGGTCGGGAGGTACCTCCCTGCTCTTTTTTTATATTTTCTAACTGTTGTGGGTTCTTTTGACGTGCACAAGTCTGCAAGCACACGGCTCCCATTGGTTTAGAGTCTCCTCCCAAAGACTGGACATTCAGTTCCATTTTTCCGTCAAAATGGGTAGAAAGGGTAAGGCTCGGAATCGAACTCAGAACCTCACGGTACTTGTTAGCAGGTGACTGTATAAACCATCCTGACACCTTCCTTCTTACGTTGTTTACAAACCAACTGACCATGAAGGCCATATCAGGGTTGTCGCCCTTTATAGATTTCAGCTATGCCAACACCATTCACCTCAAATTCAAAATCAACACCATTTAATCCCTTCAAATATCTAACATCTTCAACCTGAAAAGAAAAAAACCCAAATTAAATGACAAAAGTACCTACATCATCTTCTTCCTTAACGCCAATAAAACCAGGCTGTGCTGAGGACACCAGCCATTCCGCTTAATTTTATCATCCCTAGGTTTTTAAAAAATATATATATTCAAGTTAAAACTTGCAGAAGAACCCACAGTAACAACAGTCATCATTAGCCATTACACCCAGCGGTGTGTAGGGCAGCAACAAAGCGCTTCCACTCCTGCCTATTCTGGGCCAACCTAGTCACTGAAGTAACAACAGTGTTCCTCTTTTAAAAACAACAAAAAACAACCTACTCTGGTGATTCACAAAGCAAATCAAAGACACTCTGGCGAGATGAATAGCGGGACTTCACAGAAGGATCCTTTGTCTAGCAAATGTTTAAACTCTGACATCCTGTACACTCTAGATGTAACAGGGGAATGAGCATGTATGCAAGCTATCACACGCAAAAAAACTTAGCAGCAACAGAGTTTCAAATGTTTGAAGTAGACTCCTTTCAAATGTTTGAAGTAGACTCCTTTCAAATGTTTGAAGTAGACTCCTCTTTCACGATAAGATACTTGTGGGCAGAAAAATGACAAACAGGTGGGGTTGTACCATGTTTGCGTGTGTGTAAATGTGTGCTTGCACTTGTGTGTTTGCGAATGTTTGCATCCGTGTTTGGGTAAGAGTTTGAGTGAGTGTGTGTGTGTGTGTGTGTGTGTGTGTGTGTGTGTGTGTGTGTGTGTGTGTGTGTGTGTGTGTTATTTATTTTTATTCATTTTATTCTTATATTTCGAGGATAATGGAATAAGCACTCATGTGCTTTTTTCATCCAGTCCCCGAGTGTATGCAGTTTTCTAAATTTTGTCATCCGTTCCCACCAGCACACAATGGCTTACTCTTCTCTGTGTGTGTGTGTGCGTGTGTGTGCGTGTGTGTGTGTGTGTGCATGTGTGTGTGTGTGCATGTGTGTGTGTGTGTGTGCATGTGTGTGTGTGTGTGTGTGTGTGTGTGTGCGCGCGGGGTGTGTGTGTGTGTGTGTGCGTGTGTGTGTGCGCATGTGTGTGCGCGTGTTGCGTGGGTTGTACCGTATTCCACATTCCTTTAGACAGTTACCCCACGTTTCTCTCTCAGAAATCTGTTGATTAAATCATATCACCAAACACATCCAACACCATATGTACACAAGGCACAGTCTGCCACTTGCATTTAGGGACAAACAATCGATAAAACATTTGTCAAACCATAAAGTCACTGCTTTTTTTTTCCCACTTTCTAAACTCAGAAGCAGCGTGTGCAATTTTTTTAAAATTTCCTTTTTGGTTTGATTTTAGGTATTAAGCTCTTGCCTCCATCACACTTAGCTTGTATCAATAACCGACAAAGAGTTCACCCTAGGCCAAAGCCTTCTGGGTTTGGTTTTTTTTGTGTGTTTTTTGTTTTTGGGGGGGTAGCTCATTTGGTTGCAGGGCAGGAAGGGGAGGGGGGGGGGGACTGTTCATTCCTGAGCGTGAGTGAGCTCAGAGGTTTGCAAATGGCAAAATCTTGCGTACGCAGCCGTCTTAGCTCACCATTTAGGTAGCTGCATTCAGACTGTGTGGATGATGTCTAAACACGACACCAGGTTTCCACAATGGTGTCACCCATTCCTACAGGCATGGACGTGGCCAGCTCTGCCAAAAGGTGGCACGGAATGTAAACGTGCGCACAAGACGTTTCGAGCGTTCTCACACGGGGCCTCAGTTTACAGTCTCATCCAAAAGAATTTCCGGGGAGTGAAGTCAGCATCGATATTTACTCCAGGGTAAAGCGGGCGCCTCTTTGATGGCTTAATCCTTTCTATTCTATTCTTTTATATCGAGGATAATGGAATAAGCATGTATGTGCTTTTTTTTTTTACATCCAGTCCCCGTGTGTATGCGGTTTTGTAAATTTTGTCATCGTTCCCACCGGCACACAATGGCCTACTCTTACGAAAAGCGGAACAGGATTTAACATGTGCACAAGATGTTTTGCGTGCGTTCGCACATGGGGCCATTAGGTCACGAACACAACACTCTAACCACTAGGCTTCCCGCCCCCTATATATAGTACAGGTCTGACCGAAGGCGTTAAACACTAGGACAGTGTGGTACCCCCACGCAAGACCAGAAGACTGGAAAGGTCACCTTGAAGATCTGTCCATTGTCGGGATACTCCTGCAGAATGTTCCGCAGGTCATGAAGCAGGCTGCCTCGGTCAAAGCCCCTCATGCGCGGTGCCCCGCCCCCTCCTCCATCCTCTTCCTCCTCCTCCATCCTCCTCTCATCCTGGATCGTTTCAGCTCTGTTCTCTGCTCAACAGAAAGAATGCACGTAAGTGTATGCATGTCAGTACACGTGCATGTACAAGTGGGAATAGACACACACACACACACTCACAATCACACACACATACATGTGAGAACACACACACTCTTACACAGTCACGCTCACACACTATCACACACTAACACACATATGTACATGAACCCATCACAATGCATGCATGCACACACACACAAACACACACACATACACGCATGCAATATATATATATATATATATATATTCTTACTTTTTTGCTCTTTCATACATACATACACACACACATATATATATATATATATATATATATATATATATATATATATATATTATATATATATATAAAGGAGTAGCAGAAAGATCAAACTCAATGTGTACTTCTGATCTTAGGGTGTACGACCTGTAGCAAGTATGCTTTTTCTGTTAATCCTCTTTTCCAAAAATTGTGTATTCATTTTTTTATTTAATGTTTCCAATAAATCAGGCAGACAACAAATCATTTAAAATTCTGATGGTTAATGATCCATGTGTATGGCTGAACACACTTGCAATACCAATGCTCCATTTTCAAACACTTGCTATTGGACACTATTGCCAAGTGGTTATGGCTACTTGATATCAATCCCTTGGGTCCATGAAGTCGTGGCTTTGAATCTTGGTTCCAAGCGTCTGGTGAATTAAGCGTGGGGATTTTAACAATTCAAATACAAACCTGCCACTGTCTTAATCCCCCTTATGTATATATATATATACACACATGCAGAAATTCCCATTATTCATGTCAGCGTTCCGTGGGTTACGGAAAACACGAACATACCCAGCATGCAACCTGTACAATGAAATGAGCTGCTCTGAAGTCGGAATGTGTTAGCTGAGGCTGGCGGGCAGACCTCCTTTGGATGAGACTATAAACCGAGGCCCCGTGTGCGAACGCATGCAGAACATCTTGCGCACACGTTAAATCCTGTTCTGCTTTTCGAAAGAGTAGGCCATTGTGTGCCAGTGGGAACAGATGACAAAATTTACAAAACCGCATACACACGGGGACTGGATGTAAAAATGCGCAAGAGTGCTTATTCCATTACCCTCGATATAAAAGAATAAATAAATAAATAAATT